>CM028379.1:74150896-74236634 GCA_013146195.2 Codonopsis lanceolata | reverse complement strand
GAACCAACCTTCCTTTTGAGTAACGACACACTTGGGAGTAGATGGTCGGCAACCTTAGATCAAACTTTCTATGGCGGTGAATATGTATATTTTGAATTGTCTTTGAGAACAAAATGTTGCGGTGTCGATAATCATTCTAAACAAATAACTATTATATTTCAAAGCTAAGTTCTAAAGAGTATTGTCACACTAACTATGCGTGACCCATTTAGTTGACTCTACAAATGGCTTAAATATGGCTACAAGAAAATCTAAACAATAAATCTAACAAGCTTGAATTCCAACAAGCATATACAAGTCACGAATAAGTGACATGTTATGCACTATACACTTAGCGGTGATCTTTATACTTCTTTATTTACAAATCATGGAAATATTCCTTGACTTCAATTTTAGATTGTGGTTCCTTCCCTCCCCAACCGAAAGATAAGATAAAGCCATGAATCTTTGCCAATCAATGCTCCCTCGTCTCTCCACCACTCTCTTTCTTCATGTCACTTTGTCTCTCGCTGTACCAAAAAAGAAAGATTCAAGAGGAACACTTTTTTTAGATGGCTGCAACCTCTAAACTCAGGCGACTAGAACTAATCCACAGAGGAAGCAAGTCCAGAAATTGAGCCAAGGTCTGAGTTTATAAGCCACATTTTGGTGTACATTTTTGCACATAGATGTAGAAACCGATAAAGTTTGGGAATAATGGCATAGTCTTTTCATTGATTGAATCACCTATTTATTTAGGGGTTAGAATTAGGGTTATACTATGAGTGTGGTACAAGAAACCTTTACAAAGCAAATATAATAAGGAAAGAACTATACAAGGTAGTGGTCAATGATCCATTTACATCTTGAGGGCCATCCTTGTCGATGAAGCAAGGTGGTTGAGCCATGAAGACTTCCTCAAATAGAGTGCCTTGGAGAAATGCATTATTTACATCCATTTACGAAGATCCCACCCTCGGTATCTGAGACATCGATAGAACTAGGCGGACGGTGGTTAGTTTTACCCTTTGGGTTGAAAGTCTTGTGATAGTCAACTCCTGGTCACTTGTGACACCCCTTGGCCACGAGGCGAGCTTTGTAGTGGTCATGGTGCCATCATCATGTTGTGGGTGTCGAATGTGGACGTGGGAAAGGCAAACTTGGCCAAGAAAAGAACATGGCCGAAATGAACAGCTTGGTGGTGCACGGATCATAATAGAGATAGACACTCTGAGTGAGCAAATAACCTAGAAAGACACAGGGAGTGGAGCAAGCAGCGAGTTTGTCGGCGGAGTAAGTGCAGAGCCAAGGGTAGCAAAGGCAACCAAAGGCATGAAGTTTGGAGTAGTTGGGCGGAGATCCAAACAGTTTGTGGTAGGGAGATAGCTGGTCAAGAAATGGTGTTGGAAGCCTATTTATAAGGTAGGTCGCTCTTTGGAAGGCAAACAACCAGAAGGGCAGCGGAAAAGAGGCTTTAGAGACAAGAGAGAGACCATTCTCAACAATGTGATGATGGCGACGTTCCAAAAACCCATTGTGTTCCATAGTGTGAGGTGTCGAGGTGAGATGAAAGATGCCATTAGCGGATAGGTAGGCGGTTAAGTCAGTATCGCGAGCAAGTCATGTGTACTTGCCGCCATTGTCTGAGTAAAAAGTGGCAATGGTGGTTTTAAATTAGTTTTCGACAAGGGCTTTGAAGCGGGGAAAGATGGAGGCAACCTCAGATTTTATTTTGAGCGGGTAGAGCCATATAGAGTGAGTGTAGTGATCGACAAAAATAACATATTATTTAAATCCATCAACAGGATGAATGGGTGAGGTGCAGACATCAGAATAAATAATTTGAAGCTTGAAAGAAGACACTATGGTAGATTGCGAGAAAGGAATTTTGTGACTTTTATTGCATAAACAATCATTACAATGTATTTGTTGAATGCGAGTAATGTCTAAAGCTATGCCTAAACTAGATAGAATCTCACACTGGACAGGTTCAGAGGGATGGCGAAGTCGGTGATGCCATTCGTGGTAAGAAACTTTAGCATAAACATAGGCAAAGGGCGAGGAGGAGGGTTTGTGGTCGTCCATTCATACACACCATCTTTAGAGTGCTCGATCAGTAGTATGCTCCTTGTCAGTAGATCTTTCACATGAAAAGAAGATGGTGAGAACTCAATAGATGTTTTATTGGAGATGCAAAATTGAGATATGTATATGAGATTACGTTTCATGTTGGGTACAAAGAGAATATTATGCAAGTAAAATGTGTGATGGTGTGTGAAGAGAAAAATAACCAGTTTTGGATATAGTTAACCTTGTATACTATCACCAATGACCATGTTGTCGGTGCCCACGTAGTCGAAGTGCAGAAAAAGGTTGCCAAGGTCATTAGTGACATGGTGGGAGGCACCAGCGTCAAGAAGCCAACATAGTGTTCATGTGTCGATGTAGCCGCAAGATGTGCCGTTGTTTCCTACCACTTACAGGAGGAAGTAGCGGCTTGGGCGTGGTGGCGACCGGTTGGTAATTTGGGCGAGAGGGCAATAGTGTGACCCCTATTGGCCGGCCTTGACATTCTTAGAGATATGGTCATTGTGGCCGAGGAGCCGTGATGTGGTCTGAGAGAAGGATGTTTTGAGCTTATGAGGATCCCTTCAGAGAATCATGCGAGGAAGGTTGCCGAGCATCGAGTTGTTGTTCCTCGGAGTAGTAGGATTGGAAAAAAGCGTTGAGAGGCGGTGAGACTACTTAAAAAGTAGTTCAGCGGTTGATGAGTTTTTCATGAAGTTCATCAAGCGAATAGAGGTAGTCGGCAACCTGGTCCCACATGGGTAGTGGCCTTTGTCTGGATCAAGGACCAAGGAAGCAGAAAGAGAAACCAAGAGTTTGTCCTGCCAAATCCAAGGTTGGTAGTGCGAGTTGGGTGTTGGAACGTCCTTGGATGTTTGAGCATCCTTTGCGAGGAAGGTGGGAGGCAAACATGGCCATATCCATCTACAAATTTGTAGAGGTCATAGCCAATAAGAGTTGCCTCAATTACTTAGAGTTTCAAAGCGATATAGTTAGTGGAGGTGAGTTTGGTGATGTTATGGTGGGAGATGTTAATGAGGTCGAAGATTTAGGTTGGATCTACGGGGTTTTGACGGTGAGTGTTTGGTTGCCGTTAGCCATGGAGGAAGAGTTTGGGTGGCAACAAGAGAGGAAGAAGGTAAGAAGGGAGGTTTTAGGAGTAAAACTCTAATACCATGAAGATTATGATAAAGTTTGAGAATAATGACATAGCATTTTCATTAATTGAATCACCTATTTATATAGGGAGTGACAATTAGGGTTACACTAAGTGTGTGGTATAAGAAACATTTACAAGAAAGGAAATATAATAAGGAAAGAACTATACGAGATAGTAACTACTAAACACTGACTACAATTAATAAATAATAAATATATTATTCTCTAATAATAAATTGGGTGGTAGCTGGAACTCCTCCCATACCAACACCCATGGGTCCCCCCTCTTTTGGGATTAAGTTAATTTATTTATGGAACTATTGTTAATTTTACACTTTTGATATTCCATTTTCATTTATCTTTTTTCCTTTTTTAATTCTAAATAGTTTTCATGGTCCATGTAGTTTCTAATTGAGATTTTTGATACATGTCATCGGTTAATTAAGTTGTGATGATATATGATGCACATGCATGTGCAGATCTTGGTCATTAGTTGATGCGATTTGGATCATTTGATATCTGCTCTACGTTCCTTTCTAACTGTGATTCGTATTTTTTTACTTGAAAAGTGATGGTGGAATTCAGCTGATTTTATAATTTGTTGTTGTATTCCTGCAGCATCTTTCCTCAGCTAAGTAAGGGACGATCGTTAACATTACAAATTATCGGTAAAGAACTCTCACTTTCCCTCTTTTGTTTGCTTGCTTGTCATTTGTTGCTATGGACAAAACCATAGAATCATATACCGTGTTCATGTTCTAAATTGATAATTTGTTGAAGTTGAAATTTGATCTGTTTGACTAATATATATTATTCGTCTAAATTTTAAATAGGATGTCAAATTCACATGTATAATTAGAAGAGTTGATATTTTTGTACTTGATTAAATTTACTAAAAGCCCAAGTAAGAATATTTCGTTAAATTTGAAGTATAATTTGTTTTACATCAGACATATTCTCATGCATGTATAGTTGACGCTTAGCAGTTGAATGACGACAAGGAATAAGACTGATAAACTAAATAACACGCACACTTGCTTCTAAAGGATGTTCAAATATGGAATGGCGAGCAATTTCCTTAGGTTTGGAGTTTGCATTATAAGTTCATTGCCTCTTATACAACAAGCGACGTAACTTAGTTATAAGCTTTGAATATAGTTTGCATTATAAGTTCACTGCCTTTTTCATTAGAGGCTTTTGCCTAACCCTTTTACATGGGAAAATGTTGTGATATTCAAAATCCGAGCTTTTGAGCTTTTTCCTGGAACAATCGATTAATTTCATAGCTTTTATCCGTGCATTTACATGAAAAATGTTGCATTTCAAGAAAAGTGTGTAAAAGTAAAGAGGTATGTATGTTTGAAAAAAGCTCCCAAAGTAACTCTAGTCACCTCTTGATTTATATAGTACCCTCCATGAGCAGAAACACCTAGCAGTATTCAATCCACATCTAAATAACATTTGTTTGATGTCAAAAATCATTATTAGTTTCGGTGTATGAAGACCAACCTTTCTTAGTGCATCCATAATGGACCCTTTTACCTACACTCGAAAACAACTTTTAGAGTCTTTTTACATAACTCCACCCCACAGTGGACTCCCAATTCCACACTCTATCCCTATAGTCCGGTAAATGAATCGGAACAGATCGGGAGTCTCGTAGCGTGAACAATTACTCTTCGCCCTTCTTTTCTCTCTCTATCCAACCAACGTCTTCCTCATTCTCTCTCCTACCCACATTCTTCTCTCTTCTTTCTCCGATCCCCACCGTCTTCCTCGTTCTATCTCCCCACTCCACTCCTCTCAACAACAAAACCCTTTGGCGCCGCCACCTCCATCTTCACCTCACCGGTCGATGAAAATTTCGGAGATTCTGGCTTATCTCCGATGACTCCCCCAGTCTCATTTTTTGTTGGGGTTTTCGATATGTAGTAATTTCAAACATCAATTTCTTCCCTTTCTTGTACTCGCTTTGATTGATTAAGATTTTTTCATTTATTTTTAGATTGAATGAGTTTGATTGATTGAGATTTTTTATTTTTCTTAGATTGAATAAGGGATTTTAAAATGCAATTGTGGTTCTGAGCCATGGAAGTAGTCAAGATATATATATATATGAAAATAAATGTGATTGTACTACCATGTCTATTTTTCTTCTCCTTTTTCACTTGGAGACAAATTATTCAATTGCTCCCCTTTTCTGTTTTTGGAACTATTGGAAGTTTCTGATGGACATTTCAGCCGTGGTAGACCAGGAGCAATTGGACAAGTATATTGCCTCTTTCTTGAATTGTGCATTGCAAAGTTTATAGGAAAATACTATCCTTACCACTAATCCTACAACTTTCCTTACAACTAAGCCTTGAATTGGGGAAAGTTGTTTTGGACAAAGACAATTTTACCCTTCTTCAAAGCTTAGTTGTAGGAAAAGTTCTTGAAGTAGTTGTAAGGATGGCAATGTTGAAGTTTATATCATATGCACAAGCTATTACTAAGTAGTTAATAAGCCACAAGAATATTTTATTTCCACTGTCACGATTCTAACTATATACAGTTCAATGTACTCTGTCATCCAGGGAAATACAATGTTTCGACCTATTTATGACATAGATTTGTTACGCTTTAATTAGGAGACCACATACCTTTATCGTTAATGAAAACTTCATTTTGTCTGTTAATTGATCATTGTCATCAGAAGTTAATTAAGTCCAAAAAAACAAAGACTATTTTTATCAGATTGCTAGAGAGTACATGATCTGATGGACTAGATTGTAGCTTCTGGATTATGAACAACACAGATTTACTCACCAATATGCATTTACTTTGAATTTGTGTACATATATTACATTAAGAAACATGTTTAATCGACGCTGATCCATGTAAAAACTTTTGTGCCCACACAGTCTCACGACTAGCTACAATTTTAATTTGAAGTGCAAAATGAAGAAGTTCTTATGACTTGCAAAAGACACTGACTTTGATTAACTATGACTGTCTTCAGGTTTCGGAATGGAGAACAATGATGCCCATATTATCATCAGTCCTAAATCAGTCTTTGGAACTGATATGATCGATATTAGAATTAAAATGTTGGAGTCGCGAATGTAACCTTTGCGAGTAAATAAGCAGGTAGCTAGATATCTACAAGTCGATTTTCTATCGATTGTTGTATAATACTCATTAATTCATTTTTCAAGACTGTCATTGGCATACAAAATCTAGCACTTCGGTCTGTGACCAAATGTGCATTTCAATTCTTTCAAATGATTTATTTACTTTTCTTCATTCTATGCAGATTCTTGTGACTGAACTTAAAGAGCAAGTTTCTAGGGTTACAGGTGTTCTAACGCATCACTAGCGTGTATTATACGCTGGCAAGGTTTTGAAGGATGATCATCCTATTTCATTTTACAGTATCTGTTTCTTTTTCTTCAATTAAGGAACGAATATGTTATAGTGTCTGTATTTTTAATTTAATGATTAGTTAGATGTTATACTTAATATGAATTAGACATACAAGAAGGTCACACACTTCACCTGGTTCCCCAACGTTGTGACCCATCAGCCTCTCAGAGCTTGTCCCATCAGCCAGGCACCACAAGTCTGAGTATGTCACGCTTGCACAATATTGATTTCTTTAGCTTTGGTGATAGTCGAGAGCCGAGAGGAGCAAATGCAAAGAAGGTAAAGTTGATTGGGTTTTTTACGGCAACAATGAAAGCCCACCCATCTCATTAGAAGGATTGATCTGTCAATGGCAAATAAGGATTGGTTATGTAGGGGCAATAGAGTGTGTAGATAGAGGCTCAGAGCATGGGATTAAGATTAAATGTATGTGAACATGCAATTTTTATGAAGATATTGTTGATCATGCTCTTTGTAGTGAATAAGAAAAACAATTGATGTCTTTGACACCATTTTAGACTTATTAGTGTCTCAGTCAGTGTTGAGATTTTTGTTGCTAGTATGGATACCGTTGATCATGTTCTTTGTATTGTTTTTATATTTTCAATTTTATATATTTTCAATGAACTATGTTTAAGAATTTCTCTACGCAATGTAAGATTGTATTCCAAGTGGTATTATTTGTATTCCATGTGAGGTAGGAAATTAATGATGCCATATTTTTTTCTTAATGTTCAACTCTATGTTGTTTCAAGTTGTTGATACTTATTGTTTTGTTACAACTTCATTAGTTAATGGTTAAATAGCAATTTGGTCATCTTACTTTCCATTTTTTTTTCGTTAAACTCACTATTTTTTTTTTTTCTCAATTTAGTAACTATACTTGGTCAATCAAGTCAATATATTGACTGGAGATCATTTTTGTTAGTTTGGTGGACGGAAATATTTAAAATGATCAAAATACCCTTACTAATGTTAAAGGTTTTTAGTTTTAAATGTTAATAATTAAGGGGTCAAACTAAAAGATCAAATTACTAATATTTAATTTACATTTTCATTAATTTATTCAAGCATAACCTATCTTAAATCTTTTTTCTTTAATTTATATTTTCATTATTTTATTTTAATTTTATTTATATTTTAATTTATAATTTAATTTATTCCTTTATTTCTGCTTTCATCGGCAAGTCATCCAAGAATCCATAAATTATGCAAGTGGTTGAGTTGATTTCCTTGAAAAAAAAGTCTGACCAACAAATTTCGTCATTTAATTTGTTTGTATTGTAAAATTACAATTAGCTTTGTAATTTTCTTGAGAGAACATAGTCTATAGAAATGTTGATCGATATTTGTTTGTTGTTCCCTGTTGTTGTAAGATACCTATAAGATAGGGTTTCCTAGTGAGTTTCTCTAGCCACACTTGAATTTTTGGATATCATGACTCGATTACCCGGACATATGATCAAGTCCTCCGATATAGATTCTTGAAAGTGTTGCAGTGGAGCGGTCGCAGAAGACCTGAAGGCACGAATGTGCAAGGTGGTGGAGTGAGCGCTTTGGTTTTCGGGGTAGTCCTAGTACTTTCCATGGTCGTTTAGAGCGAGTGCGTGACTTTGGGCAGAATTCTATGAAGTTAGGGCGATCGAGTGGAGCGAGCGCGCAAGATCTGAGTTGTTGCTCCATGGCACGTGGAGCGATCATGCTGCGCCGATTGATGTGTTTTTTATTTTCCATATTCTGTAATGATGAGGTTCTTGTATTGTATATAAGTTGTAAACGTACAAGATTATTGTATCGTATATAAGTTGTAAACCCCACAATATGATTAAAGTTAACCATAATAAAATTTCAACTAGTCGGTTAAAACCCCCAAACAATATCTCTCGCTCTAAATATTTTTCACTGTTCACTGTCTGATTTTCGCTATTATCAATTGTTTGTTCAATTGTTTCCATTGTTGCACAATATAAATTTTATGTTGTGATAATCAAAATTATCAAATCCAAACCTATTAAGACTTTTTCCTACTACAAGTAAACTTATAGATCTATAATTACATAAATCGTTAACATTTCAAATTAATGATTCCTTATGATGGACAACAACAACCATGGATTATAACATAAACAAAGGTTACATGTTGTTTTTCGAGTAAAGATCCGTATTCAGAAGTATAGTAGCAACAAGAGCTGGCAAATTTTGCTCATGCTCATTTGTCCGCCCAAACGCCCACTAAAATATGGGTATGGGTACACTACAAAATTTAAATGAACATGCCCATTTGAGACTATAAACTATAATGGGTCAACTAGGCACCAAACTGGGCACCCAAGAAACACATCAAGTTAAACGCATCGCACGATTAAGTCTGTCGGCTCTTCCTCCGGTTCGTCTTCAGTGGGGTCCTCTAGCAATATCCTTTTTTCGATCCTTTAATATCCCAAATCATCTCGGAAGTTTGCCAGTTAGGGCTTGATCGTTGGTAATTGGGATCTCCAATACTTTATTTTCTCATCGAAGAACTAGGGTATCTGAACGAAGAACTAGGGTATTCGAAAACGGAGGGAGTATATTGGGGGAAAAGCTTCTATTGAAGGTCAAATTTTCATTTTCCTATCTACACAAGTCAAATTCTCTTTCTCGCTCTCTCTCTCTCTCTCTCTCTCTCTAATCGTTGGGGAATATTCTGATGGGCATTTAATAGAAATTCACAAATTTGATTCATGATGGACTTTGTGTTTGTGTGCATATCAACTGTTTGATTTTGCTACATTAACTGTATGAAAAACATAATCTATGGTAATGAATCATAAAACTGAAATCACATGAAGAGATCCTCTTTGCTTTTATTGTGAGAGAAAAAAAAACTAGACTGAGTTCTGTCTGTCAATGCTTAAATTGATTGTTTGATTAAACTGGAATAATAAAATTGGTTTGTGAAATGGTTTCGAATTGAGAAATATAGACTCCTGAACAAAAAGTATATATTGCTATTAATAATCACTTGTCCAGGTAAATTTCGAAATTTACTTGTGAAACAAGTAGTCATGCTCTGACGCAGCGAAACAATTAAAAGGAACTCTTTCAACGAGAAATTCCTTAGAACAAGCCTATGACGGCTTAGGGTTCAAGCACAAAGCAAGAAAACTCGAATTTTTATTAAAAACTGCCGAAATAATGTTTAATAGGGTATTTATATGCCCTAACAATACAAACCCTAAAAGGAAAAGTCTTAAACAAAAATGACAAAAAAGCCCGAAAACTTCAAAGGCCCGTAACAGTGCTTAAACGACGTTTTTTGGGCTAAAAACGAACTGTTCACGGGGTAAACCTTGTAAGTCTTGTAGATCTCGTCGAGAGATTCGATTTGATATGTTGTGGGTCCCGTAACTCATCCGGACGCGAAAGTTATGCTCTCTTAAAGTTCTGCCGACCGTTAGGTGCTCTCTACTATTGCTTAACGGAAACTAACGGAGAACTGCGGACCCAACTTTCGAAGCGCGCTGGACCCCACGAACTTGAACTCTTCCCAAATGTCTTGCTTAAGTACGTCTCAGCTACTTGTTCAACATCAGTCTCCCCCACTTGAAAAGGACTCGACCGCGAGTCATCAACAGGATAAAGAGGATCGTCGGGGAAGAAGTCAGTCAAATCAGCCACATTAAAAGTAGGGGAGATGTTCCACCCGTCCGGAAGGTCAACTACATATGCGTTGTCATTGATCTTCTTCAGAATCTTGCATGGCCCAATCTTCTTCGGATGCAGCTTGCTATAAGTGCCAACTGGGAACCGCTCCTTATGTAGATGGACCATAACCAAATCATCCACAGCAAAGACCTTGGAACAACGTCGTTTGTCAGCAGCCTCTTTATACTTCGCATTGGAAGCCTCAATATTCTGCACCACTTCCGCTTGCACAGCTTCAATCTTTTCAGCCATATGTTCAGCAGCTACACTATAACCTGGTAGTTTGGGCAACGGGACCAGATCGAGAGTATGACGTGGAGGCCGCTGATACACAATCTCAAATGGGGTCTTCTTGGTAGTACGGTTGACCATATTGTTGAAAGCAAACTCTGCCGGGGCTAAAACCGAGATCCCACTTGCTTTGGTGCATCCTTTGCATAAACAACGCTGTGTCGAGCCCAAAGTGCGATTGACCACCTCGGTTGGCCATCGGTGCGGGTGAAAAGAGCTACTAAGCGCAACTCCGTGCGAAACATGCGCCACAAAGTCTTCGAAGTAACTCAAAAACTTTGTGTCACGATCAGAAGTGATGGACTGAGGAACCCCATGCAAACGCACCACTTCACGGAAGAACAAGGCTGCAATATGGGGTGCATCCGAGGTTTTCCGACATGGAATGAAGTGGGCCATCTTGCTAAACCGATCGACCACCACAAAAAGCAGAATCATTGGATCTTTGTGTGCGCGGTAACTTGACACAAAATCCATAGAGATATCCTCCCACGAGGCTGGGCTGGGAGTGGTGTATACAAGCCGGTGATACTGCGGCGCCCCTTATTTGTCTGACAAACAATACACTTCTGCACAAACTTATAAGTATCGCGCTTCAATTGAGGCCAATAATATCGCCGTGCCACCAATTCTGCAGTCTTGTCTCGCCCACAATGTCCACCCTTATGCAGCTCGAGAGATCAAGCTCTCACGCCTGAACCCCTCGAAATACAAAGGCGATCCTTGAAGAATAGGAACCCTTCTGAATCATAAAAGGACCAGCGATACCTCCGGCACTCACCCCAAACTTACGCAAAATGCGCATCGTCAACATACAATTCTTTCAAACAGTCAAACCCGATCACAATAGTTTGCATGGTTACCAATAAACTTGCCCGACGACTCAAGGCATCAGCCACCTTGTTATACTGCCCACTCTTGTGTTTGATAACAAAAGTGAAGCTAGTAGGCTACCCACCGCGCATGCATACGGTTAAGTGACTTACGCCCATTCATGTATTTCAATGCCTCATGGTCGGTATGTAAAGCGAACTCCTTAAAGCAGATCTTGCTCCCAATGCTTAACGGTCGCACTGCATAGAACTTCGATCTCGTAAGTGGTCCATTTACATCGCGCGCCTCGCTTAGCTTCTCATAAAAGCTACAGGTCGCCGCTCTGAATCAAAAGCTGCTCCAATTCGATAATAGAGGCGTCTATCTCGAGCTCAAATGGTTTGTTGAAATCTGGTAAAGCCAAAATTGGTGCACTGGTCAGTTTCTCTTTGATCACTGCGAAGCTTGCATCAGCTTCGTCCCCCCATAAAAATTTCCCTTTCTTCATACACTCAGTGATAGGTGCCATGATACTACTGAAATCTCGTATGAATCGTCGGTAGAAAGTAGCAAGGCCGTGGAAACTACGTACTTCACTCACAGTTTTAGGTCGTGGCCACTCTTTAATTGCACGCACTTTCTCCTCATCTACTTGTATGCCATCTGCAGACACAATATATCCCAAAAACAACAGTTTATCAAGCATGAAACTGCACTTTTTGAGATTAATAAACAATTGATTCTCCCTCAAGGCCTGTAACACGGCAGTAGATGCCCAATGTGCTCCTCTTCGTTGCGACTAAATATCGAGGATATCATCAAAGTAAACAACCGGGAACTTGAGCGGCGGCGGGACTGATTCATAAGTCGCATGAAAGTCTTTGGGAGAATTAGATAACCCAAATGGCATGACCAGCCACTCATAAAGCCCCTCTTTTGTCTTGAAAGTTGTCTTCCACTCATCGCCAGGTCGGATCCGAACCTGATGATATCCGCTCTTCAAATCAATCTTTGAAAATACTTTAGCACCACGCAGCATATCCAGCATATCATCTAAACGGGGAATAGGGAACCTATACTTCACAGTAATCTTATTGATGGCCGGCTATCAACACACATCCTCAAGTCCCATCCTTCTTTGGCACGAGAAGGGCGGGGCTGCACATGGACTCATGCTCTCTGAATGGATCCCGTTTCGTTTGAATTCTTCAACTTGTTCTTTCAAGATATCATGCTTTCTTTGGGCTCATCCTATAGTGGGGAAGGTTAGGAAGTGTAGCACCAGGAACAAGGTCAATGTGATGCTGAATGTCTCGTAATGGCGGTAACCCCGCAGGAAGCTCTTCCGGCATAAGATCATGAAACTCTGCCAGCAATGATGTCAGTTGCTCGGGAACTGAACCATAATCTACTAACCCCAAAAACCCTTTATCCACCACTGCAAATATAACATCAGAAGCCTCCCTAACCAATTCTTTACCCGTACACAAAGAGATCAAAGCCGTTTTGCCCTTGGCCTTGGGGCGACAACTATCAACCAACGGGCACAGAATAAATATCACGTTATCTTTAGTAAACGTAATCAGATTATCCCTACCCTTGTGCATGGCATCCATATCAAACTGCCATGGCCTACCCAACAACACTTGGCATGCAGACATATCAACAACATCACATAATACTTCATCCTTATATCTACCAATAAAAAAAGGTACAAGACATTGTTGCGTTACCTTGACATTGCCAACTGCATTAATCCAACCAACCTGGTAGGGCGTAGGATGCTTTATCACCTCCAGGTTCAGTTTGTCTACAAGTACACGAGCAACCAGATTCTCGCTGCTACCGCTGTCTATGATCAGCTCGATATTCAGATCGTTCACCTTACCACGAGTACGAAAAATGTTGTGCCGTTGAGGTTCGTCATTGTTGACCGGTGTTGTCAGCATTAATCTACGAACCACGAATGACTCAGGTACATCATCTTCGTAACCCTCATTAGGGTCCTCCATGTACTCCTCCATATCTGCCTCTAGATCATCCTCACCTTGATCATCCCGTTCTGCCATATTCACCTTGCCGCGATTAGGGCAATTATTAGAAATATGCCCAGGTTGCCCACATCGAAAACACTTATCCCTATAGCTTTTGGCGTAGGGATTGTTGTTCGGCTTCCCCGTAGTGGTCTGATTATTGCGCCTTTGGAACTTGGCGGGGTGTCCGTTTTTCTTCCCCACCCTTTGACGTGGCAGTCGGCTTGGAACTCGGCGGCCGCGGAAGATGTTTCCCAAACCTCTGGCGTCGGCCGACCCCAGGGGCATGCGCTATACAAGATGTGCCTCCACTTTGGTCGCGCATAACAACTTCATCAAGCTGTATTGACCGAATAAATCTTCCCACGGTTCTTAATCGGCCCCGTAGTCCTCCTACATATCTTGCGATCGATGCCCTCGGTTTCATTCGAGGTTATTACGAGCCGCTAGCCTATAAAACTCATTTGTGTATTGGTGACGGTCTGCCTTCTCCGACAATCATGATATTTTTGGAACAGAATCTGATCATAATCAGCCGGTAAAAACCGAAGCCGCAGAGCCTCCTTCATTCACCTCCACGTTCGTATAGGTTGTTTACCCTGTCTCCTCCTATTGATACATGCTTTCCCACCAAGCAGAAGCTCCACTCCTGAGCTTATATGCTACGTATTTCACTTGCTTATCCTCGGTGATTCCCATAAGGTCAAAATATTTTTTGACCTCTGAAAGCTAATCGAGAAAATCTTCCAGATCCAGAGCACCAGTAAAGAACGGTAAGTCAGCCTTGATTTTTGGATACTGATCTACGGCTCCTGCAAATACTTCCTCTTCCCCATCCGGAATCTACCACTTTGGCCGGCGGATCACGAGGAGGGTTTACCGCGTCCTACGAGGTTCTCCACGAGCCCACGCGTTGCCTAGGGTTTGCGCCACGAAATGCAAATTGTGTACCCCTTGGCGATATTGTCCATAAATCGCTTGCATCCGTTCAAGGAGGGTCAACAATGCAGCGTTGGTGTCGTTGTTGCCATCGTTAGCCGCCATCTTCACAGGATTTAACTCCGCTCTGATACCAACTGACGCATCGAAACAATTAAAAGGAACTCTTTCAACGAGAAATTCCTTAGAACAAGCCTATGACGGCTTAGGGTTCAAGCACAAAGCAAGAAAACTCAAATTTTTATTAAAAACTGCCCGAAATAATGTTTAATAGGGTATTTATATGCCCTAACAATCCAAACCCTAAAAGGAAAAGTCTTAAACAAAAATGACAAAAAAGCCCGAAAACTTCAAAGGCCCGTAACAGTGCTTAAACGACGTTTTTTGGGCTAAAAACGAATTGTTCACGAGGTAAACTCGAGGAGTCTTGTAGATCTCGTCGAGAGCTTTGATTTGATATGCTGTGGGTCCCGTAACTCATCCGGACGCGAAAGTTATGCTCCGTTAAAGCTCTGCCGACCGTTAGGTGCTCTCTACTATTGCTTAACGGAAACTAACGGAGAAATTGCCAGACCCAACTTTCAGAAACTGCCACTGGACCCCCTGAACTTCGAACTCTTCCCAAATGTCTTGCTTAAGTACGTCTCAGCTACTTGTTCAACATCAGTCTCCCCCACTTGAAAAGGACTCGACCGCGAGTCATCAACAGGATAAAGAGGATCGTCGGGGAAGAAGTCAGTCAAATCAGCCACATTAAAAGTAGGGGAGATGTTCCACCCGTCCGGAAGGTCAACTACATATGCGTTGTCATTGATCTTCTTCAGAATCTTGCATGGCCCAATCTTCTTCGGATGCAGCTTGCTATAAGTGCCAACTGGGAACCGCTCCTTACGTAGATGGACCATAACCAAATCATCCACAGCAAAGACCTTGGAACGACGTCGTTTGTCAGCAGCCTCTTTATACTTCGCATTGGAAGCCTCAATATTCTGCACCACTTCCGCTTGCACGCTTCAATCTTTTCACCATATGTTCGGCCTACACTATAACAGGTAGTTTGGGCAGCGGGACCGATCGAGAGTATGACGTGGAGGCCGCTGATACACAATCTCAAATGGGGTCTTCTTGGTAGTACGGTTGACCATATTGTTGAAAGCAAACTCTGCCGGGGCTAAAACCAGATCCCACTGCTTTGGTCTGTCACTGCATAAACAACGCACAATCGAGCCCAAAGTGCGATTGACCACCTCAGTTTGGCCATCGGTCTACGGGTGAAAAGAGCTACTAAACTGCAACTCCGTCTGAAACATGCGCCACAAAGTCTCCCAGAAGTAACTCAAAAACTTTGTGTCACGATCAGAAGTGATGGACTGAGGAACCCCATGCAAACGCACCACTTCACGGAAGAACAAGGCTGCAATATGGGGTGCATCCGAGGTTTTCCGACATGGAATGAAGTGGGCCATCTTGCTAAACCGATCGACCACCACAAAAATAGAATCATTGGATCTTTGTGTGCGCGGTAACCCCAACACAAAATCCATAGAGATATCCTCCCACGGAGCTGCTGGAACTGGGAGTGGTGTATACAAACCGGTATTCTGCGACTGCCCCTTATTTGTCTGACAAACAATACACTTCTGCACAAACTTATAAGTATCGCGCTTCAATTGAGGCCAATAATATCGCCGTGCCACCAATTCTGCAGTCTTGTCTCGCCCACAATGTCCACCCTTATGCAACTCAGAGATCAAGCTCTCACGCACAGAACCCCTCGAAATACAAAGGCGATCCTTGAAGAATAGGAACCCTTCCTGAATCATAAAAGGACCACTGATACCTCCAGCACTGCACTCACCCCAAACTTCTGCAAAATCTGCATCGTCAACATACAATTCTTTCAAACAGTCAAACCCGATCACAACAGTTTGCATGGTTACCAATAAACTTGCCCGACGACTCAAGGCATCAGCCACCTTGTTATACTGCCCACTCTTGTGTTTGATAACAAAAGTGAACTGCTGTAAGTAGGCTACCCACCGCGCATGCATACGGTTAAGTGACTTCTGCCCATTCATGTATTTCAATGCCTCATGGTCAGTATGTAAAACGAACTCCTTCTGAAACAGATACTGCTCCCAATGCTTAACAGATCGCACCACTGCATAGAACTCGATCTCGTAAGTGGTCCATTTCTGTCGCGCCTCGCTTAGCTTCTCACTCATAAAAGCTACAGGTCGCCGCTCCTGAATCAAAACTGCTCCAATTCCGATAATAGAGGTGTCTGTCTCGAGCTCAAA
Source organism: Codonopsis lanceolata (assembly GCA_013146195.2). Lineage (NCBI taxonomy): Eukaryota > Viridiplantae > Streptophyta > Magnoliopsida > Asterales > Campanulaceae > Codonopsis > Codonopsis lanceolata. The sequence continues at coordinate 74,219,962 of CM028379.1, read as the reverse complement.
TGGTTTGTTGAAATCTGGTAAAGCCAAAATTGGTGCACTGGTCAGTTTCTCTTTGATCACTGCGAAGCTTGCATCAGCTTCGTCCCCCCATAAAAATTTCCCTTTCTTCATACACTTAGTGATAGGTGCCATGATACTACTGAAATCTCGTGTGAATCGCCGGTAGAAAGTAGCAAGGTCGTGGAAACTACGTACTTCACTCACTGTTTTAGGTCGTGGCCACTCTTTAATTGCACGCACTTTCTCCTCATCTACTTGTATGCCATCTGCAGACACAATATATCCCAAAAACAACAGTTTATCAAGCATGAAACTGCACTTTTTGAGATTAATAAACAATTGATTCTCCCTCAAGGCCTGTAACACAGCCCATAGATGCCCAATGTGCTCCTCTTCGTTGCGACTAAATATCAGGATATCATCAAAGTAAACAACCAGGAACTTGAACGGCTTCAGGACCTGATTCATAAGTCGCATGAAAGTGCTGGGAGCATTAGATAACCCAAATGGCATGACCAGCCACTCATAAAGCCCCTCTTTTGTCTTGAAAGCTGTCTTCCACTCATCGCCAGGTCGGATCCGAACCTGATGATATCCGCTCTTCAAATCAATCTTTGAAAATACTTTAGCACCACCCAGCATATCCAGCATATCATCTAAACGGGGAATAGGGAACCTATACTTCACAGTAATCTTATTGATGGCCCGGCTATCAACACACATCCTCCAAGTCCCATCCTTCTTTGGCACGAGAAGGGCGGGAACTACACATGGACTCATGCTCTCCTGAATGGATCCCCGTTTCAGCAATTCTTCAACTTGTTCTCTCAAGATATCATGCTCTGCTGGGCTCATCCTATAGTGGGGAAGGTTAGGAAGTGTAGCACCATGGAACAAGTCAATTGTGATCTTTGAATGTCTCGTAATGGCGGTAACCCGCAGGAAGCTCTTCCGGCATAAGATCATGAAACTCGCCAAAGAATGATGTCGGTTGCTCGAACCGAACTGAATCTACTAACCCCAAAAACCCTTTATCCACCACTGCAAATATAACATCAGAAGCCTCCCTAACCAATTCTTTACCCGTACACAAAGAGATCAAAGCCGTTTTGCCCTTGGCCTTGGGGCGACAACTATCAACCAACGGGCACAGAATAAATATCACGTTATCTTTAGTAAACGTAATCAGATTATCCCTACCCTTGTGCATGGCATCCATATCAAACCGCACCATATCTACCCAACAACACTTGGCATGCAGACATATCAACAACATCACATAATACTTCATCCTTATATCTACCAATAAAAAAAGGTACAAGACATTGTTGCGTTACCTTGACATTGCTAACTGCATTAATCCAACCAACCTGGTAGGGCGTAGGATGCTTTATCACCTCCAGGTTCAGTTTGTCTACAAGTACACGAGCAACCAGATTCTCGCTGCTACCGCTGTCTATGACCAGCTCGATATTCAGATCGTTCACCTTACCACGAGTACGAAAAATGTTGTGCCGTTGAGGTTCGTCATTGTTGACCGGTGTTGTCAGCATTAATCTACGAACCACGAATGACTCAGGTACATCATCTTCGTAACCCTCATTAGGGTCCTCCATGTACTCCTCCATATCTGCCTCTAGATCATCCTCACCTTGATCATCCCGTTCTGCCATATTCACCTTGCCGCGATTAGGGCAATTATTAGAAATATGCCCAGGTTGCCCACATCGAAAACACTTATCCCCATAGCTTTTGGCGTAGGGATTGTTGTTCGGCTTCCCCGTAGTGGTCTGATTATTGCGCCTTTGGAACTGACGTAGCAGGCTGCTTGGAACTCGAAGGGGCCGCTGCCGGAACGGAAGATGTTTCCCCAAACCTACGAAACGTCGACTGACCCCGAGGCTGTGCGCTATGCAACTGCTGTGCCTCCACTTTGGTCGCGCGCATAACAGCTTCATCAACTGTATTGACCGAATAAATCTACACCTGGTTCTTAATCCCAGCCCGTAGTCCTCCTACATATCTTGCAGTCTGATGCCCCTCGGTTTCATTCAGGTTATTACGAGCCGCTAGCCTATAAAACTCATTTGTGTATTGACTGACGGTCCTGCCTTCCTGCCGACAATCATGATATTTTTGGAACAGAATCTGATCATAATCAGCCGGTAAAAACCGAAGCCGCAGAGCCTCCTTCATTCGCCTCCTCGTTCGTATAGGTTGTTTACCCTGTCTCCTCCTATTATTCTGTAACTGTTCCCACCAAGCAGAAGCTCCACTCCTGAGCTTATATGCTACGTATTTCACTTGCTTATCCTCGGTGATTCCCATAAGGTCAAAATATTTTTCGACCTCTGAAAGCCAATCGAGAAAATCTTCCAGATCCAGATCACCAGTAAAGAACGGTAGGTCAGCCTTGATTTTTGGATACTGATCTACGGCTCCTGCAAATACTTCCTCTTCCCCATCTGAATCGGAATCTACCACTGCCCTGGCCGGCGGATCACGAGGAGGGTTTACCCCGCGTCCTACAGGTTCTCCACGAGCCCCTGCCCGTTGCCTAGGGTTTGCGCCACCGAACTGCAAATTGCGTACCCCTTCAGCGATATTGTCCATCGTCGCTTGCATCCGTTCAAGGAGGGTCAACAATGCAGCGTTGGTGTCGTTGTTGCCATCGTTAGCCGCCATCTTCACAGGATTTAACTCCGCTCTGATACCAACTGACGCAGTGAAACAATTAAAAGGAACTCTTTCAACGAGAAATTCCTTAGAACAAGCCTATGACGGCTTAGGGTTCAAGCACAAAGCAAGAAAACTCGAATTTTTATTAAAAACTGCCGAAATAATGTTTAATAGGGTATTTATATGCCCTAACAATCCAAACCCTAAAAGGAAAAGTCTTAAACAAAAATGACAAAAAAGCCCGAAAACTTCAAAGGCCCGTAACAGTGCTTAAACGATAGTTTTTGGGCTAAAAACGAACTGTGCACGGGGTAAACCTTGTGAGTCTTGTAGATCTCGTCGAGAGTTTCGATTTGATATGATGTGGGTCCCGTAACTCATCCGGACGCGAAAGTTATGCTCCGTTAAAGTTCTGCCGACCGTTAGGTGCTCTCTACTATTGCTTAACGGAAACTAACGGAGAAACTGCCAGACCCAACTTTCAGAGACTGCCACTGAACCCCCTGAACTTCGAACTCTTCCCAAATGTCTTGCTTAAGTATGTCTCAGCTACTTGTTCTACATCATGTTCTTTAGTTATTCTCTGTCCTCAGCTTTCTGTGGTTGGCTTTTTAGATGTTTTAGGATTGCTCATGTATGTTAAATACAACACAGATGGCTGATAGAAATATATTAGGATGAACTGTAAAAATAGCGCCGGTGCTTGGGCCTCTTTATAAAAATAGTGCTGGAATACTACTGTTATCTCGTTCTTTCTGACCTTGTGCATGCAATGAGTATAGATCTATCTCATTCTTGGGCCTATATATTTCGTCCATCTTTGCTTAACGATGATACCGTTAAGTTGCAGATTATGTGACGACTTTTTCGTAGCAAAGCCGTCCACGGATGTAATATTGTTGTGTCAGGGACAAACTTTTACATTTCACCATTAAAGATTTCCGAAAAGTGTTGATTCTTGCTCAATGTTCAACTTCTATGTTAACGCCTTCACCTGCTCAAGTATGGCAGAACAACTACACTCAAATTATTTACGCTGAAAAGGGTCGTGTCCAGATTTACGCTTTTCCAATCCACTTATTTGATCCAGTAACTAAAACCCCTACTTCCTTTGAAACCACTTTCTCTTTCCAATTCGAAACCACTCCAATTTCTACGATTTCTAACTCAAAAGGGTCGTGTCTCAATTCAGATCAGATCAGCATATTCGGCTTCCCCAAAGAATAAACAGAACTCAGCTTGCGTTTTCATATAAAGGAGAAAAAAAGAAAAATGTTATGATAACATTCCAGCTATCCCATGTCATTCTCTCAAATTTCCACCATTTGGGGAACTAACTTCTTCAGTTCTACTATCGCTAACAAAAACTAGAGGATCACCATCCCTAATCAAATCTATTTCAACTACTTCAGCTCCATCTTTGCTTAGAACTTTTGAAGGCAAGAAACCGTATCTTTTAGCTCCAATCTCAAGCAATTCCCCGAAGCTTTTTGGGAGTAGGACAAGCTTTCCCCCAACATCTCCCTTCTCTGGACAACTGACTGTCACTCTAGGATTTACAGACAAGAGCAAGTTGTTATCCCCACCCGTGGCAGTTGACATTATACTAAATAAAGAATTATGGAAATTATTAGTCCTACGTCTTCAACGTGTGTGCGACCATGAACCTTCATCTCCGTCTCGAGATGCAGGTCGAATCATTGGATTGCTTTTGAATCTCCGAAGGAATCTAACTCCATGCTTCTTCTCCTCGGGGATTGTAACTAAAGATTGAGCTTTGGGTAGTTCAGAGTTGGCTGATTTTGCAGATTGGAAAATAGTTCTTTTGTCATCATGTCCTTGCTGTTCAACCAAGTCCCTTGGTGTCCAACCATGGTCATCGGCTTTATCAATATCAGCTCCTTGGTCTAGTAGGTATTTGACCATTTCAGTATTACCTTCACAAACTTCAACGTGAAGGGCTGTTGATCCATTGTTCTTGGATTGAGTTACATCTCCATGAAGAACAATTTCCTTGAGCAACCCCAGGTTGTTTTGCTCAGCAGCAGTGCAAGCAAATAGTCCAACGTCCCCAGAAGATAAGTAAGCGCCATTATCTGCTAGTAGTTTTACCACTGGTTCGTGATTGGCCAATATGGCCTCCCATATTGGTACACACCCTTCTGAATCTGCATAGGTCAAAAGACAAATAAATAATCTGGATTAGTTACTAATTCAAGTTATCATCAATTATAAACCAGTAAGGTAAAAATAGGCCATACCTATTTTTACTTGTTTCCCCTTTCATGGTCAAAACTTCATATTTGTTAAGTTTGTGGTAATTTATGATTTAATATCTTTTATTAGATTTAGTTGTGTTATATTTGGAATCACAATCTTTTATTAGATTATGGTTCATCATTTTTGGAAACAAAATCTTGCTTTAAATCCTAGTCAATCCGTGAACCTTGACTCCTTTGTTATTTGGTAATAAATTTCATGGATTTGGTAAGTTGTTGGTATTTCCTTGTTGCTAATCATTTTCCTTGTAGTAGATGGACTTTTGCATGTGTGTAGGTTTTTCGCTATGCTATAAATAAAGGAGATGGGATACGGTTTGAAAGAGAGCTTGAGAGAGAGAATAAAAGCCATAAAGCTGTGAGCAGAAGAAAGGTGTGCAGAAGCTGTTATTCAGTCCAGAAGTGAAACAGATTGTCTGAAGCTGTTGATGCTATAACATCGGTAGTAACATTGAAGTTCTGGAATCTGTTTGTGTCTTCTTGTTTCAGTTTTAGGAAGCTGTTTTATTTCTTCCTACGTTTTGTTTACTTTGTTTTATGTGGCCTTTTTGTTCTCCAAGGCTTCTTGTCTTGTGAGAATATTTTTGTGAGTGATTTCACAATTGTTTTGTAAAACGATTATTCTTTTTAGTGAAATTTTTGTGGTCTTGAGGCTAGGTCTACAAGTATAATCTTGTAGATTGTTTTTGGTAAACTTTTACATTCAGTTCACTATTTTGTTTTTTATTCTTCGTTGCTTTAATCATCTTTGAACATTGTGATTCCTATTATAGCTACATTCACAGCTACATTGGAAATTGCATTGGTTTCTCTTGAGAATCTTAGCTATTGTTTTCTATCAAAACCATAAAGAATCAAGAAACACAAAAAGATGATCTAAAATATGAGTGAAATTATATATTAAAAATAAAATAAACTTGTACAAATTCCTACCCAATTTGTAAAAGAGTGCATATGTCATATACATGTGAAATGCCAATATTTGATGAGAGAAAACAATAACAGGAAAGCCACATCACTAGTGCTTAATGAAAGAGGTTTCCTTTTTAATCTCTTTTATTTTATTTATTGTTTGTCAATTTATAGGAATAAGCAATGTATGGAAATGAAGGATTTGCTATTCTCAAAAAGTTATGCATCTGATACGTGAAAACCTAGCCAACAAGCGAAAGCTGGCCGTGAGCTCCTTCAAACCAAACAGGCTGTCCGAAATTTTGGACATATAAACAACCCAATAAAAAAACGAAACACAATAAAGAAAAAAATGATAATTTTCAAGTAGGTACAATTTTAGAAATATGTTTTTATCTGGGACCATTAATTTTTTGGACATTTCATATAACTACAAATTTGTTGTCAAATAACAAAAATGTCATTAATGAAAACAAATCTAATCCGGCCTAACAAAAACCAAAAAATGCTGATGCCAATGATTGACATCAGTACTGTTTTGACAGTTTATTCAAGCCAAAAATTTTGTTGATGCCAAGGCTTGGCATCAGCACTGTTTTGATAGTTTTTGCAAAACCAAATTTTTTAAAAAGCTTATGTCAAGGCTTGGCATCAGCATTGTTTTGACAATTTATTCAAGCCAAAAATTCAAAAAATGTTGATGTCAAGGCTTGGCATAAGCATTGTTTTGACAGTTTTTGCAAGATCAAAAAAATTCAAAAAAGTTGATGTTAAGGCTTGTTATCAGCACTATTTTGACAGTTTTTTGTTTTGACAGTTTTTTGTAATACCAAAAAAATTCAAAAAAGTTGATGCAAAGGTTTGATATCAGCACTGTTTTATCGCTAACTCAAGCTGTTCAAGTCCATCAAATAACTATCATGTGGTGTTGCTCTTGTTTAGTTGCAGTTGATCAATTTTCTTTCTTTTGAACTGCAATAATGAGTGCGCACGTCGCGCGGTGATCAAATTTTGACTTTTTAAGAAACAATGAAAAATAAAAAAATAAACTGAAACTCTATGACTCGGTTTGTTTTTATGGTTTCCCATTCTAATTAACCCCTATTTTAATATTCGGGTTCCTCTATGCCACACACACAGACCTAGACACAATGTAGATCGTTGAATGGGTTATTGGGCTGTTCAAGATTTATATCCGTGGCATTAGTCAAATACGGCCATTTGACCCGATTAGTGAACATATATAGCCTTTGACCAAAAACCAACCAAAATTTACTTGGTCCACCAAGTGGTCGGTCTGTCGACCACGCTGTCGACCACGTTGGTTTATCACTGGTTTATCAATAAACCAAAAACGACTTGGTCGACCAAATGGTCGGTCTGTCGACCACTTGTCGACCACTTGTCGACCGGTGATTTCGGATGTTAATGGGGTGTATTTTTACTGGTTATCGATAAACCAGTCGTGGTTTATCACTGGTTTATCGATAAACCAGGCCATAAAAAAGTATTTTTTTTAAGTGAGGCTACAAATGACCAAGTCATCTTTGACTTGGCCATTTTTGTAAATGCCCCGATTTATCCAGTAGCAGTTTCTGACAACTTAACATCTTTAGCTTGTATCCATTTGTTTAGTTAACTGCGAAATTTCAAATACCCTTGAGCATAAACACGTCTAATTTGAGCCCTATTCTAGCCTAAATTTCAAATAAAATAAGATAAATCATATTAATTAGATAATTTGTAGATATTCCATTGTATATGTTGATTAATTTGATAGAAGGGAGAGACGTAAGACGTAAGGGCAGTGACGTACTTTCGTCCCAAAATTGTACCTAAAAAATATGTCCAAAAAATATGTAAATTCATTTGAAAACATAATTTAAAATATGTACTGACTTGTAATTTTTTCAAGAAAAAAAGATAAATGCGGAATGGGTAGAGATGGAGGGTTCACCGGTTACGCTTCACTTACCTAACGTAAGGAACTCTTGTGAATTACTTTTCTAGCCGCTAAGAACCCTAACACACGATAATTGAACAAATTTCTTCATTCTTTTCTATGACGTTTTCTCAAAATTCAACACCTTAAAAACAAAGAAAGTAAACCCTAATCATTAATGAAAACAATAAAATAAATCCAACTCCTTAAAGGATTACAACTGTAATTAAAAAAAGAAACAACTTAAAGCTATAAATTAAATCATAATTTTAAGTGAATCCTTCAACGTTTTGGATTGAAGGAGCCGCCTACTTGCAATCCTGATTCGGTCTCCATTCCTAGGGGTGGCAAAATTTTATCCAGACGATTGAGTTATCCAATATAACCATTACAAAAGACTTATTGGTTGTTATACATTAACACTCAATTAAGTTAATGGGTGTTAATTGATAACATTCATTAGAGACCAATAACAAAATGGATAATTTATGGATATAAACCGGTTATCCATTGAGTTTATCCATTAATGTCACCGCACCCATATGGTTTATCAACTAATGCCACCACTACCACCCGCTTCCACTCATCGCTGTCACTTTTCAACTCCGGCAACCACCACCAACCACTACCCACCGCTACCACCATATGCAGCCCATTGCCACCAACCTCCGGCCACCCACCTGCGAACACCTCTACCACATGCCAACACCGCCCACTGCCGCCGCCAACCTTAGCCTCCGACCACCACCTGCTGCCACCACCCACTGCCGCCACACCTTCGCCCACCGCCACCACCATCTCCCTAACCTCCGCCACCGCTTATCCATTGAGTTTATCCATTATGTCACCACAACCATTTGGTTTATCAACTAATGTCACCACTACCACCTGCCTCCACCCACCGCTGCCACTTCCCAACTCCGGCAACCGCCACCAATCACCGCCACCTCCTACCCACGGCCACCACCATATGCAGCCCATTGCCACCAACCTTAGCTCACCCACCTGCCAACATCGCCCACCGCCCACCGCCACTGCTAACCTTAGCCTCCAACCACTACATGCCGCCACCGCCACCGCCCACTGCCGCCAGCACCTTCGCCCATCGCCACCACCATCTGCCCCCAACCTCCGCCACCGCTTGCTGCCCATCACCGTCAACACTACCACTATACGTTCTTTACTTAAAAACAATAATAAATAGATATGAAACTTGTTATTAACACGATTCAAATTTAAATCAAGTTATTTTATACTAAAGCTTGCTACCACTAGACTAGACCACCTTTTGAAATTTATTTAAAAGTTAAATATAAATATAAAAAATTAATCATAAAAGTTGTTGATTATTATGAACTTAGTTATTATTTTGTTTTGGATTATTTATAATTATAATGAATATAAGTATTTAAATTCTAATTTTTTTGTATTTTGTAAAAATTGCACCTAAATTGCGTCAATTTATTTTACAACACACTCTTCATTTATTTGTCAATTTCATTTTGTTAAATCAGTAGTTGACTTCATTTCATTTATTTAGCTTAATATTTGTTGCTTCATTTCATTTGGTTTAAAAAATATTTAGTTAGAAATTAAAAGTTGGCAAGACAAAAAAGAAAACAAAGTCTACACAAGTTTAATATGCATTTTTTTAATAAAAATTCATGACCACAAATTATGACATTTTTTAATATTTAATGACCCATTTTATTTCATTAACTTTTAGTAGCAATTAGTAATAAAATGACATTTTTATACCTCAATTTTTTAAAGTGGACTATTTAAGTGAAACATCTCAAAATGAAGATGTGGACTTTTTGCCAGGAGCGAGAGGGAGTATAGTGGTATGATAGTCGTGGGTGTTTGTTAGTATAATCAGAATGATTGGCTATTCACTACTTGCTGTCTTTTTTTAATCTTTGCATCTGGTACTTTTATTTATTCCACTATAATTTCTCTAATTTATTTGGAAGAACAAAAATGTTTTATAGCCAACATGTGTCAAGACAAGTGAAGCATTTTGTGATTATATATATATATATATATATATATATATATATATATATATATATATATATATATATATAGGGCTGACAAAAGTCCCGTTTTTCCCGACGCCCGACCCGATCCCGACTTTGTCGGGATTTTTTCCATCCCGACTTATTTCGGGACATTATTTGGAATAATTATCAATCCCGTCATGATTCCCGAATCGGACCCGTCCCGACTATTTTTTTTTATTTTTTTATAAATATTGTGAGTGTTAAACAATGTCTATTTTTTGTTTGCTAAAATTACTTAATGATGTTTATTAAATTTATTTTTACAATTAATGTTGTGGTTTTTTTTTCTATCACGTTTCTGCACTTAGTGTAACTCTTCTCCTGCGAGTGAGTGGTGCATTTTGATCATAATGACAGATTCAAAAATATCCACCATTAAGTAAATATTCAAGTATACCTGTAAATATACAGTTTGAAATTTTAATCATGATAGAGATGTTTTAAAAATATCTTAATGTCAGAAAATATTGTTCATAAATATTTTAGTCGGGATTATAGGATTTTAATCTCCCAAACTGTCGGGATCCCGATTTGTTGGATCCCGACACTTATTGGGAACGGGATCGGAAGGAAATTGAAATCCCGAATTTTATGTGTTTGTGTTTTTGTATAGTTTTGTGCGTATTTTTTTTATATGTTGTGATTAGTGAATAATAATATATCCTAGAAAGTGATAATCAAAAACAAATTAAAATATGATATTACTTATTGGGTATTATCTGGATAATATCCATTTACTAATGGATAGGATTAGATATTATCCAATAACACTCATTAATATCCAATAACACCCATTAACTATATTGGGTAAATAATGATTTTTTCAAATTATCCAGTAACACCCAATTGCCACCTCTATCCATCCCATTGTCCCTCCTTGCGTCGCACATTCCTTTCTTGAGCCAATGTGTGACAGCCCCTTTACTGCTTTGTTCACCAAGCCCCTCGCTGCCTTGCCCTTTCTCACTTAGCCGCACCAAGCTACCCCAACAATTAACCCAAGACCAGACTGCCTCCTTTGCAACATTCCCAAAACCGTGCCCCCTTCACAAGATTCCCTTGCATGCATGCAGCCAGTACCCCATATCCCTTTTCCTTGACTCTTGTTACTCCTTGGGGCAGCCCCTAATACCCACACAATACTCAACCTGACCCTTTTTACTTGTGCATCCTTTTTTTTTTATCATCACTCAAATAATTCGTATCAAACTCCCCTTCGTGAAAAAGAATTGTCCTCAATTCTTGAGATAATCTTTTCCCACCACGCAGTTCGAACCACAACGTAGGAAACTCAAGTGCTTCCTTTGTTGTACACAACAGCCCTTGCTCGAAGAACCCGTTCGCTGCTTCTATTTGCCTCTAACCCATACTCTCCTTGCTTCCTTTTTTTTATCATTTCGAACCCAAGTGTGCGCGCTGCCTCCCTTGCTATTTCCAGCATTCTCTTATCCACAAAAACTGCTCCATTAGCCTTTCTTTTGTCGGACATAATAATCCTCAAAACCGCCGTCCATGCCTTGGCTTTTTCCTTGGACAATAATAAAAGTTGGCAATGTTAGACTTATCCCGTTATGTGACCCATATGAATTAATAGTAAATAAAGTTTTAACATGTAAAGTGTCCCACTTTGATGGTTAAGTGAGAATAAAATTATGTTAAAACTTGAGAGTTTTTGTATATAATATATACATAATAATGGACACATATGTGTATATATTTCCCATTGGAGATAATGATCATTGACCGAAGTCAATGATCATCCGCAACACATCATTTTGGTTGAGGCGGCTGGCACATGGATAGGATTTGGTTTTCTTAATGATTAAGTCTTTATAAGGATTAAGAAACCATTTTGGATGGTGTGCTCACCCCTACAAAAGGGGTTGTCGGCAGTGGCCATAAAAGTAAGTAAGTTAAGGAAGGAAACAATATAGTCTCCAGTAAATTGAAAGGGAAACTCTCCTCGCCATCAAGGAGAAATTAAAGTACAAGGCAAGGTCAAAAATTCCGTTTTCCTTAATTGTTGTAAATTAAAGTCGATATCATGGATCCAGGTTAGTTTCCATTACATGTTCTTGTACATTAAATCGTGAGAATTATGTGTTATAAGATTTTGGGTTTTATTAAAGTATCATGAGTTTCTAGGTAAAGTTTTATGTTTGGAACTCATGCATGTATAAATTTACATGTGGTATCAGAGCTTAAGGTTGCGAACTCATTATTTCTCCGATTAAGTAAATTATATTTTTTAACTGTAAAGTTTGTACAGTAATTGTACATGTAATATTTTTGTTGCCCTTGTACTGTTGAAGAGCAAAATTATAATTTTGTGCAATAAAGTTTTTGCGCAATATTAATTGGGTGTTTAACACCGGTTATGTTGAATTTGAAGCTTTATCGAAAATTTGCAGAACAAATTGGATATTATGTTTTTATTTTCCAAATAAAATTTTAATGTTATGTTAAAAGCTTGAAATATAAAAATATAATTTATTGTTAAGACATTAATGGCTTGTTAGTCACCAAAGTGGCTTGGCTGAATGGAATGTTAAACACATTAAATTAATTTTATATCAGTTGTTCATGAGTACAGAGATGCCTCTAAATTGGCAAGAAAATTTGACTGAACTATTGAATTTATAGACTAATTGTTAGAAGGTCGTCCAGGGACTAATCATTGTACCTTGGTTAAATATGATGTATATCCAAAGATAGACAACCTATTTGACTATTGTGTGTTATGATTATCCATTATAGTTTCTATCGTATGGCATCGTTTAAATTGTTTATGTGTTTAAGGCTTACCCAAAGGTGAACTTAAATACATGAAAGAACGTGATACCACGGATTCTCGATATGAGTCAATGTGAGTACCAATGTTGTAGTGATTGTTGCAACAATGACAGTCACAATGAGAACAATAAATATCAAAAAAAAAAATAGCAGCGGAAGATTGTGTAAAACACAGATTGCAAACACAGATTTTATAAACAGGTTTTAACTAAAAATAGTCTACAAGTTTAACACTTGTAGACCAAGCCTCAAGGCCACACAAAATTTACTAAAATCAACAATGTTTTACAATGAATAACTAGCAAAAATTCTCACAAGATAAAGTATCTTGGAGAATCAAAAATCCCACATAAATAATTAAACCAAACGTGGGAAGAAAGAACAACCAGCTTCCTCAAGCAGAAAACAGGAAGAACAAATCGAAGCAGCTTTTCTAAATTCAGAAACTTCAACAACTTCAATCGGCTGATGTGCAATAGGAAGAGATAAACTGCTTTTCAAACTTCAATGATATTGCTCTTAGCGTATGGCTTTTGATCTCCTCTCTCAAGCTCACAGTTTATCCCTTCTGTTTTTCTCGCTTAAGCTCAGTGCCTTGATTCTCTCTTGTCAGCTCTCTGTTTTCGGCGCGCCCAGGCCACGGATTCCATCCTCCATAAATAGGCACCCCTCTCCTATAGAACACGACACAAGAAACATTCTCCTACTAGGAAAGAGATTAGCAATAAAATATGCAAGATTATGTTTCCTAACAAAACTATGATACTTGGAATAACTAAATTATTTGCAGAGATTTAGTTACCAGATTTGTATTGCCTAAATCTTTTGAAAGATTTTTCTATCAAAAAACAAATCAATCTACCAAAAGAATTCTAAACAAAATCTAACACCTAAATAAACATTGACTAAAATAAAAATCTTCTTTGACCAAGAAAGGTGAAAACAAGATAAAATAGGCCATGCCTATTTTACCCTTACAATCTCCCCCTTTGTTGAACCTTTCTGGTCAAATCAAAAGACAAGTGTTTATTCAACACCAATCAAATCATCTAACATGCATTGGTTAGAAAAACTCATCTCCCCCTGAATTTGTGCAAGGAACACAAATCAGAAATCATCAAAATCACAAGAAACACTTGATCTCTCTCCCCCTATTTGACCGGAAAAGGAAGAGGGATAAACAATTTATTAGGAATTCTCATAAATCAAGGATTTTGAAAAACACAAAGAAGTGTTCACCAAGACTTGATCACACCCCTAGCAAAAACTGAGCACATCATATCCATATTCAAAACCTCTTAGTACCACAAGAATTAGACAACCACTAAATATTTTTCAACATGGAGATTTTTGAAAATTTGATTTGCACAATTTGAGTTTAAGACAAAATTTTACAAAGCTTATATCGATGCCAACAATGCATGTCCTAAAATGTTATGCCTAAAAACATGATGACTAAAAGCTAGGCAAAAGAATAAAAAAAAAATGCAATCACACACAAGTGATAAAGACCAGATCAAATGATGTAGTTCCTAATGTAGCTGCATTTGGAGATGCATTCGCCAAAATTGTGATTTTATTTTCAATTTTGCTCTTTTTTTTATTATTTTCTCAACCAAATTTCTATCCCAAGATCATAATTTTTTCACAACCAAAATCCATAGGTACTTTATTTCCCTAGGAATATAGCTCTACTTTATTTCAAGCTATTCAACACATGCCACTAGGAACCTTTCACACTATTTACCAAGGGAAGCAATTTTGCATTTGATCAACCCATGAAATCCGAAGATTCATAGTCCCAAAAGAAAGGTGCCACAACCTTGTTCATAGGTAGCTCTTTTCCGTTAGGTAGCTTTCACACTTTTTCAATTAAAGGGAGTCAATTTACTCAAGATCAACCCATGAAAGCCTAAGCTCCATAGTACTTTGACAAATTGCAGCTTCCCAAAAATTTAAAAAGGTAGCTCTTTCCTTTGTGGACACAAAATTTTTCAATATCAATAATATTTTAGGGAGATAGAGAGAATCATAACAATGAAATCACAACAGATTTTGAATGAAATTCCCAAGCAACCACAGGAGGTACATACATGTGAAACAATGATCTAGAGTGCCCTCTAAAGACAAAATGCAAGCATGCCTAATTTTTTTTTAATTAACAAGTGTAAAATCAATGGCACACAAAACACAAGAGATTTTCAAAGATTGAAAAATCTCTCAAAAACAAGACACTTGGCAAATATATCAGCAAAATGATTTTCAGTCACAACATGTACAATGCAAACAATTTCCATATTTAATCAAGTCTCTAAAAAAGTGGTGTCTTATATTAATGTGTTTTGTTAGAGAATGATGAACTGGATTTCTGTACTAAGCAAAATGAATAGGTGTTATCAAAAAAACAAGGTTAACAAATCAATGTGTAGCACATAATCTTTGATCATTTGGAGCATCCATAAAAGATTTAAGGCTTCTCTCAAAAATATTTTGATAAGCATGCAAATTTTTGAGAATCAACCTTACCTCTTCTCCTTGTGTATATGCCAAGGCTGCAATCATTCAAATTGAATTTGAATTTCGAATGTTCGGGACTGATTCGAAAGTTCGGGACTGATTCTGAATCGCCAAGTTTACGTCAATGTGTCTGCCGATGTTGCAACATTGGGTGACACATTGGGTGACACATTGTGAATCACATTGGTGAACTTTCGAATATGCAGGTTCGTCGATCATGTGATTCTTGGTTTCGAATCTTTGGTTCGAAGATTTTGGGGGAGATTCATCATGGTATTCATCAATGGTGTCATAGAATCGCTTAGCACCAAGACATATATAAAAGGGTTCACAATATTTGGACTTGCCTTTGTCATTACTACCCTTAGGAACCCACATTTGTTTAAAAACCTTTGATTGTTGTTTCTGTGAATGTGAGTTCTGATGCTGATTCGAATGTGACTTCCAATGTTGCTACATTGGTTGTTGCATGCGATGCTGCATTTTAACCAAAAAGGCATGCCTTACTTCTTCTTCATATGCAGCCTTTTTAAGAAAGCAGAATGGCTGTATATGATCAGGCTTGTGACAAAAATGACACACAAAATTCTTCTTTCTTGTTCTCAGTTTTTCAAAGAAGGCAGTTTCTTGAAAATTTTGATCAGTCTGCTTCGTTCTAGACGTACCTTCTCCTTCTCTTACAAACACCTTAGGAACAAAACCAATACTTGCTCTAGATGTGCTCCCTGAATTCAGCATTTCATCAACTTTTTGTTTGCTTGAATTCCATTTGGTAATGGTTTCTTTTGCTTGAGCAAGCTGCTCCTTCAACTGTTCGATCTCAACATCCTTTCTGCTTAGCAAACTTTCCAGCCTTACTATGCATTCTTTTTTATCCTCATTTGCCTTTTTTAACAGCTCATTTGCCTTACCAAGTAGTGTAACTTGGTGAGCTCTTTTCTCCCAATCCTTATACAGCTCCTTGTACCCTTCCAGCAGGTCTGAATCTGTGTCTCCACCATCTTCTGGAATTGTGGAATTAAAACAGAAGAATTCGTCCCTGTTTCTGCTTAATGTATCTCCAAATGTGACTCCTGATGTTGCTGCATTTGGTGACACATTGGCTGAAAAATCTGCACTTTCAGAATCAGAATCATAAATAGCATTAAGAGTGATAAGATCACCTGGATCTTCTCCATCACTATCACTCAAGGTTGCTGAAAAATTCAAGCCTTTTTTTCTTAAAGTGTTTGCACATTGGTTAGCATAGTGCCCAAACCCTTGACAAGCCCTACATTGAATAGAATCAATATTTTTACCTCTAGATGTAGGCTGCTTTGCAAAAGGATTGGTAAAAGATTTTTCAGGGGTTTGAAAAGAACTTTCTTTGGGAGAAAATTTGCTAGGCTCAGTTTTGAATACTGTTTTGGTGATAGAAGATGGAGATCTGTTTTGCCCCTTTGCTTTCAAAATATTTTTAAATTTTGTTGTTAAAAAATCCATTGACTCTTCACCTAAATCAGATTCCTCAATCTCCTTATGCAATTCAAGAAATTCAGAAGAGATGTCAACAACAGAAGGAAAAGCAATACTATCATCAGAAGGAGTAGAAGATGACACACTTTTGCCATTGTTCTTAATTTGCTCATTGAGGTTTATCTTAAAATTTTGAAGAATACCAGCTAGTCTTTCAAAACCAATTTTGTCAATATCATGAGCTTCCTCAATAGCACAAATTTTCACATTAAACCTTTCAGGCAAAGTTCGCATCATCTTGCTAACAAGACGATCATTGGTGATAGGATCACCCAAAGCGAGAGCAGAGTTAGATATATCAAGTAATCTAGCATAGTAAGACATAATATCTTCATCTTCATTCATCCTTGTGTTTTCAAATTGAGTGGTAAGCAATCTTAATTTAGAAGCACGGACACTGGAAGGTCCTTCACACAAGGTTTGAAGGGCCTCCCAAACATCTTTAGCAGACTCATAGTTGGCTATAACCCTAAAGGTGTTAGAATCAAGAGCTTTGTATATGGTAGACAAGGCTTTAAAATTAAAAGAGGCAATGTTTCTATCATTATTAGACCAATCTGCTATTTGGTGATTTTTACATCACCATCATCATCAGTAGTTTTGGGAGGAGTCCAACCATTTAGAAAAGCAAGCCACGCTCTCTCATCAATTGATTTGATGAAGATACGGATCTTGACTTTTCAAATAGAATAATTTGCACTAGTCAAAAAAGGAGGGCGAACAGCGTTCTCATACTGAGAATCCATCACGACTTTAACCAGAATCAACTCTTAGTGATATCAAGAGAAGGGTCTGATACCAATTGAAAGAACGCGATAGCACGGATTCTCGATATGAGTCAATGTGAGTACCAATGTTGTAGTGATTGTTGCAACAATGGCAGTCACAATGAGAACAATAAATATCAAAAAAAAAAAAAAATAGCAGTGGAAGATTGTGTAAAACACAGATTGCAAACACAGATTTTGTAAACAGGTTTTAACCAAAAATAGTCTACAAGTTTAACACTTGTAGACCAAGCCTCAAGGCCACACAAAATTTACTAAAATCAACAATGTTTTACAATGAATAACTAGCAAAAATTCTCACAAGATAAAGTATCTTGGAGAATCAAAAATCCCACATAAATAATTAAACCAAACGTGGGAAGAAAGAACAACCACTTCCTCAGCGAGAAAGCAGGAAGAACAAATCGAAGCAGCTTTTCTAAATTCAGAAACTTCAGCAGCTTCAATCGGCTGCTGTGCACTAGGAAGAGATAAACTGCTTCTCAAACTTCAATTATATTGCTCTTAGCGTATGGCTTTTGATCTCCTCTCTCAAGCTCACAGTTTATCCCTTCTGTTTTTCTCGCTTAAGCTCAGTGCCTTGATTCTCTCTTGTCAGCTCTCTGTTTTCGGCGCGCCCAGGCCACAGATTCCATCCTCCATAAATAGGCACCCCTCTCCTATAGAACATGGCACAAGAAACATTCTCCTACTAGGAAAGAGATTAGCAATAAAATATGCAAGATTATGTTTCCTAACAAAACTATGATACTTGGAATAACTAAATTATTTGCAGAGA
This sequence comes from Codonopsis lanceolata, assembly GCA_013146195.2. Lineage (NCBI taxonomy): Eukaryota > Viridiplantae > Streptophyta > Magnoliopsida > Asterales > Campanulaceae > Codonopsis > Codonopsis lanceolata. Next base: position 74,201,696 of record CM028379.1, on the reverse strand, counting down.
TTTAGTTACCAGATTTGTATTGCCTAAATCTTTTGAAAGATTTTCCTAACAAAAATCAAATCAATCTACCAAAAGAATTCTAAACAAAATCTAACACCTAAATAAACATTGACTAAAATAAAAATCTTCTTTGACCAAGAAAGGTGAAAACAAGATAAAATAGGCCATGCCTATTTTACCCTTACAATACATGCTTAAAGTTCATGGCTGTTTCTGAATTTATTAAAGTCAACTCAAAGCGCTAATGGTTGAGCATGTATAAATGTTTTATAGCCTCATTAAGTCTTTTCGCATCTAGAAGTTCAGTTGTTAAGTTCAACGGGCTAAACTATACGAACTGGTCTGAACAAATCCAGTTTACACTGGGTGTTATGGAGGATCTGGACATGGCTATAGTATCAGATGAAAAGCCCGCAGCCATTACAGAGACTAGCCCAGAAGATGACAGATCCATCTAGGGAGCGGTCTAACAGGCTGAGTTTGAACCTTATGAAAATGACTATGGCTGAAAATATTAAGCCGTCGATGCTAAAGACTGAAAATGCTAGAGAGTTCATGTTGAAGGTTAAAGAGTATTCTCAGTCGGATCTTGCTGATAAATCCATTGTAAGCAATCTAATGGGTGAATTGACTACAAAGAAATTTGATTGGTCAAAGTCAATTCATGATCATGTAACAGAAATGTCCAACCTAGCAGCAAAGTTAAAGACTATGGGAATGGATGTGAGTGATAGCTTTCTTGTATAGTTCATAATGAATTCCCTTCCTGCTGAATTTGGTCAGTTACAGGTGAACTATAACACCATGAAAGATAAATGGAACTTTAAAGAGTTAAAGGCCATGTTAGTACATGAGGAAGGGAGATTAAAGAAAATAAAAGATCACTCCATCCACCTCACAGTTTATGACAATGCTAGCAGCAGCAAGTTTAAACCAGGTAAAAAGGACAAAGGCAAGAAAAGTGATAAGGCCCCAATAAAGGTTTCTGAGGGCCAAATCAAGAAAAAGAAAGTTAGGTGTTTCTTTTGTAACAAAGAAGGACACGTAAAGGCCGATTGTCCTAAACAAAAGGAATGGTTAGAAAAGAAAGGTACATATTATGTTTCTGTATGTTTCGAATTGAATCTTATAGAAGTTCCTATTAATACCTGGTGATTAGATTTTGGTGCAACTACTCATGTGTCTCCTGTTGTGCAGGGATTCAGTACGATCCAACCCATAAACTGAAATGAATAGTACTTGTTTATGGGAAACAGGATGAAGGTAAGAATAGAGGGCATAGGGACTTATAGGTTGCTTTTGGACACTGGGTGTCATTTAAACCTGGAAAGATGTCTCTATGTACCTGAATGTGCCCGAAATCTTGTTTCAGTAGGGAAGCTGGATATAATAGGTTATCGTTTTGAGATTTGTAAGGGCAGTTTTTTGTTGTACAAAGATAACTGTTTTTGTCGGTCAGGAAAGTTGTGTGACTCACTTTATCATGTAAATCTCAACAATGATTTTGCTGAATCTTTGTTTCATGTTGAAAGTAATGTGGGCATTAAACGTAGTACACCAAATGAAAGTTCGGCTTACTTGTGGCATCAAAGATTCGGTCACATTTCCAAAGAAAGGTTATTGAGGTTGATGAAAAGTGAAATTCTTCCTTAATTGAATTTTAGTGACTGGAACGTATGTGTGGACTGTATTAAAGGAAAGCAGACTAAAACCACAGTAAATAAATCAGCCACAAGAAGCACTCAGCTCTTAGGGCTAATACACATTGATATTTGTGGTCCTTTTGACGTTCCAAGTTGGAGCGGCGAACAATATTTCATTACCTTTATTGATGACTACTCACATTATGGTTACGTTTATCTACTGCATGAAAAGTCTCATTCAGTGAACATCCTCGAGGTGTTCATAAATGAAGTGGAAAGCAGTTAGATAAGAAAGTGAAAATAGTGAGATCAGATAGAGGTGGTGAATATTACGGAAAATTTACTGAAAAGGGACAATGTCCAGGTCCATTTGCAAAGTTCCTTGAAAGTCGTGGCATTTGTGCACAATATACAATGCTCGGGACTCCTCAGCAGAATGGTGTTGCTGAGAGATGAAATCGTACATTAATGGATATGGTTAGGAGTATGTTAAATGATTGTTCTTTACCCCTATCAATGTGGATGCATGCATTAAAGACCACTGCGAATCTCCTCAATAGGGTTCTTAGTAAAGCTGTCCCTAAAACACCTTATGAGTTATGGACATGTAAGAAACCCAGTTTGAGGCATCTTCATGTTTGGGGTTGCCCAGCGGAAGTAAGAGTATATAATCCACATGAAAAGAAACTTGAGGCTAGGACAGTCAGTGGATATTTTATTGGCTATCCTGAAAAGTCTAAGGGGTATAGGTTCTATTGTCCTAACCATAGTATGAGAATTGTTGAGTCAGGAAATGCTCGGTTCATAGAAAATGGCTCAATCAGTGGGAGTGGGAAACCACGTGAAATTGACATTCAGGAAATTCGGGTAGAAATGTCATTACCCGATATTCCTACTGAAGTTGTTGTTCCAATTGTTGTATCACAGGAAATTCGGGTAGAAATGTCGTTACCCGATATTCCTGATGACTATGTGGTGTATAATCTTGAGCATGAATGTGAATTGAGCATTAATAAAGATCCAATCTCATTTAGTCAAGCGGTGAATAGTAACAATTCTGAAAAAGTGGATCAATGCCATGAAAGAAGAAATTAAGTCGATGTATGACAATGAGGTTTGGGACTTAGTAGAGTTATCTGAAGGTTCTAAAAGAGTCGGTTGTAAATGGGTCTTTAAGACCAAACATGACTCGAAAGGTAACATCGAAAGGTATAAGGCCAGACTTGTAGCTAAGGGTTATACACAGACTTGTAGCTGGGGGCCATTAGCGAAGGAATTTTGCCTTTAGCGACGGAAAATTCTGTCACTAAAGGTCATTTTTCTAGTAGTGGTTGCTCATTATGATTTAGAGCTTTACCAATTGGATGTTAAAACCGCTTTTCTAATTGGTGAGTTGGAAGAGGAATTTTATATGGACCAACCAGAAGGGTTTGTGACCACAGGAAAAGAAAATTTAGTGTGTAAATTAAAGAAGTCAATATATGGACTGAAACAGGCCTCCCGTCAATGGTATCTGAAATTGAATAATACCATTACATCTTATGGCTTCACGAAGAACACCGTTTATCAGTGTATCTACATGAAGGTTAGTGGGAACAAGTTCATACTATTGGTCTTGTATGTTGATGACATATTGCTTGCTGCAAATGATATTGGAATGTTACATAACGTAAAGGAATTTCTCTCTAAAAACTTTGAAATGAAAGATTTAGGTAAGGCATCCTATGTGATAGGAATATAAATATTCCGTGACAGGTCACATGGATTGTTATGATTGTCTCAAAAGGCCTATATTGATAAAGTTTTAGAGAGATTCAAAATGGAGAATTGTTCGGTTGGGATAGTTCCAATACAGAAAGGGGACAAGTTCAGTCTAATGCAATGTCTCAGAAATGATTTGGAACGGAAGGAAATGAACTCTATTCCATATGCTTCAATGGTTGGGAGTTTAATGTATGCACAGACTTGTACTCGACCTGATCTCAGCTTTGTGGTTGGAATGCTGGGTCGATATCAAAGCAATCCTGGAATAGACCACTGGAAGGCCGCAAAGAAAGTTCTTTGGTACTTACAAGGCACCAAAGATCACTTGCTCACTTACAGGAGGTCTAATCACCTCAATGTAGTCGGTTATTCAGATTCTGATTATGCTGGATGTGTTGACACCAAAAAGTCAACATTTGGCTATTTGTTCCTTTTAGCCGAAGGAGCAGTCTCATGGAGGAGTGGAAAGCAGTTTGTCATTGCTACGTCCACTATGGAAGCTGAATTTGTGGCATGCTTTGAGGCCATGGTTCATGGATCGTGGTTGCGGAATTTTATCTCAGGGCTTGGAATTGTCGACAGCATAGCTAAGCTGTTGAGAATTTATTGTGATAACTCCGCAGCTGTTTTCTTCTCTAAGAACGACAAGTACTCTAAAGGTGCTAAACATATGGAATTAAAGTACTTGGTTGTTAAAGAAGAAGTGCAGAAACAAAGTGTGTCTATAGAGCATATTAGCACGGACATGATGATAGCGGATCCGTTAACAAAAGGATTACCACCTAAGACATTTCATGGTCATGTAGATAGGATGGGTATCATGAAAAAGTCCTTGTTAACATAATGGGCATGTGTGTATATGTACATAACAGCTGTTTTGCTCTTTAGGTTATGACACTCAGAGCTCATGCATATGTTTTATGTTTCTGCCTATTTACATTGTACGGTTTAATGTAAGAAAGGTTTGTCTTCTTTGAAGACAGTAAGGTTGAGGCTTATGTTTTAACCTCATGAAAGTTAAAGATGAGTTGAATTAATTTGTGATACTTGGAAGGGAACATATCAATTAAATGATGTGTAACCGCCATGATCCGATTAGTTTGACTTAATTAAAAGAAAGTCAAATTGATATTAAAGTGGATTTAACGTTGTATACACTTAAAGTTGTTAAATCCTTAAATCGTCATATGGGCCAAGTGGGAGAATGTTAGACTTATCCCGTAATGTGACCCATATGAATTAATGGTAAATAAAGTTTTAATATGTAAAGTGTCCCACTTCGATGGTTAAGTGAGAATAAAATTATGTTAAAAACTTGAGAGTTTTAAAGTGGTACTCCCTCTTCCTGTTCCTAAAAAGTTGTACATAATACATACATTATAATGGACACATATGTATATATATTTCCCATTGGAGATAATGATCATTGACTGAAGTCAATGATCATCCGCAACACATGATTTGGTTGAGGCGGCTGGCACATGGATAGGATTTGGTTTTCTTAATGATTAAGTCTTCTTCAGGATTAAGAAACCATTTTGGATGGTGTGCTCACCCCTATAAAAGGGGTTGCCGGCAGTGGCCATAAAAGTAAGTAAGTTAAGGAAGGAAACAATATAGTCTCCAGTAAATTGAAAGGGGAAACTCTCCTCGCCATCAAGGAGAAATTAAAGTACAAGGCAAGGTAAAAAATTCCGCTTTCCTTAATTGCTGTAAATTAAAGTTGATATCATGGATCCAGGTTAGTTTCCATTACATGTTCTTGTACATTAAACCCTAAGAATTATGTGCTCTAAGATTTTGGGTTTTATTAAAGTATCATGAGTTTCTAGGTAAAGTTTTATGTTTGGAACTCATGCATGTATAAATTACAGGCAAGGCTCCAAACTAAAATCTACATATGAGAAATCTGATGTTGGCGTGATTGCTGAAGTAATGCCGCTGTTACCCTTTCTTTCTTGGTCGTGATTTTCTTCTCGAACCAAAACTACCTCCCTTTTGATTTCTTCGACCCATGCAGCCTTAACTTGTGTACTGTCCCCTTTTGTTGCAAACAAATTGTTACCTTGGGTTTTTCCTTTTGTGTCGAAGTTGATGGCTTGATTTTGAACTTTCTTCCATCCTTTGTGAGATTGTACGTGTTTTCCCTCCCATCATGCATTATGTGACTATCAAAATTGCCACGGACATCCCAATAAGATATGACATACATCCAGTGGTACCAGATCAAATAAAATTTCGTCTTTATAGTAATTTCCCATTGAAAAAGTAAACAAAGCTAGCTTGTCTACCTTAACCTCATAACTATTATTGAGCCAATGCAATTCATAAGGAAGGGGGTGAATCAAAGTAGGTACCTTGAGTTTGTCAATGAGAACGGTTGAAACAGTGTTCGTACAACTTCCACCATCCACAACCAAATCACACACCTTTCCTTGGACATGACATTTTACATGAAAAATCTGTTCTCTAGCCCCCTCATCTGGAACAATAGGATTTGCATGCAAAAATATGCTCAATACTAACGCACTGCCATGCATTTCTTCACACACATTCACGTGTTCCTTCCCTTTCTCAACCTCATTATCTTGTGATGCAAGATCAGCCTCTATCTCTTTAATCTCGTGCAAGGATAACACCCTCTTCGTAGAACATTCTGACTGGTAGTGTCCATAGCCTTGACACTTGAAACACTTCATGGAATCCCTACCCCTCATGGGTCTCTTTCCCTCCACTTTTTCTTCTACCACTGATTTGTCACTCTTGTCCATCCGTTCTTCAACTTTAGGATTTGAAGAAATAGGAGTAGTCTTGAAATTCATCCCTCCCTTGGAAACCGTAACCCTAGCTACTCTATTTTTTAATTGTCTCTCACACTTGATAGCCAACTTACTCATCTCCTCGTAGGTGAAACACGGGTGGAGATCAACCATGTTAGCAACCTCGGGTTCAAGTCCACTCACAAACCTAGCTATCTTTTGTTCCACCCTTTCTTGCACATCACAAACAATGGAAAGTTTTTCAAACTCCACAATGTATTCTCCTACGGATAATTCCCCTTACTTAAGAAGATGAAGTAGAGTAAAATTATCTTGGAGATAAGCGCTCAGCAGAAACCTACGATCCAAATATTTTTTAAACTTGTTCCAAGATTCAATCTTTTCCTTCCCTTCACGCCTCCTCTGAGCCTTCAAGTTCTCATACCATATTGATGCATACTTAGTGAGTTTAAGAATGGATACCTTGAACTTCTTACGATCACTATACTCCTTGTATTCGTAAACTCTTGTTGGCCTTTGAACCCATTCGAGATACTTTTTTGGATCCATGGAGCCTTCAAAATCTGGAACATCGAGCTTCAAACCTTGATCATCGTCATCCTTCTCCCTTCTAGGCCGAACCCTAGATCCTTCCTCTTCTTCATCATCGGATGGTGGATTTACCCGAATTTCCTACATTGCTTGCATCCTTAGTCGAAGAGCTTCCACCATTCATTGTAACTCTCGGAATTCTCGATCCCTCCGTAGGTTGTTTGTTGGCTCGTAGTTGCACTCTTGTGGTTGTTCTCCATCTCCTTTGTTCTTCATGATTGTTTCATGAATAAGGATTCACGAAAAGCTAGCTCTTATACCACTTGATACGTGAAAACATAGCCAACAAGCAAGATGGCCGTGAGCTCCTTCAAATCAAACAGCCTGTTCAAAATTGGACCTAAACAGCCCCAAACAAACTGAAACACAACGAAGAGAAAAAGATAACCGTGGAATGGGTAGAGATGGAGGGTTTACCGGTTAGACTTCACTAACCTAACGTAAAAATCCCTTGTGAATTACTTTCTAGCCGCTAAGAAAATAACACAGGATAGTTGAACAAATTTCTTCATTCTTTTCTATTACGTTTTCTCAAAATTCAACACCTTAATCCTTTATGGAAACAATAAAGTAAATTCTACTCCTTAGGGATTACAACTTTAACTAAAGCTATAAATTAAATCCTAATTTTAAGTGAATCCTTAAATCTTTTGGATTGAAGGAGCCGACTCTTTGCAATCCTGATTTAGTCTCTATTCCTTTGTCCCTTGTAAGGGCAAAATAGGCATGACCTATTTTGGTCTTGTTCTCAACTTTCGTGGTCCTAAAGTTTTGGTGGATATTTGGAAACAAAATCTTTAGATGCATTTTTTGGAAACAAAATAGTCATAAAGATTTTTTGTTTTCTTAGTCCTAAAGTTTAGGAGTATTTATGGAAACAATATCTTGGTAATATTCTTTCCAATATTTTCTCCTTAAAAATGTAACTAAGAGTCCTTGGTTTAATTGGTAATGAAATATAGTGAATTTAGGAAGCTTATTTGATTACCAATTCTATCTCCTAATCATTTTCCATATTGGAGTTTGTTTCCTTCTTTTCATGTAGGTCTCCTTCACAATATAAATAGAGGACATGGGCAGAGGCTGTGATGTACGTGCAGACATAGAGAGAGCTGAGAGCAAAATATTTAGAGTTTCAGAAGTTCAGAGTTCCAGTTTTGGTGCTGATTCTGAATGCAGCTTATGATGCAACAACTATAGAAGCTACATCAGGAACTACATTGAGATTGTTGGAACAGTTTGTCTTCCTAGGGCTTCTAGGAAGTTGATTTTTTATTCCCACATTTTTTCTTTCTGTTTGTCTGGGTTTTTGCTCTCCAAGACTTGTTGTCTTGTGAGAGTGTTTGTTTTGGTGATTTCACATAATTTTTGTAAAACAAATCATATTATTTAGTGAAATCTTTTTGGCCATAAGGCTAGATCTACAAGCAGAGGCTTGTAGATTGTTTTGTAATCCTTTGTGCTTAATTCCTACTTTATAATTAAAGTCTTCCGCTGTTTTTTAATTTTTCTGACCAATGCACTTTCCATTGTAGCTTCTGCATAAGCTACATTGGGAACTACATTGACAATTTTGTGAATCCTAGCTACTATTGTTCTTACAATTGGTATCAGAGCCTTCTCTTGACGACACTAAGAGTTGATTCTGGTTGTAGCCATGATGGATTCTCAATATGAGAATGTTGTTCATCCTCCTACCTTGACTAATGTTAATTATTCAATTTGGAAAGTCAAGATGCGTATCTTCATCAAATCAATTGATGAGAGAGCGTGACTTGCTGTTCTGAATGGTTGGACTCCTCCTAAGACTAGTGATAATGATGGTGATGTTAAAATCACTAGTGAGGCAAATTGGACCACTCAAGATAGAACCATTGCTTCATTTAATTCTAAGGCTCTTTCAGCCATATACAAGTCCTTAGATGCGAACACCTTCAGAGTTATTGCAAATTATGACTCTGCCAAGGATGTTTGGGATGCCCTTCAAACCTTATGTGAAGGTCCTACTAGTGTTCGTGCTTCAAAACTTAGAATGCTTACTACTCAATTTGAGAACACTAGAATACATGAAGATGAAGATATTATGTCTTTCTATGCTAGATTACTTGATATATATAATACTGCTCTTACTTTAGGCGATCCTATCACCAATAATCATGTTGTTAGCAAGACGATGCACACTTTGACTGAAAGATTTAATGCCAAAATTTGTGCAATTGAGGAAGCTCATGACATTGATAATATTGGTTTTGAAAGACTAGTTGGTATTCTTCAAAATTTTGAAGTAAACCTCAATGAGCAAATTAAAAACAAAGGCAAAGGTGCATCATCTTCTACTCCTTATGTGGAAAGTATTGTTTTTCCTTCTGTTGTTGATATCTCTTCTTAATTGATTGAATTACATAAGGAGGTTGAGGAATCTGATTTTGGTGAAGACTCGATGGATCTTTTAACAACAAAGTTTAATAATATTTTGAAAGGAAAGGGACAAAACAGATCTTCATCTTCTATCACCAAAACTGTTTTCAAAACTGAGCCTAGCAAGTTTTCTCCCAAAGAAAGTTCTTTTCAAACCCCTGAAAAATCTTTTACCAATCCTTTTGCTAATTAAACAGCCTACATCTAGCAGTACAAATATTGATTCTATTCAATGTAGGGCTTGTCAAAGGTTTGGGCATTATGCTAATCAATGTGCTAATACTTTGAGAAAGAAGGGTTTGAATTTTACAATGAGTGATAGTGATGATGAAGATCTAATACTTTGAGAAAGAAGGGTTTGAATTGGACATTTGATGATGAAGATCTATATATTTTAACTCATCACTCTACCGTGGTGGAGAATCACGACTGGTGGAGAATCTAAATCGAGTTACAAAGAATTACATTGTACAAGGGGATGATCATCAAGTTACATTGCTTGGAAAGACAAATGATACACTAAAAAAGGTAAATGAAGATCAGAAGGAGTGTATCATAAGGCTGGAATGTTTGTTGGCCAAGAAGGACGTGGAGATTAAATATCTGAAAGAAGAACTCATCAAAGCCAATGAAACCTTGAAAAAATGGAATTCAAGCCAACACAAAGTGGATGTTATGTTAAAGTCTGGGCTTGGATTTCTCCCAAAGATGTTTGTTAAAGAAGGTGAAGGTACTTTTAGTAAACCAAATTAGCCCCCACAAAATTTTCAGATCCCAAACTTCTTTGAAAAACCAAAACTTAGAAGGAGAAATTTTGTGTGCCACTACTGTCATAAACCTGGACATATTCATCCCTTTTGTTACCTAAAAAAGGTTGTCTATAATAAGGAGGTTGGGCAAGCTTACCTAGTTCGTAACCAAGTGCAGCATTAGATGCAGCATCCAATGCATCAACATCCGAAGCTACATCCAAAGCTACATCGGCCCAAAATGTTCAGAAAAGTTTGGGTTCCTAAAAGACAGTCAGAATTTGTTCCAGAATCAAAGAATTCAGAAGTTGAAAATTCTGAAAATTCAGCAAATGCGGATGCAGCTCTGGATGCAGCTACATCACAAGCTACATCAGAAGCTAAATTGGTCAAAACTTTTGCAAAAGCTGAAACTACTCCCACTGTGACTGATCGAAGCCATGATATTTCTAGCCGCATACAGGAAAATCATCCAATCTCTCAAGTGATAGGTAATATTCATGATGGCATATACACAAGGAGAAGAGGTAAGGTTGATTCTCACAAATTAGCATACTTATCAAAATATTTTTGAGAGAAGCCTTGTTACTTTTAGTAGTTAGTTTCAGTAATTAGTTTAATTTATAATTTTTTTATCAGAACATTTTTCTAGAGTCCATTTTTTGCTTTCATTGCTTGCTTTTTAGATATGACTCTACAAGTTTTATGGATGCTCCAAATGATCAAATATTATGGGCTACACATTGATGTGTTAACCGTGTATTGTGATAACATCAATGCAATTTGTATAGCACAAAAAATCCAGTTTAACATTCTCGAACAAAACACATTATTATAAGACACCATTTTATTAGAGACATGGTTGAATAAGGAATTGTTTGCATTGAACATGTTGGGACTGAAAATCAACTTGCTGATATATTTACTAAGTGTCTTGATTTTGAAGAGATTTTCCAATTTAAGGAAATCTCTTGGTATGTGTGTCATATGATTTTACACTTAGTTAATTATAAGAAAAGAAAAAAAAATTAGGCATGCTTGCATTTTGTCTTTAGAGGGCACTCTAGATCATTGTCTCACGCGTTTGTGCCTTTTGTTGTTGCCTGGGAATTGCATTCAAAATCAATTGTGATTTTTTAGTTATGATTCTCTCTCTCTCTCCCAGTTCTTGAGCATATTTGAAGTCCACGAAGGAAATAGCTACTTTAAATTACAAGGGTTGTAGCATTTTATCTTGGTACTATGAAACTTTGGTTCTCATATGTTGATCTTGAGAAAAATGGATACCCTTGGAAATGTGTGAAAGCTACCTAAAGGAAAAGAGCTAACTATGAATAAGTTTTATTGTCATTCTCTCTTGGAACTATGAATCTTTGGATTTTGATGGGTTGATCATGTGCTAAATGGCTTCCCTTGGTAAATAGTATGAAAGGTTCCAAGTGGCATGTTTTTATAGCTTGAAATAAAGTAAAGCTATATTCCTATGGAAATAAAGTACCTATGGATTTTTGTTATGAAAAATTTATTACCTTGGGAGAGAAATCTAGTTAAGAAAAAAAAAAAGATGCAAAAATTGCCCAAAATTTATTATTTATGAATGTACCTCCCAATGCAACTGCATAAGGAACAACATCGCCTAGCTTTTAGTAATCATGTTTTAGACATAAAATTTTAGGACATGCATTGTTGATATGGATATCAGTTTGGTGAAATTTTGTCATAAAATAAATTGTGCAAATCAATTTCCAAAAATCTCCATGTTGAAAAATATTTAGTGGTTGTCTAATTTTTGTTTGGAACTAAGAGATATTGAATCTGGATATGAGGTGCTCAGTTGTTGCTAGGGGTGTGACCAAGGCATGGTGAACACTTAATTGTGTTTTTCAAAATCTTGGATTTTTGAGAATTCCTAAAAAATTGTTTATACATCTTCCTTTTCCGGTCAAATAGGGGGAGAGAGGTCAAGTGTTCCTAGAGAGAGAGAGAGAGCTAACAGTAGAATATTTAGAGTTTCAGAAGTTCAGAGTTTCAGCTTTGGTGTTGATTCTGAATGCAGCTTCTGATGCAGCAACTATAGAAGTTACATCAGGAACTACATTGAGATTGCTGGAACAGTTTGTCTTCCTAGGGCTTCTAGGAAGTTGATTTTTTATTCCCACATTTTCTCTATCTGTTCGTCTGTGGGTTTTTTGCTCTCCAAGACTTGTTGTCTTATGAGAGTGTTTGATTTGGTGATTTCCCATAATTTTTGTAAAACAAATCATATTATTTAGTGAAATCTTTTTGGCCATGAGGCTAGATCTACAAGCATAGGCTTGTAGATTGTTTGGTAATCCTTTGTGCTTAGTTCTTGATTTATAATTAAAGTCTTCCGTTTTTTTTAATTTTTCTGACCAATGCACCTTCCATTGTAGCTTTTGCACAAGCTAAATTGGGAACTGCATTGAGAATTTTATGAATCCTAGCTACTATTGTTCTTACAATCATTGCGTTGCACATTCCTTTCTTGAGCCAATGTGTGACAGCCCCTTTACTGCCTTGTCCACCAAGCCCCTCACTGCTTTGCCTTTCCAACTTAGCCGCACCAAGCTACCCCTCCAATTAACCCAAGACCAGACTGCCTCCTTTGCAGCATTCCCCCAAACCGTGCCCCCTTCACAAGATTCCCTTGCATGCATGCAGCTTGTACCCCATATCCCTTTTCCTTAAGTCATGTTACTCCTTGGGGCAGCCCCTAATACCCACACAATATTCAACCCGACCCTTTTTACTTACATAACCTCCCTACTTGGATCATCACTTAAATAATTTGTATCAGAATCTGCTCTCTAAGCACTCTGCTATCAATTTTTTTATGAACTATGGTATAAACAATAGTGTGAGTGCCCCGGAATGCTCCCGGACCCGCTCCCTTTTTTAGGGGAACGCGCGCTGCGGGAGGACATCACTCTTTTCATTCCCATCGTCCCTTGTTTAGGAGAAAACGGAAAAGTACAAAAAAAAAAAAGGATGTTGCGAAGGCACGTGGGAAACGCCCTGCCTCACTGTGGACTTGAAAAAAAAATCGTCCTAGGTCACTATGAATGCATTGGATTTCTTCCGTATCTCATACTCCCTTGTTTAGAGGAAAACAAGATACAGAAAATGCATCACCTTTTTCATTCCCATCGTCCCTTGCTTAGGGGAAAACGGAAAAGTGCAAAAAAAAGATGTTTTGAGCCTCACTATGACCTTAGGTTTATTTTGGATCGCTATGAGTGCTTGGGGTTTCTCCGTATCTCATCCCCCCTTGTTTAGGGGAAAACAAGATACATAAAATGCATCACCCTTTTCATTCACATCTTCCCTTGTTTAGGGGAAAATGAAAAAGTGCAAGAAAAGGATGTTGCGGGCCTCACTGTGATCCAAAATGTTGTAACAGAGTCGCCATCATCATTTTAATGAGAAATAAAGAAAAACCAAAAATAACCAGAATTTGTAAAAAAAAGGGGTTCGGAGGCTAAGTTACGAGTTGGGAAGGTGTTAGGCACCCAACTCGCCCTTTCGGTCTCAAAAATAGTTTTTGGCTAAAATATGCTTTTATTATATTTATTCAGCAAATAAATTGAAGCATTAAAGCAGATATATTTATATCTATATTATTTACAGACTTACAGCCGCCTCCTTTCAGTAATTACAAATACATTTATAAATAGTTTGCCATAATAATGACTCTTTTTTGTGCTATTTTCTATAGAAATCCGGGTAGCATATCTGCTTATATTTTTTACATTGGGCCGGATGAAAATAGCACTTTTATATAAAAATCTCTTAAAGGCTTACCTTTAAGAGCGTAGGTTGTGCTCGCTCTGTCCTTTCGGGAGTGGGAGTCTTTTGCTGCTGTTATGATTCGGGTAAAGTAACTGCTTCCGAAAGTTGCTTTCAGGGATCGTGAAACGGGCGGAGAAACTGCTTGCGTTTTTGCTGTTGTTTGTTTGCTGCGGGCAGAAATCGGGCAGAGCAACTGCTTGCTTCTAACAGATTTGGCCTCTGGATTCGGGCAGAGTAACTGCTTACTTTTGGATTTTTGGACTGGAGAAATATGGTGGAATCCTAGCTGGAAGGGTAAGGTTCACTTTGACCGGTTGGATTTGTGTTTGGAAGAGATTGGACGGAGCTTTGAGGCTTATAGGAGGTGGGGTACTCTCTCTCTCGCTTACTGCGTAAACTGAACGTTGTTTCTTTTACTACGTGAACTGTGTACGTTGTGAAATCGTCTTTCTTTCACTGAGGCCAAGCACCTCTATTTATAGCTGGGACTGGGGATCCCATTGACATTTTGAGTTTTCTTTCTATGTTTCATCGGCTTGTACCGCGCGCTTGAGAGTGTATCGGAGGCAAAGTGCTACAGTGCAAAACCACTATGCTGGCGCCACCCACATATAAAGTGGGTGTTGCGCCTGGTTCCCCTATGGGGGGCGCCAGGTTCCAAACTCATGCTCTTTTTTGACACTTTGGCTCCTACATTTCACTGTTTTACGCATCTTGCTTTCCCTTTTGTATTTTTAAACCCTGTAACTTGACATTTATTAAGTTTTAACAAGTCTTGATATTGGATGTCATGTCACATACCAGGGGTACGAAATTGAGGTGTCTACAAAGCTCCTCAACGATGGAGTTTACGGGTAACCCGCAGCTTACCGAGTAAACGAACATCGTTGATAAGAAATAAACTCCCTAATTTCGTGGAAATTATAATGTGGAGTGATGCAATATGTAACAATTATAATGCAGCAGTTTATTATGCATGTCAAATCTCACATATCTTAGACATATTTAGTCGGTTGTAGCATGTTATCGTAGTTTTTAAGCAGATATCCAAATTAAATGCTCTGATGGTCAGACCTACCAAAGGAAGCTGCCTACGTATCCCTTAATAAAAGGAATCAGACCAAACATAGTTCGGCCCGATGCAAACAAACAACAGTCATACTGGTAGGATAGATGATGCGCCATCGTCGGCGATATGCCTTCTTCGGTATGCTGTTTTGTGCGCCATCGTCGGTGATATGGCATCGTCGACATGTTGTTTTGTACGCCCTCATTGGCGATATGCCATCATCGGCATGCTAATTTGTACGCCCTCGTCGGTGATATGCCATCATCGGCATGCTGCTTTGTACGCCCTCGTCGGCAATATGCCATCATCGGTATTCTGCTTTGTACACCCTCGTCGGTGATACACCATCATCGGCATGCTTTTCTACGCCCTCGTCGGCGATATGCCATCATCAGCATGCTGCTTTCTACGCCCTCATCAACGATATGCCATCATCGACATGAGTGCAAAGTACTCGACTCCCTATGATGACCTATTGTTGCACAACCAACAACCCTTGCAATGGAATACAAGTCTATTGGTAGGAATGTAATGCATATAGCTAGCTCTTCATCTTCTTTGGACATCTTTGGAGATTTATCTTCAATGGAATCTGGAGTGCTTGGTCTCTACCAAAGGTTTGGATTTTCGAAGTGCTATAGAGACTAAGTTCTTTGAAGGAGGTCAAAAAGCTCAAATCAAGAAAGAAGTTCTTGATCAAGACACTATTCTCTGTTATTGTAGCTTTTCAAATCACTCTTTTTTCCTTCTACCCTTTTTTCTTTGCAATACATAGAATATATTTGCCAAAGGTCTGTGTTTTTCACAGTGATCTTTGAGATCTCTCTCCTTTTCGATCTTGTTGTAACAAGGGAGAAAAGGTTCCTTTTATAGACAAAAATCTATAGTTCCGTCGAGATAATCTTTGAATGATCTTTTAGCCACTGTAGTGATCATTGGATAAGAGTAAATCTTATAGACTATTGGATAAAGATATTGTTGAAGATCTCTCTTTGAAAAAGTTTTCTAGAAGTCTGACTTAGTTGATGTGTCACTGTTGTGCTGGTCTGACAGAATAGTACACTGACATTTGGTTTTCCAATAATGTAGATTCATTTGTAATCGGATTCCAAATGTAGAGGGGAATATCAAAATCCAATTAGATCTTGCAGGTTTGTGAGTTGTCAAGACTGTTCAGCAACTAGACTTTTATGAAACTTAAGCCTTTTGTCATTTCTGAACATCTGTAATGATTCCACTTTAGTTTGCAAGTGTAGCCTAAGAAGCTTTGAAGGTGTGCTAGTTTGATATTCTTTTAATGAGATTATCAACTATTAGAAAGGTATGCTGGTTGATATACTTGAGGAAGGAACTATCAATTCGTAGCATGTCTGCTGGTTTGATATCTTTGATGAAGCTATCAACTTGTAGGAAGTCTGTTGGTGCTGGTGTACTGGAATAACTGGCCTGCTGAGGTCATCACGTAAGAGTAGGACTTAGACAAGGACTCTTCTAGTCTAAGACCTATGCAGTGTTAGCAAGCTGCCACACTAACCAGTATGCAGCTCTTTCAGTCACTTGTATGAACATTTAGTAATGTGAACAAGAAAATTATTATTTTTGAAATATGCAAATGAATAAGTCATTCTTTAGCAGGCATATTCCAACATGGATTCACGCAAAGGCACACCTAAATAAGTTGCTCCCAATCCCAAATTATTAATTTGATCCATGTCTTTCATTAAAATAAGTTGCAAACAATAATATGGGAACACAGGAAACTGCTGATCCTATTGCTCACAAATCTTCTCCAATACATTAAAAACTTAGTTTTTTAACTACAGTTTTTCAAGTTTTTAATGGTTATCCAGTAACTACAATATATGCATAGAAAAGACTAGAAGTAAATATGTTAGATTTGTGTACAAATGGATATAATAACACTAACATTGAATAAAATGGCAATGGCGAAATATTTTGACACCCAATCTCAAATACACTTACATAAGTACTTATGTACAATAATCCATGACATGTTATGGGCCTTTAGAAGGATTTGGAGATAGGAAATGTGCTTTAAGTGCTCGTGGGCCTAAGCAGTGGGATAAATGCATCAAGAATTAGTGAGTCCATAATTGCTCGCACTCTGAAATCCATATCATACAATTTGGTATATCACATATTGTATAAGTCCACTCGCCCTCTCTATATAAAGAAGGTTTTGAACAATTAGGGTTTTACAAGGCTTTCACACCAACCACCATATTGCTCGTTGTGTTCTCCTCCTCCTCTCTCTCTCTCTCTCTCTCTCTCTCTCTCTCTCTCGCTCTCTCTCTCTATCTATCTCCCTCTTGCTCTCTCTATCCATAGATCTCCCTCTTTGTGGAATCCATGCTTTCGATGCATGAAGATTTCTTATTCTTTTAGAGATTGTGGCTTAATTTAGTAATTGAACTATACTTGGAGGTAACCGACGATCCTCCTTTTTTTTTCTTTTGGTATTTAATCTTCCCTGAATGATTTATTGTTATCATTTCTCTTTTTAAATAAATTGGTCATTGAAATGTTGTATTAAATGTCTTAATTGATTTTTTTTATATAACTATGGCACTTGATGTACTATAAAATAGGGGAGGGACATTTCTCACTGATATGTAGATGAGGAATAAAATGGTTCTAGATTTTGGAAAATTCTTTTTATGATGAAATTTGACCATCTTCTATCTAGTTTCCCTTAAATTATTCTCTTATAGGTTTAACAAGTCTTATAGAATATGTAAATTATACATCATAGATAAAATTTAGGGTTTATTGTTGCAGATCTTATTGTATATGACAAAGTTCATATTTGTTTGCATTGTGAAATCCATATCATAATATTTAGTAAATCACACGTTGTATAAGTCCACTTGACCTTAATTATTTGTTCTTATATCCAAATTCATTTATATTTTTAGTATTATAAATATTTGATCCTTATTGTCTATTCAGGGAGGGATTGTTGTATATAAAGAAGGTTTTAAACAATTAGGGATTTACAAGGCTTTCTCTCTAACCACCATATTGCTCTTCTTCTTCTCTCTCTCTCTCTCTCTCTCTCTATCTACTCCATCTTTGTGGAATCCATGCTTTTAATACATGGAGATCTCCTATTCTTTATACATATTGTGCCCTAATTTAGTAATTGAACTTAACTTGGAGGTAACTGATGATCCTCATTTTATTCTATTTTGTTATTTAATTTTCCCTGAATGATTTGTTGTTATCATTACTCTATTTAAATAAATTGGTCTCTGTAATGTTCTTATAAATCTCGTAATTTAATTTTTTATATAACTTTAGCACTTGAATGTACTATAAAAAAAGGGGGAGGAACATTTCTCACTGATATGTAGATGAGCAATAAAATGGTTCTAGATTTTTGGAAATTCGTTTTATTGAAGAACTTGGATCATCATCCATCTAGTTTCCCTTAAATTAGTACCTTAAAGCTTTAACAAGTCTTATTTAATATGTAAGTTATACGTTGTTGATCTAATTTAGTGTTTATTGTTGCACATCTTATTGTATATGACAAAGTTTATGTAGTTATAACTTCTTTATTGTACAAGTATTTGTTTACACACACTCACATCTATATATGAATATTTATTTAATTTTACCATTTGTATGGATCTTAGGTTCTTGTGACACACATATAAACCAATTTAATGAGCTACTAATATATGCATTTGATGGTTGCTATGATTAACAGTCATGATCAAAGAATGAATGCATTTTTTTTCTTTGCAATCCACAAAAACACTCCCTTCATCCCAAAATTATTTTCCTGGTAAATTCTTTTTTTGTTAAACAAAATGTTATTCAAGTTCAAATTTGATTTATAATTTTTTTAAAAAATTATAAAACACGTAATTTGTAGTAATTTTATTATTATTATTATTATTATTATTATTATTATTATTATTATTATTATTATATATATATACACACACACACATGCACGTCAAATTTGAACTTGAAAAATATTCATTTTGACCAATAAAAGTCAAATAGGACAATAATATTGAGACATATGCAGTAAAACCTTTCTTAAATTTCAATTATGAAAACAAAATGTCATATCTTAACATATTTGATTAATTACGAAACCTTGAAACCTGCTTAAAAATATTTAGGCTCTTTCATTTTAGCTAATGTGTGATTAAATTATTAATTTTACATCAAACATTGAATATTGTATTACTAGTAAATGATGCTACCTTTACTTATTGAAAGAACACAATTAAGTAGGTATGAGATGTATACCTATTATTATGAACTTGTTTCTTCTACATGTTTACAATTAACCTAATTCAAAAACCCATTTTCCTATATATACATTGACTAATGCTTATTCATTTAAATTGTGTAGGTTTCTATTAAAAAATATGATGGCAATTATCAAAAGATTGTTGTTCGTGGCATTTCAAAGGTCTCCCTTGTTTTTAAGGTACTAAACACAACTTTCCAATCATATTTCTTTTTGTTATATATTCTACTTATTTCATTTAAAGATGAATATTTTTAAAATACGTATGATGACAAATAAACTTGGAATAATAATATTTATGATCATGAAATTGATAACTTGATTTGATTTTCTATAACAAAGAGATGTTAAATTTTGTAAGGGTCGTCATGCATTGATCAACAACTACTAATGTTTAGCCTTGAAATTCACATTGTATTTTCTATGGATACTCTAATGTTTTGTGAATTGTAATCATCCATTTTTAAGTTCTTCTAATCGATGTTAAAACTGGTTTGCTTCACTCTTTTCTACAAGATGTCAAATAAGATAACATCATCTTTTTCTCCAGAATTTGGTACACATTTGGTGATTTTTACATAACTCTTTCCTAATACAATGCTACAATAATAGCGGTCCTCACGGAGTTCAATCAACCTATAATCATGGTACGCATTGGAGATGTCAAACATAATAGATGTGCATCAGAGAATCCTAAGCCAAAATGATAGGTTGTAGGACTAATAATCAAAGCTTAAAACATACCAATCAAACTAGACAACTAATTATTAATCCCAAATGGATTAGGAATAGGTTAGAGGGGGGGATTGAATAACCTATTACCGGTAAAAGTTGGAAACTGATGAGGACCCAAGATCTCTTAGAAAGGTTTTATTTAGGATGAATGAATCTACGACCCAACGCCCTCGTGATGGCGCGAACCTTAGAATTGTGAATGACGCCACAATTGGGATGATTCTCTAATTGATAAGTCAAATTCAATTATAAATAACAAATCCACGATGTTTATAATCCGATCTTTCAATCAAGGACACTCAAATAAAAACACAATTTTCTATCCAGAAAATCAACTAAATTTTATTAATCAAAGTTCAACCCCTAAAACAATGTTTAGAATGTCTTTATATATATAGGCTTACAAAATAAATGCTAATTCTTGTAGGAAAAGAAAACTAACTAAAAAGGAAACTTTTAAACCTAAACTTTAGGAACAAGAAAACTAATTAAAAGAAAACTAAAACCCTAAAAGTACTTAAACAGTAAAACAATAAAAAACTAAAATTAAATCAAAGAACACGTTAGTTATTTTGGAGCAGACGCGGTCACCTTCTTCTGAATGTCGGCCAAAATGGTGATCCATTTTTTTTGCTTTGACACTTTGACCCTTAAGTATTCAAACAACCTCCAATCTTGCCTCCAAGCTTTCAAACTTAACAAATAGCCTCCTGAACTCTTGGAAACACTTTTATGGCTTGTTAGTATCATATCATAAACTAAGGTATTAATAAAGTTCAGTAACTTGGTGACAAGTTGCTGTTTGCAGCGAAAGATTTTGAAAGCATAATTTTAAGTGGTTCACACTATGAATAAGTGATACGTCCATTATTAAAGTGGTCAGCTTTAGATTTCAAAATGTGCATTATTTTCCCACTAATATCTATTACAATGATCATTAATAGACTATGTACAAATATATTTTGACCGAGTATTTATGGTGAGAGAAAGATAATATGTGAAACACAAGTTATCACTCTCATGTGTGCTAAAATAACATAAGAATATAATAAAGAGCAATTAAAGAATATAATCTAAGTGTGAGTGCCTTTTATTGAATGTGTTATGATATAAGGGTGTCGAGTGTCAATATGTAATAGATGTGTTAGTGAGACAATTAGAAGAGATTCTTTCAGTTAGTTGGTTATAAGGGGGATTGTCTTGTAAAGGGAGATAACACAATTTGGGGAAGATCAATACAATAAGCAGTTTCTCTCTCTCTCTCTCTCTCTCTCTCTCTCTCTCTCTCTCTTAAAATCGACATTGTATCATAGCAATTCTACAAATTGCTTCTACTAAAACACCGATGATTCAAAGAAGAAATCAATTTAACCGATTGCTTTAGGAATTGGAAGAGATGTCTACCAGTGGTGATCACAAAGAACACGAAGACTTAGAAGAAGAGATTGTTGATGAACACGATCTTGACATATCCACCTTGCAACTTCATCAACTTTATCCTTTGTTTTGTCACCCAAATGTCCATCCTAGTATGAAACTCATCTCTTAAATTCTTACAGATAATATCAATTTTGGTCAATGGAAGAGGTCGGTTGTCATAGCTTTATCTGCTAAGAATAAGTTAAGACTGATTAATGGTAGCAACAAGAAACCTATGGCTAGGTCTAAATACCTAGGTCAATGGGAAAGATGCAATCGCATGGTGATTTCGTGGTTGCTGAATGTTGTGTCCGTAGAAATAAAATCAAGTGTAGTGTATATTGATTTTGCAAAAGCCATTTGGGAAGACTTGAACATTATGTTTTCCCATAACAATCTACCTAAAATCTTTCAAATCCGGAGGAATTTGATGGGATTAGATTACTCTTTTACTGCTATTAGGGGACAAATAATGATAATGAACCCTCTGCCTACACTTAGTAAGGCAAACAACATCTTAGCACATGAAGAAAGCAAAAGTAAACATAGCTCAGGGAAACTTAGAACAAAGGATGTTTTTGCAGCTATGTTGAGCAAAACTGGAAATAAGTCTTTTAAAAGCCAAAATACAAGAGGCACAGGAAGTAGTGCTTTAAAAGGATTCAATACAGGAGATGGTTGAAATACATAGAAGAAAAAGTTGTAGTGTGATCATTGCCATGGTGACACACATATCAGAGATAGATGCTTTTCTTCATGGATATCCAAAGTGGCATGCACTACATGGCACCACTCTAGATATCTCTAGGATGCCAAGATATAATCTAAAAGTTGCAGTAGTATGCAAACTGCTTCTAGGTGACTCTACTGGATTCAATGGAAATTTTCAAGGCCTCACTCCAGCCCAATGTCATTAACTTCTATCATTGATCTCTCATTCTACTATAAAGTTGCATAGTCCAGAGTCTCACATAGCAGGTACTCTTGCTAGTTCCAACTTTGTCAATCCTAAATGCTTCTTAAGTCATATCCATAATACTAGAGCATGGATTATTGATACTGTAGCTGCAGATCACATCACAACCTATATATATTCCAAATGCACATATCTCAAAAATCACACACAAGGGTAGTGTTCAGTTAACCAGAGACATTGTCTTAATATAAATTATATCCTGTTTGTTCCCACTTTTAAATACAATCTATTATTTGGCAGTAAACTAGCCATTAATAATAAGATCACCATTCTTTTCTCTACCACTAGGTAAGGGGATTGGTAACATGGTAGATGGGCATTACATGTTCTACGTTTCTAATGCTGATACAAGTTGCTTCAATCCTCTAGTATCAATGTATTCTACTGATTATACTAAAATCACTGAGTATGATATGTGGCATTTAAGGCTTAGCTATGTCCCTCTTAGTTCCTTGAAACATCTGTATATTTGTAAAATTGAAAATTCATCTTCTGTCTCCCCTTGTGATGTATGTCAATTTGTGAGGCAAACTAGATAGCCATTTCCTCTTAGTACCTCTCATTCAAATACTTTGCTTGCTCTTCTTCATTGTGATCTGTGGGGACCTTACAGACATAACACTTATAATAATTGTAACTCTTTCCTTACAATTGTTGAAGACAAATCAAGAACCACATGGACTTTCCTAATCAAGACTAAAACTCAAGTGTGTGCTTATCTCACTTATTTCCTGCCTTATATCAAAACTTAATATGGTGCCACTATCAAAGAAATAAGATCTAACAATGGCTTATAGTTCTTCAATGAATATGCTACACCATTGCTTGATTCTTTAGGCATTGGTCATTTAATTTCATGTGTAGCTACTCTTCAACAGAATGGAAAAGTTGGAGGAAGCATAGACATCTGCTTGAGCTAGCTAGGGTCATTAGGTTTCAATCACATCTTCCCATTTCTTTCTGGGAGATTGCCTGTTGACTGCCACCTATTTGATCAACAGATTGCCTAGTTTTGTTTTACAGTTTAAAACCATCTATGAGGTTTTGCTATGTAAGACTCCTTCATATACTCATTTAAGAACCTATGGATGTCTTTGTTATGCTTCCATACTCAATCATAACAGAGATAAATTTAGGCCTAGGTCTAGGAAATGTGTCTTTTTGGGCTATCCTTTTGGAAAAAAAGGCATACAAGTTATATGACATGTCCACCAAATAGATATTTTATAGCAGGGATGTCATCTTTCATGAGTCTCGTTACCCTTTCTCCATTTCTCCTTCAGAAACTCCTACCTCCACTTTCATTCCTTGCCCCCCCCCTCTTGATGAAGATATGTTCCTTTCTGAAAATGTTACTCATCACCTTCTCAGTCTTCAACTTCTTCTGAGTCCCATTCTCATGCTTCAACCCCTGAATCTCCTAATGATGTACATCCTATCTCAACTAGGACTGTTAGAACTAGAACTGTTCCTGCTAAGTTCAAGGATTTTGCAGGTCTACCATTTCCCAATTCTACGTCTATTGTTGCATTTGAATTTAGGTATCCTATACATTCTATTTACTATGTACTATCTTACTCACAACGTGTTCCCTCATATCAAGCTTTTATAGATATTGATATAATTTTTGAACCAAAAACCTATCACCAAGCTCTTAAGTACACTCATTGGTGCCAAGCTATGGTTTCTGAATTGGAGGCCTTCGAGAGAAATCATACTTTGACTTTACAGTCTTTGCCTCGAGGAAAGAAAGGAGTGAGGTGCAAATGGATATACAAGGTTAAGTACAAACCTTATGGGACTATGGATAAATGCAAGGCAAGGCTGGTTTCCAAGGGGTTTACTCAGACTAAGAGGTTAGACTACTTTGAGAGATTTGCCCCTGTGGCAAAAATGACTATAGTTAGAGTCTTGTTAGCAGTTGCAGCCATGAGAGGGTGGCATTTGCACCAAATGGATGTTTCAAATGCCTTTTAAAAATGGTGATATGCATGAAGAAGTGTTCATGGCATTGTCTCAAGGATATATTCCTCCTAGCTCAGAGACATCCTCTCCACTTGTGTGTAAACTTGTGAAGTCCCTCTATGGTTTAAAACAAGCCCCCATACAATGGTTTCATAAGATTTCCTCTGCTTTGAAATAATTTGGTTACATTCAAGCTGCTGCTGACCACACCCTATTATCCAAGACATCTAATGGAGAGTTTACAGCTTTACTGGTCCATGTAGATGATATAGTCATTACAAGATCCTCAGCCATAACCATTTTTCTTCTTCAATCCTTCATTCACAATCAATTTTCTATAAGAGATCTGGCCAACTAAAGTACTTTTTGGGACTTGAGCTTACTAGGAATGCTACGGGCATATTTTAGATCAAAGGAAATATGCCTTGGACATTATGAAGGATACATGCCTCACTAATGCCAAGGTTTCTCATTTGCATATTCCTTCCAATCATGGTCTCTCTACTAATTCCGAAGATCTTCTTTCCAGTCCAGACTAATATAGGAGGCTGGTAGGTAGACTAATATATTTGACTATCACCAGACCTGAAATCTCTTATGATGTACATGTGTTGAGTCAATTTTCGTCACAACCTAGACAACCACACTTTGAGGGTACTGTGAAGGTGGTTAGGTTCCTAAAGCAGGCACCTGATCAAGGCATGTTGTTTTCATCCCAGTCATCTCCTAATCTTATAGCCTATTGTGTTGTTGATTGGGCTGTATGTTACACTACAAGGAGGTCAATCATAATTTTTTGTATTTTCCTAGGATCATCTTTGATCTCTTAGAAAAGCAAAAAGCAGACCATACTGTGTAGATCTTCTATTGAGTTTGAGTACAGGTCCATGGTTGCTACATGTTATGATATATTTTGGTGGAAGACATTGCTGCAGACTCTTTAGGTTCATCTGCCTGCTCCTATTCCCCTCTACTATGACAATAAGGTTGCTCTTCACATTGCAACCAATTCTCTATATCATGAAAGGACAAAACACATATATATTGATTGTCACATTATTCGGGAGAAGATTGACCAAGGGGTGATTGTTACATCTCATGTTCCCTCTCAATACCAACCTATAGATTTATTCACCAAGGGTCTGACTGAATGTCAACTTCTACATCTTCTATCTAAGTTGTGTGTGGTCAACTTGTTCACCACATTTACCTTGAGGAGGGAGGGAGGTGTTAAGATATAAGTGTGTCGAGTGTTATTCTGTGATGGTTGTGTTAGTGAAACATCAGTGGTGTCGAGTGTCAATATGTAATAGTTATGTTAGTGAGATAGATAGAGAAGAGATTCTTTCAGTTAGTTGGTTATAAGAGGGATTGTCTTGTAAATGGAGATAACACAATTTGGGGAAGATCAATATAATAAACAATTTATCTCTCTCTCTCTCTCTCTCTTAAAATCGATAGAATGCTTTGAAAGTTTGTGAAATCACTCTTGAATGTGCTTGAAGAATGGTTTTCTATGAGGTTCTTGAAGACCAGCCTACTTTATAGATGCGTCAAGTGTTTAATTTATATTCAAGATCGAGAGAGAGAGAGATGGGTCATCCGTTCAATAGAGAGCTACCTTGTTGATCTGATGTTCTGAATGCCTTTTGAATACATCAAATGAATAGAGCTATTTGAGTTGATCTTTATTGGTTCATACAAACGTGGAAATGACACAAAACATATGTTACTAAAAATTGCTAAGTAAATTGATGTTGCATTATGTCCTTTTATGAGAGATACATTAGATGGGAAAGTTTCATTTAATGAGCGCACATTATATCTTTATAGAAGTCAAATGAATTGTAACCTTGAGGAACCAACCTTCCTTTTGGTAACGACACACTTGGGAGTAGATGGTCGGCAACCTTAGATCAAACTTTCTATGGCAGTGAATATGTATATTTTGAATTGTGTTGAGAACAAAATGTTGCAGTGTCGATAATCATTCTAAACAAATAACTATTATATTTCAAAGCTAAGTTCTAAAGAGTATTGTCACACTAACTAGTACGTGACCCATTTAGTTGACTCTACAAATGGCTTAAATATGGCTACAAGAAAATCTAAACAATAAATCTAACAAGCTTGAATTCCAACAAGCATATACAAGTCACGAATGCCTAGTGACATGTTATGCACTATACACTTGGCGGTGATCTTTATACTTCTTTATTTACAAATCATGGAAATATTCCTTGACTTCAATTTTAGATTGTGGTTCCTTCCCTCCCCAACCTTACCGAAAGATAAGATAAAGCCATGAATGCTGCCAATCAATGCTCCCTCGTCTCTCCACCACTCTCTTTCTTCATGTCACTTTGTCTCTCGCTGTACCAAAAAAAGAAAGATTCAAGAGGAACACTTTTTTTTAGATGGCCTGCAACCTCTAAACTCGGGCGACTAGAACTAATCCGCAGGAAGCAAGTCCACAAGAAATTGAGCCAAGGTCCTGAGTTTATAAGCCACATTTTGGTGTACATTTTTGCACATAGATGTAGAAACTGATAAAGTTTGGGAATAATGGCATAGTCTTTTCATTGATTGAATCACCTATTTATTTAGGGGGTTAGAATTAGGGTTATACTATGAGTGTGGTACAAGAAACCTTTACAAAGAAGCAAATATAATAAGGAAAGAACTATACAAGGTAGTGGTCAATGATCCATTTACATGCTGAGGGCCATCCTTGTCGATGAAGCAAGGTGGTTGAGCCATGAAGACTTCCTCAAATAGAGTGCCTTGGAGAAATGCATTATTTACATCCATTTACCGAAGATCCCACCCTCGGTATACAGACATCGATAGAACTAGGCGGACAGTGGTTAGTTTTACCACTGGGTTGAAAGTCTTGTGATAGTCAACTCCTGGTCACTTGTGACACCCCTTGGCCACGAGGCGAGCTTTGTAGTGGTCAATGGTGCCATCATCATGTTGTGGGTGTCGAATGTGGACGTGGGAAAGGCAAACTTGACGAAACGAACATGACGCGAAATGAACAGCTTGGTGGTGCTCGGATCATAATAGAGATAGACACTTTGAGTGAGCGAATAACCTAGAAAGACACAGGGAGTGGAGCAAGCAGCGAGTTTGTCGGCGGAGTAAGTGCAGAGCCAAGGGTAGCAAAGGCAACCAAAGGCATGAAGTTTGGAGTAGTTGGGCGGAGATCCAAACAGTTTGTGGTAGGGAGATAGCTGGTCAAGAAATGGTGTTGGAAGCCTATTTATAAGGTAGGTCGCTCTTCGGAAGGCTAACAACCAGAAGGGAAGCGGAAGAGAGGCTTTAGAGACAATAGAGAGACCATTCTCAACAATGTGGTGATGGCGACGTTCCAAAAACCCATTGTGTTCGGAGTGTGAGGTGTCGAGGTGAGATGAGAAATGCCATTAGCAGACAGGTAGGCGACTAAGCCAGTATCGTGAGCAAGTCATGTGTACTTGCCGCCATTGTCTGAGTAAAGAGTGGCAATGGTGGTTTTAAAATAGTTTTCGACAAGGCCTTTGAAGCGAGGGAAAGATGGAGGCAACCTCAGATTTTATTTTGAGCGGGTAGAGCCATATAGAGTGAGTGTAGTGATCGACAAAAATAACATATTATTTAAATCCATCAACAGGATGAATGGGTGAGGTGCAAACATCAGAATAAATAATTTGAAGCTTGAAAGAAGACACTATGGTAGATTGCGAGAAAGGAATTTTGTGACTTTTATTGCATAAACAATCATTACAATGTATTTGTTGAATGCGAGTAATGTCTAAAGCTATGCCTAAACTAGATAGAATCTCACACTAGATAGGTTCAGAGGGATGGCGAAGTCGGTGATGCCATTCGTGGTAAGAAACTTTAGCATAAACATAGGCAAAGGGCGAGGAGGAGGGTTTGTGGTCGTCCATTCATACACACCATCTTTAGAGTGCTCGGTCAGTAGTATGCTCCCTGTCAGTAGATCTTTCACATGAAAAGAAGATGGTGAGAACTCAATAGATGTTTTATTGGAGATGCAAAATTGAGATATGTATATGAGATTACGTTTCATGCTGGGTACAAAGAGAATATTATGCAAGTAAAATGTGTGATGGTGTGTGAAGAGAAAAATAACCAATTTTGGATATAGTTAACCTTGTATACTATCACCAATGACCATGTTGTCGGTGCCCGCGTAGTCGAAGTGCAGAAAGAGGTTGCCAAGGTCATTAGTGACATGGTGGGAGGCACCACTGTCAAGAAGCCAACATAGTGTTCATGTGTCTGATGTAGCCGCAAGATGTGCCAGTTGTTTCCTACCACTTACCGAGGAGGAAGTAGCAGCTTGGGGCGTGGTGGCGACCAGTTGGTAATTTGGGCAGAGGGCAATAGTGTGACCCTATTGCCGGCAGCCTTGACACTTGCCGAGATATGGTCATTGTGGCCGAGGAGCCCGTGATGTGGTCTGCAGAGAAGGATGTTTTGAGCTTATGAGGATCCCTTCCGAGCATGCGAGGAAGGTTGCCGAGCATACGAGTTGTTGTTCCTCGGAGTAGTAGGATTGGAAAAAGCAGTGAGAGGGCGGGCTGAGACTACTTAAAAAGTAGTTCACGGTTGATGAGTTTTTCATGAAGTTCATCAAACGAATATGGGGGTGTCCAGGCCTTCAACCACATCAACAATATGACGGTAGGCATCGTTCAAACCCACGAGGATGATCTCGAAGAGATCCTCATGGTCGAAGGGTTTGGTGAGGGCAGTGAGCTCATCAACACGACCTTTGACAGACTACATGTAGTCGGAGATCAACTGAGTGCCTTTGGAATCTCGCTTGAGATAGTCCTTGATATACTTGATACGACCGTGAGTTGGGTGAGCATAGGTGTGAACAAGGGTTTGCCATGCATCATGGGTAGTGGCAGCCTGTTGGATCAAGAGGACCAAGGAAGCCGAAAAGAGAATCAAACAAGAGTTTGTCCTGCCGAAATCCAAGGTTGGTAGTGCGAGTTGGGTGTTGGAACGTCCTTGGATGTTTGAGCATCCTTGGCGAGAAAGGTGGGAGGCAAACATGGCCGTACCCATCTACAAATTTGTAGATGTCATAGCCAATAAGGGTTGCCTCAATTACTTAGAGTTTCAAAGCGATGTAGTTAGTGGAGGTGAGTTTGGTGATGTTATGGTGGGAGATGTTAATGAGGTCGAAGATTTAGGTTGGATCTACGGGGGTTTTGACGGTGAGTGTTTGGTTGCCGTTAGCCATGGAGGCGGAAGAGTTTGGGTGGCAACGCCGGCAAGAGGAAGAAGGTAAGAAGGGAGGTTTTAGGAGTATAACTCTAATACCATGAAGATTATGATAAAGTTTGAGAATAATGACATAGCATTTTCATTAATTGAATCACCTATTTATATAGGGAGTGACAATTAGGGTTACACTAAGTGTGTGGTATAAAAACATTTACAAGAAAGGAAATATAATAAGGAAAGAACTATACGAGATAGTAACTACTAAACACTGACTACAATTAATAAATAATAAATATATTATTCTCTAATAATAAATTGGGTGGTAGCTGGAACTCCTCCCATACCAACACCCATGGGTCCCCCCTCTTTTGGGATTAAGTTAATTTATTTATGGAACTATTGTTAATTTTACACTTTTGATATTCCATTTTCATTTATCTTTTTTCCTTTTTTAATTCTAAATAGTTTTCATGGTCCATGTAGTTTCTAATTGAGATTTTTGATACATGTCATCGGTTAATTAAGTTGTGATGATATATGATGCACATGCATGTGCAGATCTTGGTCATTAGTTGATGCGATTTGGATCATTTGATATCTGCTCTACGTTCCTTTCTAACTGTGATTCGTATTTCTTTACTTGAAAAGTGATGGTGGAATTCAGCTGATTTTATAATTTGTTGTTGTATTCCTGCAGCATCTTTCCTCAGCTAAGTAAGGGACGATCCTTAACATTACTAATTATCGGTAAAGAACTCTCACTTTCCCTCTTTTGTTTGCTTGCTTGTCATTTGTTGCTATGGACAAAACCATAGAATCATCATACCAGATGTTCATGTTCGTGCAAATTGATATTTTGTTGAAGTTGAAATTTGATCTGTTTGACTAATATATATTTTTCTGAATTTTAAATAGGATGTCTAAATTCACATGGTATAATTAGCATCGTATGAGAGTTGAATTTTTATAAATTTTGTACTTGATTAGAATCATAGTACTAAAAGCCCACGAATGTGAAGAATATTTCGTTAAATTTGAAGTATAATTTGTTTTACATCAGACATATTCTCATGCATGTATAGTTAACGCTTAGCAGTTGAATGACGACAAGGAATAAGACCGATAAACTAAATAACACGCACACTTGCTTCTAAAGGATGTTCAAATATGGAATGGCGACCAATTTCCTTAGGTTTGGAGTTTGCATTATAAGTTCATTGCCTCTTATACAACAAGCGACGTAACTTAGTTATAAGCTTTGAATATAGTTTGCATTATAAGTTCACTGCCTTTTTCATTAGAGGCTTTTGCCTAACCCTTTTACATGGGAAAATGTTGTGATATTCAAAATCCGAGCTTTTGAGCTTTTTCCTGGAACAATCGATTAATTTCATAGCTTTTATCCTTGCATTTACATGAAAAATGTTGCATTTCAAGAAAAGTGTGTAAAAGTAAAGAGGTACGTACGTTTGAAAAAAGCTCCCAAAGTAACTCTAGTCACCTCTTGATTTATATAGTACCCTCCATGAGCAGAAACACCTAGCAGTATTCAATCCACATCTAAATAACATTTGTTTGATGTCAAAAATCATTATTAGTTTCGGTGTATGAAGACCAACCTTTCTTAGTGCATCCATAATGGACCCTTTTACCTACACTCGAAAACAACTTTTAGAGTCTTTTTACAGAACTCCACCCCACAGTGGACTCCCAATTACACACTCTATCCCTATAGTCCGGTAAATGAATCGGAACAGATCGAGAGTCTCATAGCTTGAACAGTTACTCTTCGCCCTTCTTTTCTCTCTCTATCCAACCAACGTCTTCCTCATTCTCTCTCCTACCCACATTCTTCTCTCTTCTTTCTCCGATCCCCACCGTCTTCCTCGTTCTATCTCCCCACTCCACTCCTCTCAACAACAAAACCCTTTGGCGCCGCCACCTCCATCTTCACCTCACCGGTCGATGAAAATTTCGGAGATTCTAGCTTATCTCCGATGACTCCCCCAGTCTCATTTTTTGTTGGGGTTTTCGATATGTAGTAATTTCAAACATCAATTTCTTCCCTTTATTGTACTCGCTTTGATTGATTAAGATTTTTTCATTTATTTTTAGATTGAATGAGTTTGATTGATTGAGATTTTTTAGTTTCTTAGATTGAATAAGGGATTTAAAATGCAATTGTGGTTCTGAGCCATGGAAGTAGTCAAGATATATATATTTAAAATAAATGTGATTGTACTACCATGTCTATTTTTCTTCTCCTTTTTCACTTGTAGACAAATTATTCAATTGCTCCACTTTTCTGTTTTTGGAACTATTGGAAGTTTTTGATGGACATTTCAGCCGTGGTAGACCAGGAGCAATTGGACAAGTATATTGCCTCTTTCTTGAATTGTGCATTGCAAAGTTTATAGGAAAATACTATCCTTACCACTAATCCTACAAATTTCCTTACAACTAAGCCTTGAATTGGGGAAAGTTGTTTTGGACAAAGACAATTTTACCCTTCTTCAAAGCTTAGTTGTAGGAAAAGTTCTAGAAGTAGTTGTAAGGATGGCAATGTTGAAGTTTATATCATATGCACAAGCTATTACTAAGTAGTTAATAAGCCACAAGAATATTTTATTTCCACTGTCACGATTCTAACTATATACAGTTCAATGTACTCTGTCATCCAGGGAAATACAATGTTTCGGCCTATTATGACATAGATTTGTTACGCTTTAATTAGGAGACCACATACCTTTATCGTTAATGAAAACTTCATTTTGTCTGTTAATTGATCATTGTCATCAGAAGTTAATTAAGTCCAAAAAAAACAAAGACTATTTTTATCAGATTGCTAGAGAGTACATGATCTGATGGACTAGATTGTAGCTTCTGGATTATGAACAACATAGATTTACTCACCAATATGCATTTACTTTGAATCTGTGTACATATATTACATTAAGAAACACGTTTAATCGACGCTGATCCATGTAAAAAATTTTGTGCCCACACAGTCTCACGACTAGCTACAATTTTAATTTGAAGTGCAAAATGAAGAAGTTCTTATGACTTGCAAAAGACACTGACTTTGATTAACTATGACTGTCTTCAGGCTTCGGAATGGAGAACAATGGTGCCCATGTTATCATCAGTCCTAAATCAGTCTTTGGAACTGATATGATCGATATTAGAATTAAAATGTTGGAGTCGCGAATGTAACCTTTGCGAGTAAATAAGCAGGTAGCTAGATATCTACAAGTCGATTTTCTATCGATTGTTGTATAATACTCATTAATTCATTTTTCAAGACTATCATTGGCATACAAAATCTAGCACTTCGGTCTGTGACCAAATGTGCATTTCAATTCTTTCAAATGATTTATTTACTTTTCTTCATTCTATGCAGATTCTTGTGACTGAACTTAAAGAGCAAGTTTCTAGGGTTACAGGTGTTCTAACGCATCACTAGCGTATATTATACGCTGGCAAGGTTTTGAAGGATGAACATCCCATTTCATTTTACAGTATCTGTTTCTTTTTCTTCAATTAAGGAACGAATATGTTATAGTGTCTGTATTTTTAATTTAATGATTAGTTAGACGTTATACTTAATATGAATTAGACATACAAGAAGGTCACACACTTCACCTGGTTCCCCAACGGTGTGACCCATCAGCCTCTTAGAGCTTATCCCATCAGCCAGGCACCACAGGTATGAGTATGTCACGCTTGCACAATATTTATTTCTTTAGCTCTGGTGACAGTCGAGAGCCGAGAGGAGCAACTGCAAAGAAGGTAAAGTTGATTGGGTTTTTTACGGCAACAATAAAAGCCCACCCATCTCATTAGAAGGATTGATTTGTCAATGGCAAATAAGGATTGGTTATGTAGGGGCAACAAAGTGTGTAGATAGAGGCTCGGAGCATGGGATTAAGATTAAATGTATGTGAACATTCAATTTATTTAAGATATTGTTGATCATTCTCTTTGTAGTGAATAAGAAAAACAATTGATGTCTTTGACACCATTTTAGACTTATTAGTGTCTCAGTCAGTGTTGAGATTTTTGTTGCTAGTATGGATACCGTTGATCATGTTCTTTGTATTGTTTTTATATTTTCAATTTTATATATTTTCAATGAACTACGTTTAAGAATTTCTCTACGCGATGTAAGATTGTATTCCAAGTGTTATTATTTGTATTCCATGTGAGCTAGGAAATTAAGGATGCCATATTTTTTTTCTTAATGTTCAACTCCAAGTTGTTTCAAGTTGATGATATTTATTGTTACTAGTAAGGTTCACGTGCATTGCACGTGGTGAACGCACGTGATGTTAATGATTTTTAAAAGTGATTTGCTAATCCCTTCACATTTTTGCTTACTTTTAATTATTAGATTTTTTGTGTTTTAATCTTAATAGTTTTTTAGACTTATAAATTGTGTTGTTGTGTGATTTTTCGATACTTTATTTTTCAGTCATTTATAATGTATGCTTTTAGTTATTGTATAGAAACTTATCCTACACATTTGTATTTCTTATTTGTTATTTTTAAATCTCTTTTTTAAATTGAAACATGAATTCATTCCCTTTTATCGGTGTCTAAATTGAAAACAATTCAAACATACTATCTAAGATAAGCACATTGTTCTTAAAGACTTTGTTTATATCATTTCTGGAATGTATTACTCTCTTTAGAAAATAATAAATTGTGTTATAGAAATCAAACTCACAACCCCAAAGTATGTACTTGCACTCTAAAATACAAAATTCCCCCAAAGTATCTATAAAGTCTCACTTTACCACCTAACCTAACTTTTGTATCATTTTCATATCTCATTTTATAACTTTTTTTCTTGTTTGCCCCCTAGCCACTACGAATGTTACCAATCTGACGTTAAGGTGTACATGGTATTTCACGGGTAAAGCATTTTGGTCATTTTTTGGCAATGCTTTGTTTGTTTTTATTAACTAAAGAGAAACTTCATTTTTCTATTCTCTGACAACCCTTTCTCTGCTTCTTTTCCAACAATGATCTCTTATTTAAATTTTAAATGAGATAAAACTTAAGAGTGTACAAATCTTTTATTCAAATTTTTATATAGGAAAATAAATAAAAAATAGTGCAAAATCATATCAGAGATTAGAGAGATAGAACTCAAGATCATATAATCGCACTCAAGTGTCAAGGCCGTCATGAACAAGAACCCACAAAAAAATTAAACATGTCACAGGTGCTAATATTAAATGATCAAACCACAATTCATTTATCCATTTTTCTCTTGTACAACACAATGCATAAGCATACACCCTGAATTTCAAAATCCATATTTGAATCCATCACAGATGTATACGACAATGATGAGGCACATCATGGCTCAATCCCTCTTCATCGTCCCTAGCTTAAACTCCAACAAATTTCTCCTTGGCACCGTTGATACGGTTTATGGTTTGATTGGAGAAAATTATCGATCTTAAACATTATTCGCTACCATTTCTATCACTACAGTTATCACACGTGACATCTCAATCACCAAATTTGATATGGAATATGAAAATGCTACAAAATTACATTGAGAGTCAAAGTGGATTTGGTGGATACCTTAGGGGGCAATGTGTATTTTGGACTAATTTTGATGAGGCCAAAATATGATAAGCTTCCAAAATTACATACTAAATCTCACATTGCATCTCAACTTACGAAGTGTCTCACTTTCATACCTTATTTTTCTATTTGTCTCACTTTGTCTCCTCCCGTCTATGGGCGTTAAAAATAGTAACATACGGAAAATGGTATGTGCATGTCACGTAAAGATTATTTTTGTCATTTTACTTGGGGTACAAATGAGATTTGATTATAACTTCATTATACAATTAACCATTTAGTATTTAAAATATGTTTTTAAATAAAAATAATAAATAATTGTTTCATTTATCCAAAAATAATTATATGGCCAATTACAATTTCCCCTCAAAGTATTCACCAAATCGTATAATGCACCCCAACCTAAGGATTGTACCACAATGACATCAGACGTTACATTTTTTTTCTCATTTTCCATCCTACCCGTGATGGACATTAGAATATTCACGATAAATAGCACGTGGTCTTCCATGTGCGGGGAAAAAATATCATTTCTTTTATCTGGTTAAGGGGTAAATGTATTAAAAGTAAAAACTCTAATCTCACACCCTCTCCTTTCCTCTCCTCTCGGTGTAAGTTCTCATCTCTTGCTCCACCATAATAACTGTCATCTCTAGCACAAACCCTTCCTACTTTGGTCACGCCGATCACATCTTTGGCGATGTCTTCCTTTGATTCTATCCAAACTCCATCTCCAATCTTCCTTATTCTTTCCCTTGCAAAAGTTGCGCCTAAAGTAGAAATATGAGGCTATAGTCTATACTTACTAAAAATCCTTGTAAAAATATGCGATTAACAGAAAACTCATAACCCTTATCGATGAATTCATCAGAAAGAGAGACAGACTTGAATAAAGAGAAATGTCAAGGAAATGATATCCTTACAACTAATTATACTACTTTCCTTACAACTAAACTTTGAAGAATCGCAAAGTTGTTTTAGACAAACACATTTTTGCCTGTGAAGAATTAGTTGTAAGGAGTTATAAATTAGTTGTAAGGCTAGCAATGTTGTTATTATAATTTATCTCATAATTAAATTTAGAATATATTTAATTTATTTTGTTATCCTTCACTTTCTTCTATCAACCCCATCATTCATCGACCCACCACTACCACCTCAAATAACACCATTAGCCCAAAAATCAAATTTTGATTTTATCTTATTTCTTTGTCTAATTCCTTGCTCTTTTGTTTAATGTCCTATTCAACCTAAATGATCACCACTATCATGCTTACAATCGCCCCCATCACCACCCTTAACTACCACCACCAGCATCCTTGCAATCGCTGCCACAGCTATCACCGCCACATAGAAACGCATTCACCTTGCCTTGCTAAAATGGAAAAATAAAATATTTTTAGCTTCCGTTAAGTCAAACTACTTTCTTCAAATGCCTCTCCCGTAGATTCTAGCTTAATTTCTACACTAACAAAACACATAGATTCATCAACTAAGTTATCTATTTTTCTTTATCTTCTTGACAATTATAACACATTTTTATTAGCAGATTTCTCTTAGCCTATTCACACGTAATTACTAAACACGCTACAGATTTGTTTAATACCCCGATACTCAACAAAAATGTATTATTATAATTACAATTTTGCATATACCTCTAATAATATTTTTCCCAACCTATGATGTCTCACTTTCATACACGATTTTTCTAGATGTCTCACTTTGTCCTCTCTCGTCCATGAGCGTTAAAAATAGTGATGGAAAATCATATATATAAGGATTATTTTGGTCATTATGATTGTGGCATAAAATGAGATTTGGTTATAATTTTATCATTTAGTTTGTCATTTGGTATATAAAATATTTTTTTCAAATTAAAAAAATTAATTATGTCAATAATCCAAAATCAGTTATACTTTGTCTTATCTTTAAATTAAAAGTTTAAAAATGCATTAGTCCAAAAAATGATATTTAAATTTTATTTAATTAATTTTATATCTTTCACTTTCTTTCGTCAACCCCATCATTCATATACTCATCACCACCACCACTACCATTTCAAATTTCACCATTAGTCCAAAAGTTTATTTTTGATTTGATTTTATTTCTTTTTCTAATTCCTGACTCCTTCCTTCAAAGTAACCCATTTGAAAAACTCATCAATTATACACACCACCACCACAACTGTAAATTTCACTTTTTACAAACTCAAATTCAATTTTTTGAATTTTCAAAATTTTAAATTGAAACTGAAACCCATATGGATATTTGAAAATTTGATGATTTAGAAATCTCACAACGATGCATTTCATCTAAACCACCACTGTCATCCCTACGATCATTGTCACCACCGCCCCTAACACCACAATTTATGCGGTTGTCAGCACCGCCATCACCATCACCAAGAAATGCATTCATCTCGCATTGCTCAAATGGAGACAAAGAATCTCTTTAGCCTCTGATTAATCAAACTTCTTTCATCGAACGTCTCCCATTTCTTAGTTCTTATCCACTTTCGGTGTCAAAGTACTAAGCAAGGAGAAAATCTAATTTATGATGGGACTACTTGAAAGAATGTCGATTGGTGACCCTCTCTTTCAATTAAAGGAGAGTTACGGTAGAATAAAGTCAATAGCCATGGAAGGGGAATAGATAGATTCTCACACGTAAGTACCTCGGGTTGTATGAAGAAGTACAAACAAGTTAAGACAAAAAAAAAAAAAGGTTAAAGGTTTAGAACCAAGTTATGGAAATGAGTACAATATTTTGAACCAAGTTATTTGTGAGTACTAACTTTGGTTTTGTTTGTAATATCTATAAGTTAGGACTAATATGATAGTTTTTAAGGCTGCTTGTAGTAATCTGAAAATTAAAATAAGTAAATTGTAGATTTTAGCTTTTTTTTTTGTAATAAAACACACACATTCATCAATTGGTTCTTCATTTTCTTCATCTTATTGACATTATGACACATTTTCTTAACTCATTTTCTCATAAGAATCGGTAACTATTTGACACATCGTGCATATGTCGGGAAATATTCAACAATTCTTACAATTCGTTAGAAAATTGCCAACACATAATGAAGTGTCATAAAATTTAACGTATTATAGGTTATAATTGCTAGGCCTACTTCAAACAAACTACAAAGATTTCAAATTAAGGGTTTTCTCAAGTTAATCATTGCTTAAGCCAACTTCTTAATTGAGTACTCATTGTAACCATTTCAATCATAATCACATATTCTTTTTATCAATCGGTCAGTTTTAATGATTTACAAGAAAATTGACTTATCGCGACTCCATGTTCGGGGATTTTTCCGAAGACCTCGTAAAGTGGCCTATTAAGGCATTTATTGTGTTATATTATGAAATATCAAATAATATTAAATAATCTTGTAGGAGCCATTTCATAAAAAATAGGGAAAAGAGCCCGGCATATTGAGACACAAATAATGAGACACATAAATCAGTGATGGAATAAATTATTTAATTAGGTACCTCCTTAATTGGCGTCTCATCAAATCAAAAAATAGGCCTCACTGACATCTCCTAGTCAAAACGTGTTGTAATAGGAGTCGTTGAAGGGTTTATTTATTACGTTTGTGTATAAACATGATGTAGTTTTAGATTTAAAACATTAATCAACTATTTTCTTTTAAAACCCAAGTGTTATTTTAACTTATCCTTAATGTAAAGAGTAAGTTTCCTATAAGACGGTCTTACGAATCTTAATTCGTAAGACCGAGCCTCACTCTCTCACAACTCAACCCATTAACACACGGTGGGTCGGCTAAGAAGGATGGATCCGTCTTACAAAAAATATTCGTAAGACCATCTTACTAACATATCGGAAATAACAACAGAAATTCTTTCAACGAGAAATTCCTATCAAACAAGCCTATGACGGCTTATGGTTTTCAAGCACAAAGTATGAAAATAAGAAAACTTGATTTATTATCAAAACTTTTGAAATAAATGTTTAAGAGAGTATTTATATGCCCTAAACAAACTAAACCCTAAAAGGAAAAAATAAATAAAAATAGACGAAAAAACCTGAAAAGTTCCAAGGTCTGTAACAGTGTTTAAACAGTGTTTTTTGGGATTAAAATGAACTCAACATGGATTATACCTTACAAGCCTTGTAGATCTCGTCGAGAACTTCGATTTGATATGCGGCGGGCCCCGTAATTCATCCGGACGCGAAAGTTATTCTCCGTTAAAGTTCTGCTGACCGTTAAATGATTTCTACTAGTACATAACGGAAACTAACGGAAAACTGTGAAAACTACCGGCCGAACCAACTTTCAGAAATTGTCGTTAGACCCTCTGAACTTCGAAAGCCTTGCTCAAATACGTCTCGGCAACATGTTCTACATCTATTACTTAAGTTTTTTTGCCTAATGTAAAAAAAGGGTAAAATATGACAATTTCTTCCTAAAATAAATAAAAAAAATGTCAATTCTTTTCTTTGGAATGAACGAAAATTGGAAGGTTAATTAATTTTTAAGAAGGGCAGGTTTGGGTTTTATTTTTACATATTTTTTAGCCTTCCAGCTAGAAAAATTCTATTCGCACGGTTTTCTATTTCACAATCTGCCGCTATTATTCAGCCCTCTCTCTACCCACGCCACCTCCAGTTCGCCTCTCTCCCTACTCACGCAGCCTCCATCCAGTTCTCCCTACGTCCCCAAAATTTTGAATTGATGATTTCAGAGAAATTCAAAGCAGTTCGATTGAAAGGTATGCCCCTTTAAAAATTCTCTCATCCTCAATTATCTGCCCTAGGTTATTTGTTAGACAATTGCTCAATTATGAAACTATATATGCCCTAGTTCTTTTGAAGGCAGAACAAGTAGTATTTTGCAGATGTTTCTCCATATATCTGCCATGGCAGAGCGGCTGTAATTCATTCTAGTATGTAAGTCAAATGAAATTTCAATTTAATTTTGGGTTTGGTTGAAAGAAGGAAATTTGTTATTTTTGCACACTAATTGTTTGATTAAATTGATCTTAAGAGTAGTTTTGTTCTATCGATGCATTTGGGTACCAAGTAAGTCATACATTCAATACTTTGGAAATAGGGAGTAAACATTCTGGAAAGCTTCATAGGCCAAGCTGTGGACTTGTTTCTTGCATAACATACATAAGCTTATCCATCTTCTTTCAATGTGCTTTAGAGATGGTCGATTGTCTGATCTTTTTTCTGAATATTTAGCACACATAATAAATACAGAAATAGGAAAAGAGCCCTTCACTGAATATTTTGCAGTTGTTTTGTTCCTATTTTGGGCAGAACAAATCTTGACCAGAGTTCTAATCAGTACAGTATTCTGAAACGAAATAAAAGAGCAAGTTGATGGGGTTTGGAATTTGTCTATGAATTGTGTGTATCTGTGTGTTTTTAATCGTAGATAAGATTATCTGAATCTGGGAAAATATTCTGGTCCACTCAGGTTTGGGACAGATCTGAATCTGTTTTTCTAATTAAAAATTGTTTGATTAAATTGATCTTAAGAGTAGTTTTGGCTTTTTAAGAAACAATGAAAAATAAAAAATAAACTGAAACTCTATGGCTTTTTAATATTCGAGGATCCTCTATGCCACTCACACAGACCTAGACACAAGGTAGATCTTTGAGTGGGTTATTGGGCTGTTCAAGATTTATCCAGTAGCAGTTTCTGACAACTTAACATCTTTAGCTTGTATCCATTTGTTTAGTTGAATGTGAAATTTCAAATACCCATGAGCATAAACACGTCTGATGCTGCACAATCTAGTCTTGGGCCGGTCCTTGCGGTTTATAGGATATCTGGGCTTAACTGAATGTGAGAACTCCTAAAACCCTGTCAAAAGAAGAAAACACCTTAGTTGGAATGCAAGGCAGGGCCTCGCGAAACCCCTCAGGTGTGAGAGTAAGTATTGAAGCTTAGTTGAAAGCAAAATAACAGGGTTTCGGTGTATAAAATAGTGCGTACCTTTCAAATGAGATTTTATGAAGTATATATAGCCTTTCTGGGAGTAAGATCCGGGTTAGGCTATGATCACGGAGATATTTTAGGACTGTAATACCAAAAATGCGGGTTGACCGCGTAACCGAAGGAATCATGGCTAAAATCTCGGGATTAGCGAGGTTATCTCGAAATTAATACCGAGCTCAATCGAGGCCCTTGTTCCTGCTTTCGAGTGATAGAAATTCTGCTCGGGATAGATGTATGATGATCATCTCGCGGCTATCTGCTCGGGTAATTTCTTTCCTGGTCTGTCATGCACGTGACTATCACGTGTTGGAGCCTGTGCTTGGCTCGTGACCAAAGTTTGGGCCGAGCTCATCAGTGGCCCCCTGCTCCCTGTTCGGCGAGTATTTATGCTCGGCGCAGGGAGCAAGACACTTGTATGATTTTATTGTGGTCGAAGTGAAGGGAGCTGCTTTATTGGTGACGATTAGTGCATTCGAAGGGCGGTTGCGGGGAGGCGAAAAGACTTTTACGAAGTGGCAGTGAGTTCGATCATGATGAGCTGCGTGTTTTCGAGGCCGGTATTAATGGCGGGCTTGATCGGGTGCTTCGCAGCCGCCTTTGTTTGAATTCATGGGCGCGTGATTTGGGCGCCTTTTTCCCAAAATTACGCCTATAAAAGGGGTAAAACCCTAACCCTTTTTCTTTTTCTTGCCTTCAACCTTGCCCCGCCTTGCTCTTCTGCGTTGCTTTCCTCGGTGGCGATTCTTTGTGCTAACAAGAAATTCGTTTCTGTCATTCTGGATCACTTCAACATTTCAGCTTCTGGCAAATTGATTCCCGTTCAACGCACAAGTAAGTTTTTCCTGTTCTAATTCTCTTCTGTTTCTTTGAGTTTTCTGGTTCTAGTTTTTTCCGTGTTCTTCATGTTCATGGTTTTCTGGGTAGATTCTTAGGACTTTCAGTTTAGGCTTGGGTAGTTTGCAGGGAGATCAAGGAAAAATCTTCGAAGAATCATAAGTTTTACGGGGATTAATCAGATATTGCTCGATCTGTTGTAGGATGTCTTCCCTCTTCGACTTTTTGATGGCAGTTCGATCATGAGCAAGAAGCTTATGATTATGACCATGGTGCTCGGGAGCATCATTCACCGTAGATTACGAGAGAGCGAGTCGGCGTGTTGATTTCGAGAGAGGAGGAATACCCAAGAAGCAAGTAGTCATGCTTTCCTTGAAAGGGTTGTGAATGATGTGACCACCGGCCGGGGCGAGGTGGGCGAGGCGAGCTTCGAGTGAGATGCCCGGCTGACGAGGAAGTGGCTGAGTCGGCCTCGGCGGGTAGGAGACCTCGCAACGAGGATTACTTTAATTTGAGCTCGCTTGCTCCTTTGGGAGTCTATGGACTCGGTTGTAGAGGTGGGGAGGCTGGTTTGACTCAATTGGGATTTCAGGGGATGAGGGGTCCCTTATGAATCAGAGATGACTCTGCTCGGATGAGGAGCAAGACCAAAAGAGTGGTCTTTTTCTATGATTTCTTTCGGCGTCGGGATGCGTTTTCGCTAGATCCTTTTATTGTCGAGTTCTTAAGGGAGACCAGCCGTTCGTGTGACCTCCGACTTACTACGATCTTGATCGATCGCTTTTAGCGCGACTTGCCGCGATTGGGTTTGAGCCGGAGATGACCATACTCAGAAAACTTTTCGGTTTACCAAGGACAAGAGATCGGGTAGGATTATTGGCCGATCAAAAGCCGAGCTCAAGGCATTTCTTGAGTTTCCCATAAAGTCGATAAGTGGGATAAGAGGATTATTGTTGTGGAATCTCGGGTCGGGTGGCCATTTGCCCCGACCCTTATGTGATGAAGCCTCGACTTATGATCGGTATGCCAC
The DNA here is from genome assembly GCA_013146195.2 of Codonopsis lanceolata. Classification (NCBI taxonomy): domain Eukaryota; kingdom Viridiplantae; phylum Streptophyta; class Magnoliopsida; order Asterales; family Campanulaceae; genus Codonopsis; species Codonopsis lanceolata. Next base: position 74,158,794 of record CM028379.1, on the reverse strand, counting down.
CTTCACCGGAGAGGATAGGTGTATGGATATGTTGCGAGGCGTTGGGAGTGACCGGCGAGGTCGGGAGTGGTTGATTGGTGGAAATCAATCGTGCGGGATCCCGGATCTTACGCTGGCAGGGATGTACCACTTAGTGGAGGGTGTGGATCCTTTGATTGATATAGCCCACGAGCCCGTTCATCCTTTTGGGGGACTTGTCATGATCACAAGTTCCCAGGCGAGTCTGAGTTATGCGGTCTAGGGGAGATTGCACACCTCGATTTGATTTTGAGGATGCTAGTATTCGCTCTTTATTGTCCATTATGAGTCTAACGGAAAGTATCTCGACGTTTTCTGACTTGTTTTCTTTTTGCTTGCAGTGGTGAAAGATATCCTGAGGCGAGAGGAAGATTGAGTTCAAGGCGAGTGCATTTGCTCGCCACGGTGAGTTGATTGGCGCGGCGACTGCCTCACGAATCCTTACCCAGGCCCCTTTTACGAAAGGAGCAAAAAATCATCTCGTGCACTGGTTCCTCTCTTGAGCCGAGATCTCCTTCTAGGGCGGCCCGACCACCGAGCACTCTTCTCGAAAGAGACCAATTGTGCCCGATTCGGCGGGGAGGCGAAGTACTCGACCACGAGCAGGGGGGAATGAACCCCAGAAACAATTCAAGCGGGTCGATCCGTGCCTTCTCTGTCCTTAGGCGCCTCGACCCTTGGGCTTCCTCCTCCTCCTCCTCGTCGCGAAGAGCCATCTCGGAGTGGTACTCCTAGTTGGTGAAAGCCAACTTTGTTACACCGTATCCAGAGATGGGGTTAGAGCTTTCGTGAGCGAGCTTCGCCGCCGTTCCCCTCTCGAAGGAATGCATTCGTGATCGGGGAACCATGAGTCTTGTTCTTGCGGGCGGGGATCTGAAAAGGTCGTCGGCGATGTCATTCGTGGAGATCTTTGAGACCCGAGCAGCGTCTTTGCTCGGTGAGATTGGTTTGCTGGTCAGCGAGGTACGTCATGCTTATTACTCGATGAAGATAACCGCTGCTAATAATGTATATTTCCTGCTCATGTATGTTTTTGTTTTGCAGTTTACCTCCAAGGTCACTCTTCTGCACAAACGTGCAGATGAGTATAAAGATAAGGCGGGAGCTGTTTGAGCGGCGAAAGTCGATGAAGCTGCCGGTCTTACAAAGAAGACTTGTTGGCTAAGGACAAAGAAGTCTTAACAAAGGTCGCCAGTTGTCAAGCTCGAGGAAGAAATTATCCGCTGAAAGCCCGGGTGGAGTTTGCTCGAAGCAATGGGGAGGTCTGCGCTCGAGAAAACATTGAGCGAGAGAGGAAGAAATTTGAGGATCTTGTTGCCGAGCGAAGGAAGGAGACTTAGCGAGGCCGGTGGCACGGGAGGTTGCGGGCGCCAAAGCTGCGGCTATTGAAGATTTTAAGCGGTCGGTAGAGCTTGACCAGGCTCGTGGATGCAAAGCTGGTTCCCTATTATTCCCAAGGGTGCAACCATGTTTTGCGCATGTTGGCGGCGGCGGCTGCGGATATAACTCTGAGATGATGGCAAGATGGGGAGGCGGCCGCCTGGTGTCTTTGCGGCTCGGAGTAGCCACGCTTTGATCCCTTACAGTGGATGAGCGGGGATCATTGCGAATAATGATAGGGAGAGCGGTGAGCCGGAGTGGATTCCTCCGACTCCGTTGGCCAATAATGTGGTTGATCAAATGAGCGCCATTTTTGAGGCGAGGCCAACGGCGATGAGGATGAGGATCTGCTCCCAAACTGTTGGCCGGTGATAATAGATGTCGAGGAGAATCGGGCTACTCCTCTGCAGGGGCGAAACAATTTGCCTCCTCCTCCCAACAGTCTTGGCGACTACCTCCTCCACCACCTCTTCCTCCGAACATGCAGTCCGAGATGGACAGAATATTTGCCGAGCTAGACACCTCGGGGACAGCCACTGAGCAAGGAGGGAACTAGATAGCTTTTGATCATCCTTGTATTTATTTCCCTTCTTATGTAATTGAAAGATTTATAATGAGAACTTTTATTTCAAAAATGTGTATGAATGTCTTCCTGTTACTTGTTTTATTTCCAGTTTTGCATAGCGAAAACAATTAGGATCATCGAGGCGGGGCCCTTACGCTAGTCGGCGGGCATCTAAATAATTAGCTCTTGCCCGAGTTGTCGAGGCGAGTTGTGTGGCGCGTTAGCGGGCATGGCCCTTGGTTCATCGAACCGTTAACATTATTTAGGTTGGATATTGATTTGAGCGAGATTTATCTCCCTTTGCTTAAAGCGAACAAAGCCGTCAAATAATATCGAAAACCGGGTTGCTCCCCTTCTCCTGTTGAGGCATTCAAACTTAAAAACATAAACCGGGCAGGGCCCCACTTTGCTCGATTTGTCAAGCAAAGTTTTGTTTATATTTGTTTGAGTATATTTTCCTTTTGACATGCGCAATTTCGAAACTTTCAATCCATGTACACAATCACTTTCATTCGAAACAATTTTATTATTGAAGAAACCCTTATTGAAAATACAGTCAACCAGGATAAACTGGAACTAACGCTCATGTTAATGATAATATTTCTTCAAATGATCAGAATGCCAAGGATGCTTCAAATGTTTGCCTTCCTGATTCTGCAGGGTGTAAGTACCTTCTCTAACAATTCCTGTAACCTTAAATGGTCCTTCCCAATTAGGTGACAATTTTCCTCGTTAAATTTTGTCACGTAACCTCGATTTTCCTAAGGACCCGTCTCCAATTTTGAATGCTCTTCCCGAACTTTCCTATCGTGATGGGCTTTGGCTTTACGCTTGTAGTTAACCATCGATGCGAGCTTCCAATCGTTCCTCGAGAAGGTCAAGGTCGATTGCCAGGCGACCTCGTTGTCTTGCTCGTTATAATGGGCCACTCTGTAACTGGGAAAGGCTGTTTCAGTTGGAATTACAGCCTCTGATCCGTACGTGAGAGCAAAAGGTGTTTCCCCTGTTGATCCCCTTACAGTCGTTCTAATCGACCATAAAGCAGTAACTAACTGCGCCCATTTTCTGCTTTCGATCATCCAAATTTCGTTTGAGGCGTGCGAGGATTTGTTTGTTCGCGGCTTACGCTTGTCCGTTGCCTTGTGGATAGGCAGCGAAGATTGCCAATGTTTAACATACATCTGTTACATTAGTAAATTTATCGAGAATTGCGTGCCATGATGCGAAACAATGGCTCTAGGTAACCCAAGCGACACCGGATGTGGTCATGCGAAGTTGATGATGTTGTTTTCGGTGATGGTCGCCAATGGTTTTGCTTCAATCCATTTGGTGAAGTAGTCGATTGCCACCACTTGCATATTTGAATTGAGATCGCTAGAGGAAAAGGTCAATTATGTCAATTCCCCACATGTCGAATGGCCATGCGCCACGGCGGGAGTGCGCTTCGGTGGATGGCGGTCTAGGTATATCCGCAAACCTCGACATTTGTCACATTTACGCACGTATAAAGGCTGCATCTTTCCTTAACGTGATCAATAGTAACACAAATAAAATTTTTTGTGCCAAGGTCCGTGCCCACGGATGACCGCCACATTCTCCTTGATGGACCTCGTATAGAAGCTCTTGGGTCATTTACGGTCGAACACAACGAAGCATCGGCCTTACCCTTGACCGCTTGTACAGTACTCCTCCGACCACCGAGTATCGACATACCTGGTTCCGGACAACTCTTGCTCGGTTTTTGTCTTCTGGTAATATACCCTGCTCGATGAAATCTTTATACTCGTCGATCCAGCATCTGCTCGCTGGCTCGATATCCATTATTCGGTCCTTTTCAATCGAAGGTGTTTCCAGATGATCAATCATCACTGCTGGCCTTAACACGGATATTTCGTCCTCTGCTATCTTGGAAAGGTAGTCTGCTCGCATGTTATCTGTTCGATCAATCCTGACGATCTCCCAGAACTTGAAGCTCTTCAAAATTTCTTTGACTAACTCGCGTACTTGACCAATGTAGGATTATGGGCGCATACTCCCCGTACTTGGTTCACGACTAATTGTGAATCAGAGTACCTTTAACGAATCAATATCCATGTCCAAGCGAGCTCTAATCCGGCAATCATGGCCTCGTACTCGGCTTGATTGTTGGAGGCAGGAAATTTGAATCTAAGAGCCATCTCGAACTCGTCAGCCTGATCAGGTGTGACCAGTAAGATGCCTGCTCCGATTGCCGTTTTACTCGCAGCGCCATCCACGAATAATTCCCAACAGTGGGCTGGTTTGATCTTAATCGTTTTTCTTGTTCGTCGGGCAGAGTTGTGATCGGGACGACTTCTTCCTCATGGTTGGAAAAGCTTGTTTCTACCAAAAAGTCGGCCAATGCATGTGCCTTGATTGCCTTTCGTGGTTGATAGTCGATGTGAAATTATGTGAGCTCGATGGACCAACCAAGCATTCTTCCTGAAAAATCGGGCTTGTGCAAAATTTTTCGTAATGGTGAGTCGGTGTACACAATTATCACGTGTGCAGAAAAGTAGGCTCGTAATTTCCGAGCAGCAATAACAAGAGAGTAGGCCAACTTTTCTATATTAAAATATCGGCTCTCTGGTGTGAGAGCTTTTGACACGTAATACTGGGTTTTTGGACATTTGACTCCTCCCAACAAAAGCGGCGGCGGCTGATGTGGTGCCAAGCTAAATATAGGTTTTCTCCCATTTTGGTGCTCATTAAGGGTGGTTCACCGAGATACTTCTTAAGTTGCTTGAACGCCTCTGCACATTCTTCATTCCACTCAAAATTCTTGTTTCCCCGGAGTACTTTGAAGAAGGGTAAACATCGTTCGGCAGGCGAAATAAACGACGAGGCGATGGCGGTTCCGTTCAAGCGTTGGGCGTCTTTAATACATCAGGCGGCTTCATGTCGAGTAGAGCTTGAATCTTCTCGGGTTGGCTTCTATCCCCTACGGTTGACCATGAACCCCAAGAATTTCCCGGCCGAGCAGAAAGCACTTGCTCGGGTTCGGCTTCATGTTGTTCTTTCTTGGGTTGGTGAAAGTTTCTTCCAAGTCTTTCTTTGTGGTCTCTCCCCTTTGTCTTGATGACCATGTCATCAATGTATGCCTCCATGTTTCGGCCAATTTGTTGTCCAAAAACTTTGTTGACCATCTGTGATAAGTGGCCCGGCGTTTTTAACCCAAAAGGCATCATTTTATAACGGTAGAGACCGCCATTTGCTCGAAATGATCAAAGCCTTGTCTGCTCGCACATTTTCACTTGGTGGTATCTGAATATGCATCCAAGAAGGCGAGCATCTCGAATCCGGCAATGGCATCAACCCGACCTATCAATGCGAGGAAGAGGGTAGCTGTCTTTGGGGCAAGCCTTATTAAGATGTGAAGTCCACGCACATTCTCCATTTATCATTGCTCTTTTTAACCATCACCACATTGGCAAGCCAGGACGGGTAATGAATTTCTTCAATGATGTCTGCTTTCAGTAGCTTCTCTACTTCCTTCTTTATAGCCTCATTTTTTTTCGTGGAGAATTGGCGAGGTCATTTGTTGAATTGGTCGATATCTTTGGGTCCACAAGCCGATGAAGAGCTACCTCTTCACTTATGCCTCATATCTTCCACCTCCGAGCAAACACATCAAGGCTTGACTTTAATTGTTCGATCAACCTTGTCGCTCCTCGGGGAAAGTCTTTGTCCCAATTTTGATTTTACGCTGCGGAAAAGGCGGATTGATGACGATTTCCTCGAGCTCATCTTCGGCCGGAATTCGGCTCTGCGGACTGACTTGATGTGTCCATTTCAATTTTTTCAAATCGCCTTTTGCCCTCTTTTTACGAGCGGGCTTTGATGTTTCCAGGCGGCCTCTCTCCCTTGTCCTTGGGGTGATCAACCTCCATATTTTTCTGGTCGCGAGCATTCTCCTTGAAATTGCTGCATATTGTCGAGCTTTGCTGGAACAACGATTTCTTCATTGGGGATGGAGGCGCGATTTTACGCCTTTCTGCGTTTCAGGACAAATTCCCATTGCTCGGGGTTGACTATGAAGGATGCCAACGCCGATGTGCGTGTAAACTTTGCTCGGTGAGGCAGGGCTACCATGCAGGCGAGCCATGGAGGATGCCCATGATGGCATTATATGGAGATTCGGATCGATCACGAGGGTTATGACTTCTAGCCTCGTATGTTCCCCATCGCCTATGTAAACTTCGGGTCATTTTGACCGAGCTTTATGATTTGTAAAACCTTCGAGTTCCCAAGTAAGGTTTTAATCGGGCATCGGTGAGACCAATCTCCTTAAAACAAGCGTAGTAAAGCACGTCGGCATGCTCCGTATCTCACAGCTTTTCGGTGCTTGCCGATTGTTAATCAAAGCCGACACAACAAAAGGCATTCGGACGCAAAGGGTTGTGCTTGCCCATTTCGGCTGCGAGTGAAGCTGGATGATGCGCTCGCCAAATCGAGTTCTTGGTGGCATATTCATCACTTTTGACGGTGAATAAATATGCTTTCAGTTGAGTCGGCTGGTTCTTCCTCGAAATAACATTCACCACCCGTTTATCAGGGGCATTGCCTCTGTTTCGCCGTTTCCCGGCGGGAGGATCACGGCGATTGCCACCATTGTTGTTCCCTTGCTTGAACCTATCAAGGCGTCCTTGATTAATCAAGCGTTGGATTTCTTTTTGAGGATGAAACATTCCTCAGTGACATTCCCGTCGTTGTGGTAGGCACAAAATTTTGTGCTATCCACGTATTGTGTATCAGGATTCATGGGATAGGGAGCGGGAGATCATGCAGTATTTGCATCATTATTTCCTCTCTTGAAGTGTTTAAGGGAGTGAAATGCTCCCACTGAATCGTTGAGTGGAATCGAAGTCTGTTCGGTCTCTCAGAAAATTATTGTTATTTCGAGCTAGGAGTTGCGGTTGGTGTCGAACTATTTTCAACCTTTTCCTTCCCTTTTCCCTTCGATCTGCCTCGTCAGTTGAGCAGTTGTGCTCGAGCAAGCATCTCACCAGGAGTGGCGGTGGATGCATCACCAATTCTGCCGGGCCCAGCCGCATATTGTTCAAAAAACAAAGCCTCTCTCCAGTCATGCAGGTGACTTGTTCGAGCACCTTAGTGAACCTTTCCACATAGCTATGGGAAGATTCATCAATTCCTTGAACCACTTTGCAGTCGAATCGACTTTTGGGGAGAGCTCGGTGAGCCAAATTGCTAGGAACTTCTCCTTCAAGTCTTTCCACGCCGTAATAGACCCTTTCGGAAACGCCCTAACCAACTCTGGGCTTTACCTGTATGGCTACAAATGCCTTCATTTTCAAGGCTTCATTCTAGGTCACCAAGCCGACTGAGCTTCAATGATGAGTAGCCAATCTCACCTCGGGTTTTTCAGTATTTATCAAAATTCGGAAAAACGGCTCCATCTTTGGAGGTGTGTTTTCGATCGATCTGCGAATGGACTACCATCGAAGATCGGCGAGACCCATCGAGCGGCGACGACTTCCCACCCATCCATTCTAGCTTTGCACAATTGCCAAAACCTCGGCCATTGTGCGAGGTTGGTGGTAATGGTGGATTGGAATTACTACGGTGAGCTATGCGAAGGTGCCTCAATTTCTTGTGCTCGGGCTGTTGGGGGACCCTTGGAGGTCTTGTTGTCTCGTAGCGGTGCGCTGCTTTGTCGTGTTCGCGACGGTGGGTGAAGTTCGTCGAGACGATGAGAATAGCGAGATCGAGAATGATATGAGCAGCTCATGTTCATCATTTCGACTTCGCTGTTTGGTGGCGTGACTCATCGACTATCTTGTACTCTCTAGCCGGCGTTTATCCGGCTTCGCCTTTCCTCATGGATTTCCATGGCATTGGCATCTTTGGTTGTGGCTGCCATCGCTTTCGCCGCGATTAGGAACGGAACGTCGATGGG
>CM028379.1:74119885-74150796 GCA_013146195.2 Codonopsis lanceolata | reverse complement strand
AGAGCCACCAGAAGCAGTTTGCATACTACTACAACTTTTAGATTATGTCTTGGCATCCTAGAGCTATCTAGAGTGGTGCCATGTAGAGCATGCCACTTTGGATATCCATGAAGAAAAGCATCTATCCCTGCTATGTGTGTCACCATGGCAATCCTCACACTACAACTCTGTCTTCTATGTATTTCAACCATCTCCTGTATTGAATCCTTTTAAAGCACTACTTCGTGTGCCTCTTGTATTTTGACTTTTAAAAGACTTATTTCCAGTTTTGCTCAACATAGCTGCAAAAACGTCCTCTGTACTGAGTTTCCCTGAGCTATGTTTTCTTTTGCTTTCTTCATGTGCTAAGATGTTCTTTGCCTTACTAAGTGTAGGCATAGGGTTCATTATCATTATTTGTCCCCTAATAGCAGCAAAAGAGTAATCTAATCCCATCAAATTCCTCCGGATTTGAAAGATTTTAGGTAGATTGTTATGGGAAAACATAATGTTCAAGTCTTCCCAAATGGCTTTTGTAGAATCAACGTACACTACGCTTGATTTTATTTCTACGGACACAACATTCAGCAGCCACGAAATCACCATGCGATTGCATCTTTCCCATTGACCTAGGTATTTAGACCTAGCCACAGGCTTCTTGTTGCTACCATTAATCAATCTTAACTCATTCTTAGTAGATAAAGCTATGACAACCGAACTCTTCCATAGACCAAAATTGATATTATCTGTAAGAATTTAAGAGATGAGTTTCATTCTAGGATGGACATTTGGGTGACTAAACAAAGGATGAAGTGGATGAAGTTGCAAGGTGGATATGTCAAGATCGTATTCATCAACAATCTCTTCTTTTAAGTCTTCGGTGTTCTTTATGATCACCACTGGTAGACATCTCCTCCAATTCCTAAATCAATCGGTTAAATTGATTTCTTCTTTGAATCATATGTGTTTTAGCGGAAGCAATTTGCATAATTGCTATGATACAATGTCGATTTTAAGAGAGAGAGAGAGAGAAAGAGAAACTGTTTATTGTATTGATCTTCCCCAAATTGTGTTATCTCCCTTTACAAGACAATCCCCCTTATAACCAACTAACGGAATGAATCTCTTTTAACTGTTTCACTAACACATCTATTACATATTGACACTCGACACCCCTGATGTCTCACAAATTAACACAACTATCACATAATAACACTCGACACCCATATATCATAACACATTCAATAAAAGGCACTCACACTTAGATTATATTCTTTAAGTTCTCTTTATTATATTCTTATTTTATTTTAGCACACATGAGAGTGATAACTTGTGTTTCACAGATTATCTTTCTCTCACCATAAATACTCGGTCAAAATATATTTGTACACAGTCTATTAATGATCATTGTAATAGATATTAGTGGGAAAATAATGCACATTTTCAAACCTAAAGCTGACCACTTTGATAATGGACGTATCACTTATTCATAGTGTGAACCACTTAAAATTATGCTTTCAAAATCTTTCGCTGCAAACAGCAACTTGTCACCATGTTGCTGAACTTTATAATACCTTAGTTTCTGATATGATACTAACAAGCCATAAAGTGATTCCAAGAGTTCAGGAGGCTATTTGATAAGTTTGAAAGCTTGGAGGCAAGATTGGAGGTTGTTTGAATACTTAAGGGGTCAAAGTGTCAAAGCAGAAAAATGGATCACCATTTTGGCCGACATTCAGAAGAAGGTGACCGTGTCTGCTCCAAAATAACTAACGTGTTATTTGATTTATTTTTAGTTTTTTATTGTTTTACTGTCTAAGTATTTTTAGGGTTTTAGTTTCCTTTTAATTAGTTTTCTTGTTCCTAAAGTTTAGGTTTAAAAGTTTTTAGTTAGTTTTCTTTTCCTACAAGAATTAGCGTTTATTTTGTAAACCTATATATATAAAGACATTCTAAACATTGTTTTGGGGGTTGAACTTTGATTAATAAAATTGATTTGATTTTCTGGATAGAAAACTGTGATTTTATTTGAGTGTCCTGGATTGAAAGATTGGATTATAAACACCATTGATTTGTTGTTTATAATTGAATTCAACTTATCAGTTAGAGAATCATCCAAATTGTGGCGTCATTCACAATTCTATGGTTCGCGTCATCACGAGGGCGTTGGGTCGTAGAGCCATTCATCCTAAAACCTTTCTAAGAGATCTTGGGTCCTCATCAGTTTCCAACTTTTACCAGTAATAGGTTATTCAATCCCCCCCTTTAGCCTATTCCTAATCCATTTGGGATTAATAGTTAGTTGTCTAGTTTGATTGGTATGTTTTAAGCTTTGTTTATTAGTCCTACAACCTATCATTTTGGCTTAGTATTCTCTGATGCACATCTATTATGTTTGACATTTCCAATGTGTACCATGATTATAGGTTGATTGAACTCCGTGAGGACCACTATTATTGTAGTATTGTATTAGGAAAGAGTAATGTAAAAATCACCAAATGTATACCAAATTCTGGAGAAAAAGATGATGTTATCTTATTTGACATCTTGTAGAAAAGAGTGAAGCAAACCAGTTTTAACATCGATTAGAAGAACTTAAAATGAATGATTACAATTCACAAAACATTAGAGTATCCATAGAAAATACAATGTGAATTTCAAGGCTAAACATTAGTAGTTGTTGATCAATGCATGACGACCCTTACAAAATTTAATATCTCTTTGTTATAGAAAATCAAATCAAGTTATCAATTTCATGATCATAAATATTGTTATTCCAAGTTTATTTGTCATCATACGTATTTTTAAAATATTCATCTTTAAATGAATTAAGTAGAATATATAACAAAAAGAAATATGATTGGAAAGTTGTGTTTAGTACCTTAAAAACAAGGTAGACCTTTGAAATGCCACGAACAACGATCTTTTGATAATTGCCATCATATTTTTTAATAGAAACCTACACAATTTAAATGAAAAAGCATTAGTCAATGTATATATAGGAAAATGGGTTTTTGAATTAGGTTAATTGTAAACATGTAGAAGAAACAAGTTCATAATAATAGGTATACATCTCATACCTACTTAATTGTGTTCTTTCAATAAGTAAAGGTAGCATCATTTACTAGTAATACAATATTCAATGTTTGATGTAAAATTAATAATTTAATCACACATTAGCTAAAATGAAAGAGCCTAAATATTTTTAAGCAGGTTTCAAGGTTTCGTAATTAATCAAATATGTTAAGATATGACATTTTGTTTTCATAATTGAAATTTAAGAAAGGTTTTACTCCATATGCCTCAATATTATTGTCCTATTTGACTTTTATTGGTCAAAATGAATATTTTCAAGTTCAAATTTGACGTGCATGTGTGTCTGTGTCTATATATATATATATATATATATATATATATATATATATATATATATATATATATATATATATAATAAAATTACTACAAATTACATGTTTTATACTTTTAAAAAAATTATAAATCAAATTTGAACTTGAATAACATTTTTTTTAACAAAAAAAGAATTTACTAGGCAAAATAATTTTGGGATGAAGGGAGTGTTATTTTTGTGGATTGCAAAGAAAAAAAATGCATTCATTCTTTGATCATGACTTTTAATCATAGCAACCATCAAATGCATATACTAGTAGCTCATTAGATTGGTGTATATGTGTGCTCACAAGAACCTAAGATCCACACAAATGGTAAAATTAAATAAATATTCATATATAGATGTGAGTGTGTGTAAACAAATACTTGTACAATAAAGAAGTCATAACTACATAAACTTTGTCATATACAATAAGATGTGCAACAATAAACACTAAATTAGATCAACAACATATAACTTACATATTAAATAAGACTTGTTAAAGCTTTAAGATACTAATTTAAGGGAAACAAGATGGATGATGATCCAAGTTCTTCAATAAAACGAATTTACAAAAATCTAGAACCATTTTATTGCTCATCTATATATCAGTGAGAAATGTTCCTCTTCCTTTTTTTATAGTATATTCAAGTGCTAAAGTTATATAAAAAAAATTAAATTACGAGATTTATAAGAACATTACAGAGACCAATTTATTTAAATAGAGTAATGATAACAACAAATCATTCAGGGAAGATTAAATACCAAAATAGAATAAAATGAGGATCATCAGTTACCTCCAAGTTAAGTTCAATTACTAAATTATGCCACAATATGTATAAAGAATAGGAGATCTCCATGTATCAAAAGCATGGATTCCACAAAGATGGAGTAGATAGATAGATAGATAGAGAGAGAGAGAGAGAGAGAGAGAGAGAGAGAGAGGAGAAGAAGAAGAGCAATATGGTGGTTAGAGAGAAATCCTTGCAAAACCCTAATTGTTTAAAACCTTCTTTATATACAACAATCCCTCCCCGAATAGACAATTAGGATCAAATATTTATAATACTACAAATATAAATGAATTTGGATATAAGAACAAATAATTAAGGTCGGGTGGACTTATACAATGTGTGATTTACTAAATATTATGATATGGATTTCACAGTGCAAACAAATATGAACTTTGTCATATACAATAATATTTGCAACAATAAACCCTAAATTATATCTATGATGTATAATTTACATATTCTATAAGACTTGTTAAACCTATAAGAGAATAATTTAAGGGAAACTAGATAGAAGATGGTCAAATTTCATCATAAAAAGAATTTTCCAAAATCTAGAACCATGTCCTCCCTATTTTATAGTACATTCAAGTGCCATAGTTATATCAAAAAAAATCAATTAAGGCATTTAATACAACATTTCAATGACCAATATATTTAAAAAGAGAAATGATAACAATAAATCATTCAGGGAAGATTAAATACCAAAAGAAAAAAAAAAGGAGGATCGTTGGTTACCTCCAAGTATATAAATTAAGACACAATATCTAAAAGAATAAGAAATCTTCATGCATCGAAAGCATGGATTCGACAAAGAGGGAGATCTATGGATAGAGAGAGCAAGAGGGAGATAGATAGAGAGAACGAGTGAGTGAGAGAGAGAGAGAGAGAGGAGGAGAATGAGAACACGACGATCAATATGGTGGTTGGTGTGAGAGCCTTGTAAAACCCTAATTGTTCAAAACCTTCTTTATATAGAGAGAGCGAGTGGAGTTATACAATATGTGATTTACCAAATTGTATGATATGGATTTCAGAGTGCGAGCAATTATGGACTCACTAATTCTTGATGCATTTATCCCACTGCTTAGGCCCACGAGCACTTAAAGCACATTTCCTATCTCCAAATCCTTCTAAAGGCCCATAACATGTCATGGATTCTTGTACATAAGTACTTATTGTGAGAACCCAAACCCCATTTCATGTTTGTCATCATTATAACATGCTTATAATAGGTCTTGACATATTAGAGACTTCATTTCATTCATATCGTGTTGGCATTGAATTGGATAAGATCATAATAGAATAATGGTCTTCCATGCGTTGTACGCTTTGTGTTGATGTTTCGAGTGTTCATCGTATCATGATAGCACCTAAATAAGTCTCATGAGAGTCTTAGTACTTTGCATCTAGGGTTTATAATGTTCATCTTAGTTGTTGTGTGCTTGGTTGGAAGTTTAGAAGCTTTGTTGCTTCGTTTGTGTTTTGATGTTGTACATTATTGCTTGTTTTACCTTCATTTCGTATCGAGAGAAGTTCGGTTGAGTTCTAGGCCTTGTATACAAGCCATAACCATGATTTAACAAGCCTAATACATGTTCATTCTATCCTAGATTAAGTTGGGTTTGATTCGTGTTTGATTCGTTCGCCGTTTGTCGAGTGGTTCCAGCCATGTTTTAACATGTTTCAGATGTGTTTCGGGTGTGTTTCCGACTTGTTTTGAGTTGGGTTACACCTTAGGATTGTTGCCAATGAGTTTGAGATCATTTAGGACAAGTTTAGATGAAGTTTAAGTGTTGGACCTCGCGGCCGCATGGCTCTTGGATCAGTGGCTTGCATTGAGATGCTAAGAGCACATCAAAATGTGCAGAACCTGAAGGCAGACCCCATGCGGTCGCATGGGTCCTTTTTGAAGCGACCGCATCCTCCTGTTTTCTGCATTTGTGAGTTTTTGAGTGGGTTTTGACTATATAACCTTGTGCCCTTGCCCTTGGCCGACCTTGGTGACTTGAAGCCTCCTTTGTTGACTCTTTTAAGACCCTTTTAAGCCCTTAGATCATTTCTTATCAAGGGCTATCCTCCCTTGGCCAATGAGAAGCCTTTTAACACCCTTCACTTGGATTGGGGTTTTGTGGTCAAGTATATAAACCACTTGCAACCAATTCAGCCATTGTTGATCAATAACAACCTGATATTCAGAGACATAAACTCCATTTTCGTCCATGGAGGTCACCCCAACTTGAGAGGACATTTCCCGGAGTTCCGGTGGTCCGATCGGCGATCCGAGACCGCCATATCGAAGGCCTCAATCTCCTCTACAACAATCCTTGCTTTGATCATCCATTCATCCATTAATGTTAGGACTAAGGTGAGTGACAATTCCCTGAGATTTCCATGTTCAATAAAATAGCATGACCCCTTCATTATAGTTGTTCTATTAATGATTGTGAACATCTTTTGTGAAGACAAAACCTCCAATTCAACCTATATAATATGTGTAGGATTTTATGAAATCTTATTGAAGTTGTGATTTTAACATTTTGCAAAGCATGAATGTTGTTTATATTGAGCTTAGGAATAACTCTTGTGAAAGAATATGTTTCAATTCAAGGTTTAACAAAATCACCGAAACTAGGGTTTGAAACTCGGGATTGTGTTTAAGGCTAGTTTAAGATCATGAACGGCCTAGTTATCGAGTTCTAAATGAAAGGAGAACTTAGGAAAGGGCAATGTGATGCATATATTATCAATGCTCAACTTGGTTGAATTTTAGTAAAACTCACCGGAGTTGAAATTAGGGAGTTATTGAACAATACCGACTCCACAATCAATCCCTATGACGAATGTAGTTCGTTAGACTAATGAATTAGCTTACGACACTTTGAGATGGATTGATGCTTATGCCTTGATGTTTGTGTGCTTTTAAGACTCGATTGAGTTCTTATGCGGTTTATGTGATCGTGTGAAGTAAATGCATGATTGAGAGCATGTTGTAGAATAATGTATCTATTTGACATGTTGAATTCGCTCTTGTCGAATTCTTATTTGATTCCTTAAATGAGTAAACAACTACTTGTTGATAAGTTCGCTCTTGTCGAACTTGTTCCTTATTTGAGATTATATGACGAGTAAACATCTACTTGGCATTGCATTAGTCCAGCTGGCATATTTGGTTGAGTCATTGGTGTGACAATGCATCGCCGTCACGAGTTATGGGACTCGTGATAGTGATGGGTTGTTATACCGGGTTTTTATCACACACGCCTCCACTGTTGGCCACAGTGGGGAAGTAGCCCCTTTGCTGTAACCAAGAGAGCACATTGGCAAGTCTAAGTACCAAGGAGAGAGCTTGGTACCCGAGTAGAGAACTCGGTACTTTGATACACTAATCACAGGTATCATTGGCACGAAATATTAACGCTGTGTATTGCAGGAGCTACGTAGCGGCACCGGTTCCATAACATATCCTCCTATTATGTGGTTTACTTTATAACACTTATGTGAAACAATGTGCTACCATGGATATGTGATTTAAGTGTTTATTAAATGAATACTTTGAGTGACTTGATACTAAAGATGATATCTTGCTATGTATGTTGCATAATGCCATGACATGCATAATTGTTAACTCACAAAGTCTTTATGACTTACCCCCTCCCTTTTACTGCTTTAGATCCGAGCCGTTCAGGTACCGCTCATTGAGGTGTAGCAGGATTCTTGCTTGTCCGTGATCACACGCGACGAGGTTGTGGTTTATAGATGTCCTTATTTTGTTATCTTTTGTAAGGACGTTGGGTTTAGCAAGTCATTTAGACTTCACTTGGGAACTTTGTTTATTTGGATTTATGTCTCTACTTGTAGTTCATGTATCCTATTTTTGAGTGCCGGCGCATGTACGCCGAGCCTTGTATAGCCGTAGTATGGTTCACATGTTTTAAATCTTCCGCTGGGCATTACTTTAGCTCTTATTTACTTATGTTGTTTCTCCGGCATGTTGTAGCCGTCGAGGTATATTTGCATGAACTGTGTAGTGTTGGGTTCCGGTAGTAAAGTCGCCGATGAATTGATATACTTGTCTTTAATTGCTATATCAGGTTTAAAAAATTTTAAAAATTTCCGGCCTTTTGGTGCCGAGTCGCGCTTCATTCTAAAATGTTGCGTCACGTCGTTTTCTATAATTGAGTCTGTGCATGTATTGTTGTCCTATTTGGATGACTTGACTTGTGATTCCTCCTCGGGGTCCGGGTCGGGTCATCACACTTATGTAAGTGTATTTGAGATTGGGTGTCAAAATATTTCGCCATTGCCATTTTAAATGGACTACTGATTTTCGTCCAGAGAAAGAAAGCTCGATAGTCCTGGTTTGGTTTTCTCTCCCTAATCTCCCTATTCATCTTTTTCATAAAACAACCTTATTCTCCATTGCTAATCTTTTTGGCAAGCCATTGATGTTAGATCAGGAAACTATCAATCTCACAAGACCAAGTGTTGCCCGAATATGCGTGGAGATTGATCTGCTCAAACCAGTTCCAAAACGTATCTGGATTGAAAGTGGCACACAAGCTTCTGGTTTCTGGCAATCTTTGGAAGCTGAAAATCTTCTAAATTATTGTACCCACTGCTTTCGTCAAGGGCACGCTGTTGAATCTTGCAAGTTTAAAAATCCGCCAATGTCTACTTCGACAAACCCAAGTAACTCTCAACCAGCCATGCAATCAAATGATATTCCCCAACCTAGTAAACCAGCCATGCAAGTCCTAAGGCTCCTTCCGGGTCTAATATGCGCTGGACTCCAAAAAAACTTGATAAAGGAAAGGCTGTCCTCGTTGACTCTACTCCCAGCAACATTAAAAACCCAACTGTGGCGGCAGTCAATCCTGTCATTAATAATATTAATGAGCCGCAATCTGTGACTGAAACCTCCCAAGATAATACAACTGTTGAATTGGATCCGTTGGTTGAAATTATTCAAAAGCCTCAAGGAGATATTCCTGAACACAGTCCAGATATTGCTGAAGATAATTGCAATGAAGGTGCAAGTCCCAGCCAAGACAATTGTAACGAAGGTGAAAGTCCCAGCCAAGACAAAACTTTGAGCCCTCAAGGAGATAATTCTGTACACAGTTCGTCTATTCTTGAGGAGACCTCCAAAGATCAATCTGTTCGAGACAGTTTAAATGATGTTATTCAAGATATTGATTCCATTCTGGAGCAAATTCCTAATGTTGAGGGTCAAACTGAAGCTAATCAGGATTTGCCAGAACCTGTTCTCTCTCCAAATCGGTTTGCTATTTTAGAAGAGCTGAACGAGGATAATGCTGAATCTCTTCAGGATATGGGCTTCATTCCTACGATTGCTAAAAAACTGAACATAATTATTCCCCCTTCAGATAGACAGACTCGATCTCAGGCTCAAGCTAAGCCCTCTTCAGCTCAACAAATCAATCTTTCTCATGGCTGTTAATATGCTATTCTGGAATGTACGCGGGATAGGTAACGATCCAACTGTATCTCGTCTTAAGCAGCTCATTAAATTACACAAAATCTCCTTAATTGCAGTTTTTGAACCCATGATTGCCTCGGACAAAGTTCAGCTTATTGCTCGTCGTCTTAAATTCAGATTTAGCTCTTCTAACCACTGCAGCTCAATCTGGATTTTTGCTAAGGCTGCATATACATGTACTGCCCTATTCGATTCTTCTCAACATTTAACTGTTAAAATGCAGCATTTTTCTTGGCCCTCTGCAGCTATAGTTTCTTGTATTTACGCTAAATGTTCGGTAGCTGAGCGTCAGGTTCTTTGGGCTGATTTAGTGAATCATAGCAGAACCTTCTCTGATACCCCTTGGATTGTTGGAGGTGATTTCAATATTGTTCTTTCTCCATCAGAAAAGTCAGGTGGTAATGGCTGGGACAGAATAGGAGCCTTGGATTTTCATAACTGTATCACTTCTGCGGGATTGACAGATCTTGGGTACACGGGCAGCTCTTTTACTTGGTGGAACAAACGAGAAGGGGATGCTATCATACACCAGCGGATTGACAGAATTTTATGTAACCAAGCTTGGCAAGATAAGTTTTTTCATACAGCTATTTCTCACTTGAACAGAACGTGTTCGGACCATACTCGTTGCTGGTTTCAATCACTCGAAATGGGGTTAAAAAAATCAGCATTTCGGTTTCTTAATGTCTGGACGAAACATTGTTCTTTCTTAGATACTATCCGAGATGCTTGGAACATAGCAGTTCCCGGTAGACCTATGGTTGCTTTTTCTATGAAATTAAAAAACACTCGCCAAGCTCTTAATCTTTGGAACAAGACTACTTTTGGGAATATTTTTCAACATCTTAAAAATGCTGAAGGGGAGGTTCAGGCTATGGAAATTCTCTATGAAGAAAATCATTCACAGGAAAATCGGGCTTCTCTTCATCTTGCTCAAGCTAATTTGTTGCATTATCTTAAAGTAGAGGAGGAATTCTGGAAGCAAAAAGCTCGTGTTAAATGGCTGAAAGAGGGAGAAGGAAATACTAAACTCTTTCATTCATCTGTTTCTCAATCCCGTCGTAAAATGCATATTCATAGCATTCAAGCTTCGGATGGAAGTCTTATCTCTGATGTTGAGTCTATTAAACAGGAAGCTATTAATTATTTTCAGGCTCAATTGAGTGCGGATCCTGTTTCAGACAATGGCTTGTTGGATAAAATTCCTTTGCTTATTTCCGAGGATATGAATAAAAATCTTAGTTCCTTTCCTTCTATGGAGGAAGTTTTTGCAGCTATTAAGAACTTAAGTGGAGATAGCGCTGCTGGCCCAGATGGATTTACTGGCCACTTTTATGTAGCTTGTTGGGATGTTATTGGTGCGGACTTTTTTCAGGCTGTGCTTGAATTTTTTGCAGGGTTTCAGCTTCCTCGCTCTTGGTCCAGTACATTGATAGCCACTATTCCGAAGCATGAAAATCCTCTCTCCCTTCAAGATTTCCGGCCAATCAGTTTATGCAATTTTTGCAACAAAGTGATCTCTAAGATTCTTTCTAGTCGTTTGGCGAAAATTCTTCCCTCTATCATTTCTGAGAATCAAAGTGGTTTTGTTAAAGGCCGGGTGATTCATGATAATATTTTATTAGCTCAGGAGCTGATGTCTCACATCAAGAAAAAAGTGACTGGATCAAATATAGCCATTAAATTGGATATGGCTAAGGCTTTCGACAGGATTTCATGGGTTTACCTTATTAAAGTTCTCCGGAAATTTGGCTTTAGCGAGACTTTTATTGATCTTGTGTGGCGGCTGATCTCAGACAATTGGTTTTCGGTGCTTATTAATGGAGAAGCTTCTGGTTTCTTCCACTCTACTCGTGGATTGCGGCAAGGAGATCCTCTTTCTCCTAGTCTTTTTATTATCTCTGCGGAGGTTCTTAGCCGAGCTTTAAATGATCTTCATTCCTCTTCTCGTCACTGCAGTTTCTCTACGCAGAGTGGTTGCCCCATTGTCTCGCACCTAGCTTTTGCGGATGACATATTGATTTTCTGTAATGGTGCTGGTCCCTCTTTAAGGAAACATCGTGAGCTTCTTTCTCTTTATGAGAGCTGTTCGGGTCAGAAAATTAATTGTTCGAAGAGTAATTTTGTTTCTAGCCCTTCTCTTTCATCTAGTCGCAGATCTAATATAGCTCGCCGATTGGGTTTTAATTGGAAGCCTCTTCCTTTAATTTATCTGGGCTGTCCGCTATACGTGGGGAAGCGATTAAAGAAATATTTTGATAACATCCTTCTTAAAATTCGAGGCAAAATTGAATCTTGGCTGGGTAATCTTCTTTCTGCTGCCGGTCGTATTACATTGATTAACCATGTGCTTCAATCCATGGCTGTATATCTTTTAGCTGTTCTTGATCCTCCAGCTGGTGTGGTTAATCAAATTGAGTCCATGTTAGCTAATTTTTTCTGGGGTCAGATTGAGGCCAAACAGAAATTGCATTGGGTGGCTTGGGTTAAATGTTGTACCCCGATTAAGGAAGGTGGTTTGGGTATTCGATCTATGGGAGATATTATAAAAGCTTATTCTATGAATCTCTGGTGGAAATTTCGGACTCAAGATAGTCTCTGGATTCGGTTCTTCAAAGCTAAGTACTGTTTGCGGTCTCATCCTTGTGCTGCCTCTACTCACGGCTCTCATGTTTGGCAGCGCATGACTGCCATCAAACCAGTGACTGAGCAGTTTATTTTATGGAATATCGGTAATGGGCAATGCTCTATTTGGCTTGATAAGTGGCTGCCCAATCTATCTCTGTCCAGACCGACAACCTGTGCATTGGAACAAGTTCGAGACCTGTTTGCTTCCAGCTCGGTTCTACATGATTTTGCTCCTAACTTTCTTCCTTTTTCAGCCATAAATTACATCTATTCCCATCAGATTTCTCTCTCTGATAATCCTGATTCGGCAGTTTGGGTAGCCTCGTCTAATGGTCTCTTCAGCCTTTCTTCAGCCTGGCAGACCATTCGGCGTCATCAATCGACTATTCTTTCGGCGACTTTCATCTGGTCCAAGCTTCTCTCCAGCCGCATTAGTGTGTTTCTTTGGAAGCTTTTTCAGCTCAAGCTTCCCATAGATGAAGCCCTCTCATCTAAAGGATTCTCTCTAGCTTCAAATCATGTGTTTCTTCACAGCCACACTGCAATTGAGGTTTGGAGGTATTTTAGTTCTGTTTGCAGCATCCACACTCACAAGTTGTCTATCCCTCAAGCCTGCTTCTCTTGGTGGTTAGTTTCTAAATCAAATGCTTCTCATATTCTTATCCCTTCTTTGATTCTTTGGCATTTATGGAAGCATCGGAACTGTGCTATATTTGATGGCTCTCTTCTCCCCTCATCTCAAGTCATAAGACTCATCAAGCAGGATCTCTTTGTTCACTTGAAGGCTGCTAATCGTCTTGGCTGCATTCCTAGCTCGTTAAGGCTGGTTTAATGGCTCTTGTTTTTTGTTCTCTCTATATTGTGTTCCTTAGGTCTCTTATTCGCCTTTGTATTTTCTTCTCTTTCGAGGTTAGGCTCCTCTGTCCCCCCGATTATAAGGGTAAGGCTGGTTGTCCCCCTCAAGTTTGTACCCTTATTTATTTTTAATAAAATCGCGCAGGGTGCCGCCCCTGCTTCCTGAAAAAAAAAAAAAAACATATTTAATTCTAGTCTTCTATGCATATATTGTAGTTACTGGATAACCATTAAAAACTTGAAACACTGGAGTAAAAAAAACTAAGTTTTTATTGTATTGGGGAAGATTTGTGAGTAATAGGATCACCGGTTTCCTGTGTTCCGATATTATTGTTTGCAACTTACTTTAAATAAAGACATGGATCAAATTAATAATTTGGGATTGGGAGCAACTTATTTAGGTGTGCCTTTGCATGAATCCATGTTGGAATATGCCTCCTAAAGCATGACTTATTCATTTTCATATTCCGAATACAATAATTTTCTTGTTCCCATTACTGCATGTTCATACAAGTGACTGAAAGAGCTGAGTACTGGTTAGTGTGGCAGCTTGTTAACACTGCATAGGTCTTAGACTAGAAGAGTCCTTGTCTAAGTCCTACTCTTACATGATGACCTCAGTAGGCCAGTTATTCCAGTACACCAGCACAGCAAACTTCCTACAGGTTGATAGCTTCTTCAAAGATATCAAACCAGTAGACATTCTACGAATTGATAGTTCCTTCCTCAAGTATATCAACCAGCAGACCTTTCTAATAGTTGATAATATCATTAAAGGAATATCAAACTAGCACACCTTCAAAGCTTCTTAGGCTGCACTTGCAAACTAAAGTGGAATCATTGCAGATGTTCAGAAATGACAAAAGGTTCAAGCTTCGTAAAAGTCAAGTGTTGAACAGTCTTGACAACTCACAAACCTGCAAGATCTAGTTGGATTTTGATATTCCCCTATACATTTGGTATTCGATTACAAATGAATCTACTTTATTGGAAAACCAAATGTTAGTGTACTATTCTATCAGACATGCACAATAGTGACACATCAACTAAGTCTGACTTCTAGAAAACTTTTTCAAAGAGAGATCTTCAACAATATCTTTATCCAATAGTCTATAAGATTTACTCTTATCCAATGATCACTATAATGGCTAAAAGATCATTCGAATATTATCTCGATGGATCTATAGATTTTTGTCTATAAAAGGAACCTTTTCTCCCTTCTTACAACAAGATAGAAAAGGAGAGAGACCTCAAAGATCACAGTGAAAAACACAGACCTTTGGCAAATACATTCTGTGTATTGCAAAGAAAAAAGGTTAGAAGGAAAAAATAATGATCTGAAAAGCTACAATAACAGAGAATAGTGTCTTGATCAAGAACTTCTTTCTTGATTTGAGCTCTTTGACCTCCTTCAAAGAACTCAGTCTCTATAGCACTTCGGAAATCCAAACATTTGGTAGAGACCAAGCACTTCAGATTCCGTTGAAGATAAATCTCCAAAGATGTCCAAAGAAGATGAAGAGCTAGCTGTATGCATTACATTCCTACCAACATACTTGTATTCCATTGCTAGGGTTGTTGGTTGTGCAACAATAGGTCATCATAGGGAGTCGAGTACTTTGCACTCAGTTGCTCAGATATTCCTTATCTGAGCAACCCATAAAATTGTCTTCTCATGTCGCATCTCCTTGATTCTATTTGTTCCTGACTTGTTCATGAAACTCTAAGAAATGAGTTCTTGAGTTGGGAAAGAATCCGGGCGAAGAACGTAGATGGCTACATTCTAAGATACATTATATGCAACATTCACTGAATTTCATGTTTTAATTCGAGAACCTTAGCTACCATTCTTTCAAACTTCCATGCACATCTTCTAAGAGGGGAAAATACGCACATTAGCAATTTAGTCACTTGAATAGTTGTAAAATGTTGTATCCGACTCTCTCCAAAAAATTGCTTACTAATTTTAGTTAGCAACCACATTGACAACGACAATCGATGAGAAATCATTTCATAAAAAAATTACAATACAATAAGAGGTTGAAATATTATACCTGTTTATATTCTTTGTCAAACCTAGACATCGACCTTGTATGAGGAGGACTATTAACCCTGGTGATGACTTCTGAATATACCTACATGTGTGTCCCCCACTACCCCATCAGATGATAATGAGTGATACTAGAGCTAGCCCTAAGAATTAATTATATTACCTGGGTTTTTATAGCAACATCGGCTGATTTTTAGATTGCATAATTTATGGATTCTTGGATGACCATGATAGTTAGACAAGTCAAGCTAAAGATGTGTTGGAATAAATCCAAGAGAAAAACAATACCTAATAACATAAAGAAAACAATAAACATTACTGTTGTGTGGCAAGTCTTTTTAAGTCTGATGGTGAAAAGGACTTGTAAAGACTGCTAGTCAGCAAAGACTCATGAAGTCTGCTGGTAGCTTTTTACCAAGTCTATTGGTGAGCAAGCAATCTCTGCTGTTTGATTCTACAAGTTGATGGAAGCTATGACTGAGGCCTGCGTATCATACAATTTCCTTGAAATTTTATTCGCCCCACTCCCTAAAAGTGCGTGGAGTTCTTACACAAGACGATCGTCTCCCAGGATACAACGGTGGCACCGGATGACTATGCACTGGAAGATCCGGTGAATTGAGCGAGTGCCAGAAATTATCACCGAACAGGAGGCCAAGAAGAAGACTATGAATATGATATGCAATGCATGTGTATAAGAGGAAGAAGAAGTTTGTATTGTTTTAAAAGGCAATTTATGTTATGGAGAATGGTTCCATTATATAGGCCAGAAAAATCAAACATGTGTTAATCACTACAACGTTTTTTATTATGCCAATTAAACACTCAATTAAAGCATACATTAAGACAAAATTAATCTGCTCTTTAATGTTGGAGTTACGAAATTGAATTCAAATTCAAAATAAACAATAGGTGGGTTTGTCAAGGTAGGACAATTTGGTCTGATATCCGTGTCCACATGTACGGGCACACGAGTACGTTGGTCCAAGTCAAATTGGACCTTGATTTGCACCACCCCTTGGACCCTTCAAACACTTATACCCACAAATGGCCCACAGAACTCTAACCAGAATGATTTGTGCACATGAAAAAGAACAACCTCCCTCAAATAGAAGTGCATACAATCAATTCCTGGCACAATATTTCCCAAACCAAAAAGATATCCAACCTAGCCACTCAACCGAAAACCTCACCCCCAACAAAAAGGAAGGAGGGAAATTCAGAGACATTATGACGACTTGCCTGCTTCAAGATCCATGATCTTTCAAACACTATGGGCTCATAGAAAGCTTAAACCAATTGCAAATTATCCACCGCCAAGCCCATTACCCAGCTCATGGAACCATGCCTAGTATTGTGACTACCATCATTGCAGTGGTCACCTCACTGACAAGTGCTATTGCCTCAAGAATGCTATCCAGGAACTCATTGACGATAAGATCATCACAATGGCAGACACAAGGGAACAAAGCTTGGATCTGTGGGGAAGTCAGTCACCTTACCAGGTCTGGTCGGGCCTATCAACCAAACCAAGAGTGTGGTGACCACTCTAGCAAAGACAAAGAAACAGATACTGGGGCTAAGAGTATGGAAGATACCCTGCTAGCTCAGATGAAGAAAACCCAAGGAAACATATCTATCTAGGGCTTGCTATGTGCTTCCAGAACCCATCGAGATACGCTACCCAAATCCCTAAGTTAGGCAGTCATCCCCATTGAAACCTCTCCAAATGAGCTCACCCAAATGATCAGAAACATAAACTTTGGAAATGTGATTATGTTTACTGATCTAGATCTGCCAAGAGAAGGAACCAACCACATCAATTTTCTCCATATCACTGTGGGTGTTATGGAAAAAAGGGTTCCCTGAGTCCTGATAGATAATGGCTCGTCTTTGAATGTATGTCCCATAACCACGTTAGCCAAACTGGGAACAAAGATATCAGAGCTAACTCCTTCATCGCAGACAGTAAGGGCATACGATAACACTAGTCAATGTGTCCTAGGGGTGGTAACCTTGATGATGACTATTGGGCTACTAACTATGCATGTTGAATTCCATGTCCTAAACATTCCTGCTACTTTCAGTCTACTGCTGGGACGTCCTTGGATCCATGGGGTGAAAGGGATAGCCTCCTCACTACATCAGCGTGTCAAATTCATCCATGATAACCACATAGTAATCATACTTGCCGATAAGATCGTGGAAAACAAAGAAAACTGGGACATCCCAATCCTCGAAATAGAGCATGATGACACGGGTATCTTCCTCAGTGGTTTTGAAGTTATTCCTCAAGCCAGAGTCAATGCCATTGAATATGGGTGAGAAATGGGCATTACCGAAAAGAAAACCACAGTCTTCGGAGATATGGTACCACTAAACATGCTCCGAAAAATGAATTATATGCCTGGTCTGGGTCTCGGTAGAAATCAACAGGTGCTTATTAACGTAGTCCAAGATGAACTTAAGGAATGTATTCTTCCATTTGGTCTAGGATAAAAACCCACGTCAGCTGAGCTAGCTGCAGTCATGAGGCAGATTCGTGAGAAAAGCAAGGCAGAACGAGAAAAGTGTCCTTACATAGATCCCCCTCTACAACCATATAGAAAAACATTAAATGGGTACTTTGTAAGGAAGGGAGAAACAAATGCCTATCTCATGTTCCTCGAACCCTTGTTAGACCAAAATGGGAAGAGGTGCCCTAGTTGGGAAATCTTCGAAGATGTCAGTCTCGTCACTGATGAAATGCAATAGGTTACCTTCGAACCCTTTAGCCCTGCATATAAAACTATAACAGCTGAAAATATCTGGTATATAAATCAAGAATACTGTTCCATGGCCCTGTTAGGTGATGACTTCATAGGGGATAGTTTATTGGGAATGATTGACGGAGCGGCTAGCTATGAAAAGCTCCCGGTCGAATTCAAGTCTATTGTTGATAACCCTCTGCAGAACTAGTATACTAATACCGGCTCGCTCCTAATGACCGCAGACTTAGTGGACCGCTTCGGATATACTATTCCCCTCATTCCTTTAGCCTTACGGATTGGTCATCTACCGGTCCGCTCCCTAAAATTGAGGACCTCAAACCCAAGGACCTCAATAATGTAACCAACCTTGTACACTTTGCTATTAATAATGAAAAATGTTGATGTCTTTACTTATTCCTTAGTTGCACATACGTTAAAAGACAAATTAATTAGCATTAATAATGAGTCATTTAACGAAATGGAGCCGAATGATAAAGGTTACTTACTTGAGCTCGCCAAGTCAGTCAAGCATCAAGAAAAGCACCAACCAGTAGCATCAGAAGCAAACTTGTATGTCATCAATCTGGGGCTGAACAGTGAAATCAAAGAGGTTAGAATTGGCAGCTACTAGCAAGGTTCAGAAAGGGAAGCATTAATCAGTCTACTCAGAGAATTTGTAGATGTCTTCGCATGGTCCTACGAAGACATGCCTGGGTTGGATCCAGCCATAGTACCGCACCGAATCCCGACATACCCCGATGCAAGGTCAGTCAAGCAGAAACTCCGCCGAATCAGGCGAGAATGGTCACTAAAATTAAAAGAAGAAATCATTAAACAACTACACGTCAAATTCATCCAGATAGTTTGAATACCCAATTCGGCTGTCAAATATAGTGACCATTCTCGAAACCCAATGGAAAGGTTTAGATCTGTGTGGACTTCCGCGACCTCAACAAGGCATCGCCCAATGATGACTTCCCTCTACCCAACATTGATATTATGGTAGACGTTGTGGCCTCTCACAAGATAAGATCCTTTGTAGACGGCATGCTAGGCTATAATCAAATTAAAAAGGCAGCGGAAGATTAGGAAAAACTTCCTTCATCAGCCCCTGGGGAGCCTACTTCTATACTGCCATGTCGTTTGGCCTAAAAAACGCTGGGGCTACATACCAAAAGGCCGCCACTACCCTCTTCCACGATATGATACATAAAGAAGTCGAGGTGTATGTGGACGACATGATTGTGCATTCCGATGATACAGATGGTGCCCATGTCAAAGACCTTCGAAAATTCTTCGAAAGGTTAAGAAAGCACCAAATGAAGCTCAACCCAACCAAATGCACATTCTGAGTCACCAAAGGCAAAGTCCTAGGGTTCTTGGTCACCGAACAAGGCATCAAAATTGAGCCAGCCAAAATAAAAGCCATCATAGAAATGCCACAGCCAAAAATCCCAATAGAAGTCAAGGGTTTCCTGGGCCAATTACAGTATATCAGTCGCTTCATCAGGCAGCTAACCTCCATATGTGAGCCACTATTTAAAATCCTGAAGAAGGACACTTACTGAGTCTAGGACGAAAAATGCCAGCTAGCCTTTGAAAAAGTCAAAAAATACCTTGCCAACCCACTAGTGCTAGCTCCTCCCCATACACATAAACCCCTCCTCTCATACTTAACCACCACAAACACGACAGTAGGGGCTATGTTCGCACACGAAAAAGAAGATTCCTATATTGAAAATGCCATGTACTTTATAAGTAGGAAATTACAAGAAAGTGAGCTAAACTACTCGGCCTTAGAGAAAAGCTGTACTGGCCAAGTCTGGGTAATACAGACGCTCAAAATTAACCTATTTGCAAGCTAGGTCCATCAAACTCATCTCCAAAATGGACCCCATAAAATACATCTTTGGAAATCCATCACTCTCCAACCGATTGGCCAAATGGTTATTTCTCCTCAACAAATTTGACATCACCTATTTCACGCTTAAATCTATTAAAGGCAGCGTGATCGCAGACCATTTAGATGATCTACCGCCAGAATCAGAAAATGTATCGGAGCCAAGCTTCCCAGACGAAGGTGTCCTGGAAACTACTGATCATGACACCAAATGGCAAATGTTCTTTGATTGTGCTGCCAACAAAAGAGGTTTCCACATAGGAATTTCGCTAATTGATCCAGCAGATTCCCACACTCCCTTGGCCATAAGACTAGAATTTGAATGCTTAAACAACACAACCAAATATGAGGCTTGCATTGCTAGTCTAGAAGAGGCTCTTCGAAAAAGGGTCAAAGACTTGGAAGTCTTCGGTGACTCTATCCTTATCATAAATCAGGTCAAAGGAAAATGGAAGACCCAGGATCCCCGGCTACAGCTCTATCACGCCAGATTGACGGTCTTAGCAAGCGAATTTGATAATATCTCGTTCCATTATCTACCGCGAGATAGAAATCAATTCGATGATGCTTTGGCGACTTTAGCCTCATTGGTCAAAGTTCCCACAGAAATCAACGTCCAACCATTTATAGTAGAGAAAAGACCACTCCTGCCTATTGCTTCAGAATCGATGCCACTCCCGAAAAGGATGACGAACCCTGGTGCTCGGATATTATAAATCTGCTTTAGAAAGGAGTCTATCCACCCAATTTAGACAAAAGAGGGAAAATCTTCCTACGCAGGTGGGCATCGCAATTCGTAATCAGCGGAGGTAGTCTATATAAAAGGCACCACCAAGGCCTAAACTTGCTATACATCAATCAGGCCAAAGCTGAGCAAATTACGGAATAGATGCATGGTGGTACTTGTGGACCACACAAGAACGGGCATATGCTATCAAAGAAAATTATCAGACAGGGGTACTACTGGAGCAAGTTAGTAACATATTGTATTCGGTGGGTGTGTCATTGTAATAAATGTCAGCGCTTCGCGAATCTGCAGCACGTTCACTCGTATACGCTATACAATTCCACAACCCCTTGGCCCTTCTCAACATGGGGAATTGATATCATAGGTCAAATTCACCCAAAAGAATTCAATGGCCATGAATATGTCCTAGTAGTTGTCGATTACTTCACAAAATGGGTAGAAGCCTCTTCCTACAAAGTGCAGAATGCCAGGAAGGTATCCGAATTCATTAGAACCAATATCATATAGAGATACGGGGTCCCTTTTATAATAATCCCTGATAGTGGTACGCACTTTTGAAGGGGACGTGAACCGTCTGCTCGATGAGTTCAAAATCCAGAGACACAAGTCTTCCCTATACCGACCACAGGCCAACAGTGCTGTCGAAGCAGCCAATAAAATTGTTGATTCCTATGATTAGATTTGGTTGAGTCATCTTCTGATTCTATTTTACAGTAGGCTAAAAGGTCTGCGTACCGATTAGTGTGGCAACTGTCTTAGAGTCATTTTGTTTAGAATAGTTTCTAAGTGTTAGTTCTTAGGCGCAATACTGCAAGCTTCTACAGCAGCCCTTGAAGGACCAGCAGACTTTGAAGTCTGCTCATATAGCGGAAAATCAAAATTGGCCAAAATCAAGGAACAATGACACGTGTACACCTGTTTAGATATTTTCGAAAATATCTAGTCATCATGTCTTCACCAGATTATTTTTTAAGAAGTCAACTCTGCATGATGACAACTGTTCAGACTGTATCCTGAAAATCTGAAGACTGAAGACATTACCCGTTTTGGCTAAGAAGACTTTCCAAGCTGCAAAGCTCGATTCATCGAAACATTACTCTGTTTAGTAATGTCTTCTCTGCACACTGCATCTCTGATGACTGTGGCTGTTTCTTTCCCCAAAGCGCCGAATTGCATTCAATGCAAAGGAACGTTGGACTGATTTATCTCTGATTTTAACCCAACGGTCAAAAGATCTCTTCCTGGTATATATTCAAGTGTTGAAGATCTGAAGATATAACTCTTGCGCATTAAACTCTCAAGCTTCATCTTCATCACTCAAGCATTCAAGAGATCAAAGGACAAGGGCTAACACTTCACCAAACTTTCTGAAGCTGCAGATCTGCCATCTTAAATTCTTTCTCAGCTTCATTCTGTTTGTCTTTAAACTGTTCTTAAATTCTGCACGTGTGGAGAACAATTATTCATTGATTGTCTCTCTCACCTTTATACACTTGGTTAAAAACTAATTTTGTACACGATCCATTAGAGATCTAAATCATAAACCTAGTGGATAAACAAGTGCACTTTTAAAATCCAAAGCTAACCACTTTGGTAGTGGATGTAGTACTATTCACAGTACGAACCACTTCAAATCCCTGTGTGCAGATTCAAACTCTTCTTATCTCTCACTTTAATTGATTGTGTTTAACTGTTCCAGATTCTGCGCTGCCTTAACAGCACTCTTGATAATCTCAGAATCTGATTTGTTTCCGCTGCCTAAGCACTTCTATTCAAACCTTTCATAAATCCTTAAGAAGTGTTCTTAAAAGAAAAGTTTTACAAAAACATAACTAGGCTATTCAACCCCCCCCCCCTTCTAGCCTAGATTGAGCCTATTTTGGGACCAACAATTGGTATCAGAGCTTTATTCTTTGAAAAATCATTTTTCCAAGATTAACCTCTTGAGAATAGATCCTATGGCTCACTATATGCTGCCTACTTCAAACACCAGCCACGTTCCAATATTGGACGAAGGCCATTTCGAAGTATGGAAAGACAAGGTTATGAGATATATGAATTCTATTGACAATCGGTTGTGGCAATGTGTTCTAACAGGTCCATATATTCCAATGAAGCCCAACCTACTTGCTGAAGTAGCCAGTGGTCCTCCGGAGATACCTAAATCTATGAACGAATGGACAGACGAAGAAAGGAGGCTTGTTGAACTCGACAGTAAGGCTATTCACATTATATCCAGCTCTGTTGACACAAGCACATACCAACAAATCATCAGATGCAAAACTGCCAAGGAAATGTGGGAAGCCTTGGTGGAATATCTTGAAGGAGATCTACCCACCAGAGACAACAGAAAGTACAACTATATTCAACAATTCGACTCATTCAGAAAAGATCCTAAGGAGACTCTACGGCAAACCTACGACAGATTTTGTGAGGTAGTAAACAGTTGTTACTCTTTAGGTAAAGAATATAGTGTTAAAGAAGTAAATATGAGATTTTTAGCTTCTTTAGGAAGTTTGTGGCATGTTAAAACCACTGCAATAAAAGAGTCCAAAGACTTGAACTCCATGCATCTCAGAAGTTTGTATGCGAGTTTAACAGTCTATGAGCAAGAATTACTTCAAGCTCAAGAACAGGACAAACATTTTAAACTTCCTTCTTTTTCTGCTATCTCTCAGGAAATTCCTGCTCAAGAAAGTAAACCATCTACTTCTTCTTCAAACGAGAATGAAATTCTCTCTGACGAGCAATTTGCAATGTTCGTTAAGAAATTTCAAAAGTTCTCGAAATTTAATAAAAGGAAAGAAGCAAACCAGCAGACTTTCAGAAAGACTGCTGAAAACTCACACAATAATGAGTTAGTTTGCTACAATTGCAGGAAACCTGGTCACTTTGCTTCTAAATGTCCCAAGCCCAAATATGAAGCCTATAAAAGGAGACCTTCTAAATCATTTTCTAAACATAGAGGTCTTCTGGCTGAGGACTTAGAAGAAAATCATGTAGCCACTTGGTTTGAAACTGACTCTGACGAGGATGATAGTGATGACTCACCTGAGCAAGCACACATTTGTCTTGTTGCTCTAGAGTCACCTCCCACCTATGACTCAGACAGTGAAGTTAAGTACTCTCCTTTTCAAGCCAACATTGAACAAGCTTCTGAAGAGCCTTCAAAAGAAGAAATCCTCAAGGATGCTCAAGACATGCTAGAGGAATTCAATGAATTTAGGAAGGCCTATGTTAAGTTAGCTAAAAGTCATGAGAAGCTGGGAACTGAGAAATCCATGCTGGAAACCGAGTTAAAAACTCTCCATGGAATCCAGCAGGAAAGTATCAAGTTAAAAGAAGAGAACAAATTTCTCAATGAAAAGGTTGCTTGTCTTATTGATCATGCCAAAGAGTTATCTGCTGAGAAAGAAGAGTTGCAAAAAACCATTAACTCATGGAATAACTCAACGGCAGTCTTTGATCAAATTCTTGGAGATCAAAAGCCCTCAACCGATAAATCTGGGCTAGGATTCTCTAATGAAATCTCTAGCGCAATCTCTGAACAAGAAAATGAACATTTTACAGTGAATAGTAATATTCCTGCACAATATCAGAAACCTAACAAGGGTAAAGAAGGAATTGGTTATACTGCTACTCCATATAAATACCCTAAGGTTCAAATTAACGAAACAAGTGAAGCTTTGAAAGCAAAGCAATCATCTGGCGGAGATAAATCTGTTAAAGGAGGTGCAGACTTACAACGCCCTCTACCGTTCGTGAAAGCAAAGGCTGTGTTTCGGGGCCTATGAAAAGTCCGCTCAAACCTATCGATTCATCAATAGTACTACAGATGGTGCCATCGCTGCAGAATGTTGACACCAAGCTTAAAGGAAAAATGCATGAGGCATCAAAGTCTACTACCAAAACATTCTTTTGCTAAAGCAAAGGCTTGTATACTGCACTCAAGAAACCTCATACAGATGCCTCTAAGCCTGCTGTTAACAAGACTGCTAACCCAAAAGCTGTTAAGAAAAGTGTTCAAAAACCTTCAAACATCCAGCATAATCATGTAGACTTCTGTAATTTTCATCACTGTACATTTTGTAAGTGTCTTGGCCACTTGGTCCATGAATGTCTGCTGAACTCCATCATGAAGCCTGCTGGATCCCCTATTCCAAAAATCAGGCAAGTATGGGTTCCAAAAACTCGCTAACCATTTGGACCCATAAAGAAAATAAAAGGGGACCATGATTTTCTTACCTCTACATCTCAGGTGTGCTTCATGGCTATCTCAAATTTAGAAAAGAAAGATGTGTGGTATCTAGATAGCGCCAAGACACATGACCGGAGAATCACGCCTTCTCTCTAATATTTCGAAGCGTAAGGCCCTCCACCATCTTCGGAGACAATGCTAAAGGAAGAACAATTGGCTATGGATCCATCATTCGAGGAAATCTCTCCATTGGAAAAGTCTCTCTTGTAGAAGGCTTGAAACATAATCTCCTGAGTATTTCTCAATTCTGTGACAAAGGGCTTATATGTCAATTCTCCTCAAACAGATGTGATATCAAGGATCCAGTCTCTTGCTCAACCGTGGTTACTGGTCATAGACAAGGGAATGTCTATGTAATAGATTTGAATGCCTACGGTAAGGCTACTAATTTATGTCTTGTGGCAAACTCTGCTCAAGACAAAAGCTGGCTGTGGCATAAAAGACTCAGTCATTTGAACTTCAAATATCTAGCCAAGCTATCCAAAGAAGGTCTAGTCAAAGGATTGCCTAAGGTCTCTGCTGATCATGATCGTTCGTGCAAAGCATGCCAACTGGGAAAGCTCTCAAAAACATCATTCAAAAGCAAACCAGGACTCTCAACGACAAGACCTCTACAACTGCTGCATATGGATCTCTTCGGACCAGTCACTACTATCAGTTATGGTGGTTTCAGATACACGCTAGTAGTAGTGGATGATTATACAAGATATACTTGGACAGAGATGATGTCTTCTAAAGATCACACATATGATCTTCTTACAGCATTATTCAGAAGATTGCAAACGCAAAAACTCGATGAAATCAGTGATGTTCGATCAGACAATGGCACTGAGTTCACCAACAATGGAATAGCAAAGTATTGTGATGATCACGGTATTGGGCACAACTTCTCTGCTGTAAGAACACCACAGCAAAACGGCGTTGCTGAAAGGAAGAACAGAACACTTATTGAAGCTGCTAAAACTATGCTTGCAAGCAAAGTTGCCCAAACACTTCAGGCGTAAGCCATCAATACCGCTTCACTCAAAACAGATCATTGATCAACAAATTTCACGGTAAAACACCCTATGAACTTTGGAGAGGTAAAACCCCAAACATTGGATTTTTTAAAATCTTCGGCTGTAAATGCTTTGTAGTCTACAATGGTAATGATTATAGAGGCAAATTTGATCATAAAGCCGATGAAGGTGTATTTTTGGGTTATGCCTTACACTCCAAAGCTTACAGGGTTTTCAACAAACGTTCATTAAAAATAGTTGAATCTGTTCATGTTTCATTTGATGAATTTGATTTATTAGAGCCACATGTGGCTCCAAATGTTGCTGATGACTTTGTTAATGTTGAGACAGGTACATCCCAACCATCAACCTCTAGTATACCTAATCCTTCACCAGCAACTCAATCAAACATTCCTGACCATCACTTCTTGACAAACGGGTCACCAGAAGACTTCAACCCTGCTCAAGAAAACCCGTATCAAGAACCTTTTGTTTCTCAACCTGAAAACTCTATTCCTCAACTCACCTATGAGCCAAATTCTGAACACAACTCTCATCAAGACTCAGCTGATCTTCCCTATAGCCCTCCTTCTGAACCTTGTCATGTAGAAACAGCAGCAACTCATCATATTCCTGCTGTCGCAAGAACATGCAAAGACCATCCGATCTCTCAAATCATTGGTGACATTCATGTTGGAGTACGGACCAGAAGATCTTCCAAAAATGAATGTATGTTCTGTGCTGCATTTGTCTCAGAAGAAGAGCCAAAGAAGGTCGAAGAAGCTCTTCAAGATCCAAGTTGGCTGGAAGCCATGCAAGAAGAACTTCAACAATTTGAACGATGTCAAGTATGGAAGCTAGTTCCAAAGCCTGCTGATCATACGGTCATTGGCACAAAATGGGTGTTCAGAAACAAGAAGGATGAGGATGGAAACATAGTGAGGAACAAAGCAAGACTTGTTGCACAGGGATATCGCCAAGAAGAAGGAATCGACTATGATGAAACATTCGCTCCTGTAGCAAGATTGGAAGCTATCAGAATTTTCTTAGCCTATGCTACATACAAAGACTTTGTGCTGTACCAAATGGATGTCAAGAGCGCGTTCCTTAATGGTGATCTTCAAGAAACAGTTTACGTTGCTCAACCTCCAGGCTTTGTAGAAAAAGGGAAAGAAACTCATGTTTACAAGCTTAAGAAGGCTCTCTATGGTCTTAAGCAAGCTCCTCGAGCCTGGTATGAAACCCTTTCTAAATTTCTGGTTGAACAAGGTTTCGTGCGAGGCAAGATTGACACCACTCTCTTCATTCTCAAGCACAAAGGTCATTCTCTGCTGGTACAGATTTACGTTGATGATATTATTTTCGGATCCACAAATGAGAAGCTGTGTAAGCGATTTGAAACACTTATGACTGGCAAGTTTCAAATGAGTATGATGGGCGAACTCACATTCTTCTTGGGTCTTCAAATTCAACAGTCCAACAAAGGGATATTCATCAGCCAATCCAAGTATGCTAAAGATCTTGTCAAGAAATTTGGATTGGAAACAGCAAACACATTTGATACTCCAATGGCTGCTAGATGCAAACTTACAAAAGACTTACAAGGAAAGAAAGTTGATATCACCCACTATAGGGGGATAATTGGTTCTCTACTCTACCTCACCGCCAGCAGACCCGACATAGTGTATGCTGTTGGGGTGTGTGCTAGATTTCAAGCAGACCCTCGTGAGTCACATCTTCTTGCAGCCAAAAGAATCATCAAATACGTATCAGATACCACCAACTTAGGTATTTGGTATCCTAGAGAATCATCTTTCAACTTGGTTGGATACTCAGACGCAGACTATGCTGGATGCCAAATTGACAGGAAAAGCACGAGTGGAACTTGTCAATTTCTAGGAGACAGACTCGTCTCTTGGGCTAGCAAGAAACAAGCATCAGTCTCAAACTCCACCAGAGCGAGAATACATAGGCTGGCGGTAGGCTGGTCAGCTGCTTTGGATCAAACAGCGGCGGTTAGTAGACTACGACATCAAAGTAGCAGACTGCCCAATCATGTGTGATAACACCTCAGCAATCTCTATCACATACAATCCCGTGATGCATTCCAAGACAAAGCATATCGATGTTCGATATCACTTTCTAAGGGACAATGTAGAAAAGAGAAACATTAGCATGAAGTATATTTCAACTGACCATCAACTAGCAGACATCTTCACCAAAGCTCTAGAAGCAGACAGGTTTGCTTATCTAAGGGGAGAGCTTGGTATGCTTGACCCGACTGCTTAAATTATATCTAAAATTAATTTTTTATAATATGTAACATTTCCAAAATAATGTTTCTTAAATTTATTTTAAGCAGACTTGAAAATTTATTTTGAGCAGACTTATTACTTTCAAATATTTTAAATCAAGATTTTCTAAAGTCACTAAAAGAAAAATGAGTTTTCTAAACTATAATTTTGAGAGGGAGGCTTATGCAAATTATGAGGGACCAGTTTTGAAATTGGTTGAGTGAATATTTGAAAAGGCCCTTTCTCTTTCCTAAAAGCCGTCATTCATTAAGTCTTGTCATCAAAAGGCGTCGACTTAATGGCGTTTCACAAGTCTCTATGATGATGGCACGCCCTTTATAAACCCTCAGCCTTAAAAATTCTTTTTACCAAAATTGTCTCTTTCTATTCTCTCTCTCTCTCTCTAAGGTTTCTTCTCTCTAAAAATTTTACGCTTCGATAGTTGATTACGAGATTCGCGTCATTTACTTCTTCTTCTTACGCAAATCTTCGAAAATGGTAAGAAATTTCGAACCTAACTTCATAATCTCGATCGAGTTAAGTATGCTATCTCATCTATAGTTACGCCATTATTATTGTTCATGTAATGTTAGCTTCATAAGCATTAGAATCTTCAAATTCTTCTTTGTTCATTTAGATAATACCTTCTTATAAATGTTCTTGAGCTGTCGATTTGACATTTTGAGTTATATTTTGACCATATATAGCATTAGTGAGTTGTCAGATTTTTAGGGCTTAATGCTTCGATTTGCTTTTTTTGAAATCTTAAGTTCTTGCCTAATTTCTTTACGTAATTTCTTAGGTGGTACTTCTTCGACACTGCGGTTCCTACACAAACCTCGAACATCGACTACGACATTCCAAAATTGCCCCAACTATGTATCATCAGGGGATGTGTATTGCGAACATACATTCGTGCTTATCTTCTTGGGGTCAAGATAGTAGGCGACTGAACGGTCAGGCATTACGCCCTTTGTTCATGTTGGAGGATGGAGACTTCGATTATCTGTTGAAGAATTCTATCGAGAAGGCTACGTCAATGATTCAAGGTTATCCATCACGGTGGTCGAAGCTGTACCATCACTATCACGCCTCGAGAATCGCCAAGATTATTGGCGTGGAGTTCGATGGTCCAACTTCACTCTCGAGATCTTTGAAAAGACCCTTGCTGGTCATATATGCGTGGTGAGAACACACCAAGAGAGGCTGCTGCGAAGATGAAGCGGACTTTGTTTGAGGATGATGTCTACTTCATCGACCACTTGTTTGACAAGAGTCTAATCTTCAAAAACGGCACCCGCGATATAATGACCTCAGGCCGGCTAGAGTACACCTCTTTGTCATTCTCAACTTATCGGAACTCAGCGGGCTCGAATCCTCTTTGGCTGGCGTGTGATCTTAGGAAGGCGGTAAAGGCTTGGCGAAGCGAGCGGCCTTTTCGAGACTTATCAACTCTCTTCTTCGATCAAACACAAAACTTCACACTCATATGTTCAACTTTGAGAAGAAGAAGGTTCAATCGATCGGTTTACGGCACCTTCATCATCAATTATCAAAAGGCGAAGAATGAGAGAATCGGGGGTCTTCACCCTTTAGTCATTATCCATGCTCGAATCCCCACCTCTCAAAATCATCGGGATCAATCACGAGACAACGATGGATTCATTCATGGCCAGCGGTAGCGAAGCTCTCTAAAGAAGGCTGGCTGGCGAGGCTAACTCTTCGAAGCTGCTTCTGCTCCCCCCTTCAAAGAAAAAACCTCATCTGCTGCGGAGGAGCCGGTCCCCAAAAAGAAGAAAGTTGCTTCTTCCTCCAAGCACCTCTTGCTCATCTGTTTGGTCCTCCATCTAGAAAGAAAAAGAAGGCTGCTGCTCCATCGCTCCTACTTCATACAGTCGAAGGCTGTTTGAACCAGGACGAAGGCTCTCCATCGGTCCCAAGCGAAAAACCAAGCACCGAGCCTTGAACCATTCATTCCCTTCATCCCACCTTCCTCTCAATCTCTTCTTCCTCCCTCACTCACTTGCAGCGGCCTGCTGGCTGTTTGGGAGGAGAACTTTTGCCACCCTTCTTCACCCATTCCCTCTTCACCCTGGCATTTGTTGAGGAGGAGCATTCTTCCCTGCTCCCAAGCCAGCGCGGCTTAAAGAAGTGCGTGGCTATCACCTCTCCACCTCGAGACTATCTCTTCTCCACCCCATTCACGAACCCGTCTCACCATTCTTCCGGACACCACTTTAGCCATTATACCGTTCCTTCAAACTACTGCTCCATCTACCTCCTCTCCTTCCTTTTCTATGCGAACATTTCTCTCCTCTTGCCCCTCACATATCTACTCTTACGTATCAAACCGCCTTCTGCCAGAAATCTTTCTATTTACGATACCTTACTCCTATCTCATCTCTTGATCTCTACCAAATTCTTTTTCCTCCATCTCTCGCCCTCACTCTTTTCTCTTTGACTTCTCCTCCATATCGGACCTTCTCTATCCTTCTCCTTCCTCTCCCTAACTTCATTCTTCTACCCCGTATCCTTCCTTTTCCCTCTTGAGAGTATCTTCTTCCCTCACGCTTCTGCACCGTCGGCGGCTTAGCGACATTGAGGTTGATTCCAAACCCTCTTCTCCTCAAACCTGCTTCATCTTCCTCTTCTCCAAACCACGCTCCACAACCTTCACCCGGCCATATTTAAAATCGAGCCTTAACCGCTTCTGCACCTACTGGCTGATCACCGCCGTGGGGCTTCTGAGCAAACAACGACCAACTAGCC
>CM028379.1:74046532-74119785 GCA_013146195.2 Codonopsis lanceolata | reverse complement strand
CTCGATGGCGCTAGATGCAAACTTACAAAGGACTTACAAGGAAAGAAAGTTGATATCACCCACTATAGGGGATAATTGGTTCTCTACTCTACCTCACCTTGGCGGACCCGAGCATAGTATATCTTTGTTGGGGTGTGTGCTAGATTTCAAGCGAACCCTCGTGAGTCACATCTTCTTGCAGCCAAAAGAATCATCAAATACGTATCGAGATACCACCAACTTAGGTATACGGTATCGAGAATCATCTTTCAACTTGGTTGGATACTCGAGCCTTGACCTATCTTTGGATGCCAATTGAGAAAAAGCACTAGTGGAACTTGTCAATTTCTAGGAGCAGAACTAGTCTCTTGGGCTAGCAAGACATCATCGTCTCAAATTCCACCACGAGAAGCGAGAATATGCTGGCGGTAGGCTGGCTGGCGTCAGCTCTTTGGATCAAGCAACGGTTAGTAGACTACGACATTAAAGTAGAGGCTTTTGATCATGTGTGATAACACCTCGGCAATCTCTATCACATACAATCCGGTGATGCATTCAAGACAAAGCATATCGATGTTCGATATCACTTTTCTAAGGACAATGTAGAAAAGAGAAACATTAGCAAGTATATTTCAGCCGACCATCAACTAGCGGACATCTTCACCCCAGCTCTAGAGCGAGACGGGTTTGCTTATCTAAGGGGAGAGCTTGGTATGCTTGACAGCTGCTAAATTATATCAAAAATTAATATGTAACATTTCCAAAATAATATTTCTTAAATTTATTTTAAGCAGACTTGAAAATTTATTTTAAGCAGACTTGAAAAGTTATTTTGAAACGGACTTACTACTTTCAAATATTTTAAATCAAAAATTTCTAAAGTCACTAAAAGAAAAATGAGTTTTCTAAACTATAATTTTGAGAGGGAGGCTTATGCAAATTATGAGGGACCGATTTGAAATTGGTTGAGTAAATATTTGAAAAGGCCCTTTTCTCTTTCCTAAAAGCGTCATTCATTAAGTCTTGTCATCAAAAGGCATCGACTTAATGGCGTTTCACAAGTCTCTATGGTGATGGCACGCCCTTTATAAACCCTCAGCGCCAAAAAATTCTTTTTACCAAAGCGTCTCTTTCTATTCCCCTCTCTCTCTCTCTCTCTAAAGATTTCTTCTCTCAAAATATTTTACGCTTCCTTCGCTGCGTTCGATAGTTGATTAGCGATTCGCGTCATTACTTCTTCTTCTTACGCAAATCTTGAAAATGGTAGAAATTTCGAACCCTAACTTCATAATCTCGATGCTGAGTTAAGTATGCTATCTCATCTATTGTTACGCCATTATTATTTGTTCATGTAACTATAAGCTTCATAAATGTTAAATCTTCAAATTCTTCTTTGTTCATTTACGATAATACCCTCTTATAAATGTTATTGAGCTGTCGATTCCGGCATTTCAAGTTATATTTTGACCATATATAGCATTCCATGAAATGTCAGTTTTTTAGGGCTTAAAGCTTCGCTTTTTGAAATCTCAAGTTCTTGCCACAATTTACGTTACAGTGATTTCTTAATTGGTACTTCTTCGACACTTGCGGTTCCTTCACAAACCTCGACGTCGACTCGACATTCCAAAATTGCCCCAACCATGTATCATCAGGGGATGTGTATTGACTGAACCTTACATTCGTGCCTATGCGGCCGGGGTTAAAATTGTAGATGACTGAACGATGCGGGATTACGCATTTGTTTATGCTAGGTGATGTTGACTTGACTACTTGCGGTGGAAGAATTTTTCGAGCCGTTCTCAATGACTCCAAATCTTCCATCACATTTGTTGTTGTTCGCCGATCCTTTGTCACTATCTTGCTTCGGAATCGCCAAAATTATTGGTGTGGAATTTGCGGACCTACTTCTCTCTCGGGCAGAGAAAAGGCTCTTTGCATGGTCCTACATGCGTGG
The DNA here is from genome assembly GCA_013146195.2 of Codonopsis lanceolata. Classification (NCBI taxonomy): domain Eukaryota; kingdom Viridiplantae; phylum Streptophyta; class Magnoliopsida; order Asterales; family Campanulaceae; genus Codonopsis; species Codonopsis lanceolata. The sequence continues at coordinate 74,117,849 of CM028379.1, read as the reverse complement.
TGAGAAGACTCGAAGGAAGGCTGGCTGCTCTGAAGAGGATACGTTTGAAGATGATGCCTATTTTCTCGACCATCGTTTGACAAGAGTATGATCTTCAAGAATGGCACCCATGGCGTCATGACATCGAAGCAGTTTGGAATACACCTCTGCTTTGTCATCTTGAACAAAAGACTCAAGCGGGCACAAATTTTATTTGACATGCTTTGTGATCTTTGTCGTTCTTTGTCGAAGTCTTCTCGGCGAGAGCGGCCCTTTGTTCGTCTTCTTAGCTTGTCTCATTCGGGCCAACACTCGGTTCCATACTCGCCTCTTCGCTTTCGAGATGAAGAAAATCAAGCTATCCATCCAATTCACCAGCACTTTCATTATCAACACTCACAAGCTCCTTGATGAAAAGAGAGCTCGGCCAAGGACTTCCTCCTCTAATCATCGTTCATGCCTTGAAGCCTCCTCCACTCAAGATCATTAAAATCAATCCTGAAACTACTGTGGACTCCTTCATGGCAAAGCAGCTAGCCAAGAAGCTATCCAAGGAAGCTGCTGCTGAAGGCTTCTTCCAAGGCTATCATGCTCCGCTCCTCCACAACTCACAAAAGCAGAAGAAAAGATTTCTTCTACCTCGAGGCCGGTTCCCAAGAAGAAAAAACTTCTTCTTGAACCTTCTTTGCCAATCTGCTTTGGACCTCTGCTAGACGCAAAGAAAAAGTCGCTCTGTTGATCTGCTCGGCTCACGTGCTGAAGAGAGGCTGGCGATCGATCTTTGCTCCTCTCCGTCCTCGCAAGCGTAAGTCAAAACGCACCGAGCCTTCTGAACCATTCATTCCCTTCATCCCACCTTCCTCTCCAATATCTTCTTCCTCCCCTCCACTCACTTCTTCAACAGCCCCTGCTGCTGTTGGGGAGGAGCCTGCTGCCACCCCTTCTTCACCCGTTCCCTCTTCAACCCTGGCATTTGTTGGAGGAGGAGCATTCTTCCCCACTGCTCCCAAGCCAAAGCAGACCGTAAGAAGTGCGTGGCTCTATCACCCTCTCCACCTCAAGACTCTATCCCTTCTCCACCCCATTCACACGAACCCATCTCCACCATTCTTCCGGACACCTCCTTAGCCATTATACCTGTTGTTTCAAACTCTGCTCCATCCACCTCCTCTCCTTCCTTTTCTATGCCTGACCATTTCTCTCCTCTTGCCCCTCACATCTCTACTCTTCTTTACCAAACCGCATTTCTACCCGAAATCTTTCCCCCTATTTCTCAATACCTTACTCCTATCTCTATCTCTTCTGATCTCTACCAAATTCTTTTTCCCTCCATCTCCTCTGCCACTCACTCTTTTCTCTTTGACTTCTCCTCCATATCGACCTTCTATCCTTCTCCTTCCTCTCCTAACTTCATTCTTCTACCCGACTATCCCTTCCCTTCTTCCCTCTTAGAAGTATCTTCTACTTCCTCTCTCGCTTCTAACTTCTGTCGCCAGCCTTAGCCTCGACATTGAGGTTGATTCCAAACCCTCTTCTCCTCCAAACCCCGCTTCATCTTCCTCTTCTCCAAACCCCGCCTCCACACCTTCAACCGGCCATATTTGTCAACCTTAACCCTTCTCTACTCATGCTGGTGTCTGATTGCCATTACGAGCTTCTTCGAGCCAACAACCACCAACTAGCTCAGCTCAACAGATTTTCTATGGCACAACAGTTGATGTGCTCAACTACGCCTCAATGCTACTCATGCCACTATCTTTGATATAGGGAAGATTGTTGATCAACTAGTGAACGGCATCGGCTCGCCAGCCTTCACAACTCACGTGTTCCTAGTTCAAGATCAACAAGGCGCTACGACGGATCTGCACTCTCTCAACAAATCAAGATTCGTGGTCTTTTCAATGAGCTCAAAACCGCCATGGCTCTGCAATTCTTAGCCGACGAGAAGTTGTTGATTTCACCAATCGCATCACGTCGAAGAAGCCAACGTCTTACCAAGAGGCTGGCTGCTCTTCCGTAGGGTTGGTGCCATCAGAGGAGAGAGCTACTCACTTCTTGAATCAAGCCACGATTGAGACAGGCACCGACTCAGAACGCCCGAATGACGTAATCCGAACCGGTTGGAGACTACTTAGAACGAGCGCACTCAGACTAATTCCCCCCTATTTTGATTCTCGTTGGTATTCGTGCTCTATATTCTCCCGTTGTTAAACCCCATCGCTTTGACAAAACCTGGCTGTTTTAAGCAACTTGTTTAATCACAGATGTCTCAAGTTTCCTTCAAAGTTTAAATTGCTTTTTCCTCGATATATACTGCTCAATTTAAACTTAGCGTTTAAATCTTTATATCCTGCATGCATACTTATAGATTTAAACCTTGCTCTTCTTAAGTACTTTGTCTTAATGTTTTTATTCTGTAAGTACTTAGTCTAGCTATCTCTCTACTAAGACTTCTGCTCTGAGAGGTATGTCTGCTTTTAATAAAAATTTCCTTAAAACATACTATTATCTCAGTGCATGATCCAAAGTCTGCTCGTAGCTGAGATGATGACATCAACCAAATAGGAGGAGATTGTTGATTCCTATGATTAGATTTGGTTGAGTCATCTTCTGATTCTATTGTACAGTAGGCTAAAAGGTCTGCGTACCGATTAGTGTGGCAACTGTCTTAGAGTCATTATGTTTAGAATAGTTTCTAAGTGTTAGTTCTTAGGCGCTACTGCAAGCTTCTACAGCAGCCCTTGAAGGAACAGCAGACTTTGAAGTCTGCTCATATAGCGGAAAATCAAATTTGGCCAAAATCGAGAAACAATGACACGTGTACACCTATTTAGATATTTTCGAAAATATCTAGTCATTATGTCTTCACCAGATTATTTTTCAAGAAGTCAACTCTGCATAATGACAACTGTTCAGACTGTATCCTGAAAATCTGAAGACTGAAGACATTACCCGTTTTGGCTAAGAAGACTTTCCAAGCTGCAAAGCCTGCATTCTGAAACATTACTCTGTTTAGTAATGTCTTCTCTGCACACTGCATCTCTGATGACTGTGGCTGTTTCTTCTCTCAAAGCGCCGAATTGCATTCAATGCAAAAGAACGTTGGACTCAATTATCTCTGATTTGAAACCAACGGTCAAAAGGTCTCTTCCTGGTATATATTCAAGTGATTGAAGATCTGATAAAAACAACTCTTGCACATTAACTCTTAAGCTTCATCTTCATCACTCAAGCATTCAAGAGATCAAAGGACAAGGGCTAACACTTCACCAAACTTTCTGAAGCTGCAGATCTGCCATCTTAAATTCTTTCTCAGCTTCATTCTGTTTGTCTTTAAACTGTTCTTTAATTCTGCACGTGTGGAGAACAATTATCTATTGATTGTCTCTCTCACCTCTATACACTTGGTTAAAAACTACTTTTGTACACGATCCATTAGAGATCTAAATCATAAACCTAGTGGATAAAACAAGTGCACTTTTAAAATCCAAAGCTAACCACTTTGGTAGTGGATGTAGTACTATTCACAGTACGAACCACTTCAAATTCCCTCGACTCTTCTTATCTTTCACTTTAATCGTTTATGTTTAACTATTCCTCACGCCTTAAGCTCCTTGATAATCTTAGAATCGATTTGTTCACGCTCAAGCACTTCTATTCAAACCTTTATAAATCTTTAAGTGCTCTTAAAAGAAAAAGTTTTATAAAAACATAACTAGGCTATTCAACCCCCCCCCTTCTAGCCTAGATTGAGCCTATTTTGGGACCAACATTTATTTTGAGGAATAAATAAAGCAAAACCAAAAAGAAAACCAGAGATAATAAAAGCGGGTCCGGAGGCTAAGTTAGGAGTTGGGAAGGTGTTAGGCACCCAACTCGCTCTTTCGGTCTCAAAACAGTTTTTGGCTAAAGTATGTTTTTTGTTATATTTATTTAACAGATAAATAAAGCATTAACTGCCTACAAATACATCCATTGTGTCTACATTATTTACAGACTTGCAACTGTCCCTTTACGAATAATTACAAATATACTTGAAAATATTTGGCCATAATAACGGCTCTTTTTAGTGTTATTTCCTAACTAAATCCAGGCAGCACAACTGCTTATATATCTACATTGGGCCGGATTGGAAATAACACTTTTACAAATAAAAATTTAAAACTTACCTACTAATGGGCTAGGGTGTGCTCGCTCTGTCCTTCAGGGAGAAGGAGTCTTTTTTGTTGTTGTTGTTGTGTGTTGTGTGGATTCGGGCAGAGTGACTGCTTCTGAAAGTTACTTTCGGCCTCGGGATTTGGGCGGAGTAACTGTTTATTTTGCTTGTTATGTTTGCTTGAGGTAGGCTGAAATCAGGCAGAATAACGGCTTATTTCCGGCTGATTTGGCCTTTTAAATCGGGCAGACCAACTGCTCTTTCCATGATTTTTGGACCGGGGAAATAGGGTGGATACCTAGCTGGGGGGCTAAGGCTCACTTCTACCGGTTGGTTTTGTGTTTGGAGGAGGTTTGGCAGGGTTTCGAGGCTTTTTGAGGTGATCGCTCACTATCTCACTTCGCTCTCTATTTCTCCAGCGTAACGAGAGCGCATAGAATTTTTATCGATGAAATTATGTGCTGAAGGTCGACCCAGGGGCCTTTATTTATAGGCTGGATTGAGGACACTGAGGGAATTAATTTTCCTTCCTCGCGCATTGATCAATTGTACCAATCGCTGAGCAATTTGGACATTTCGGCCACTGTTGAAGAACCTGAGAGCCGGGAAGCTGTTTCTTGGCGCCACCAAGGCATTCTTGGCACCATGCCAAGATTTGTCATGGGTGGTGCCACTACTATTCACCTTTTCCAAATTTTGCACTTTGAACCCTGCATTTCATTCTTTTGCGCATCCTACTTTGTCTTTTTGCACTTTTGACCCTGTAACTTGACATTTGTTAATGTTTTAACAGGTCTTGATATTTTATGGCATGTCACATACCAGGGGTACGAAATTGGGGTGTCTACACACGCGCCTTCGCAACATCCTTTTTTTTGTACTTTTCTGTTTTCTCCTAAACAAGAGACGATGGGAATGAAAAGGGTGATACGTTTTCTGTATCTTGTTTTCCCCTAAACAAGGGAGGATGAGTTATGGAAAAATCCAAAACTCTCATAATGGATTAAAGCACACTCAAGTGACCAAGGCGTATTCAACACGCTTTCCGACAACACTTTTTTTGCACTTTTAATTTGTCTTTTCCTAAACAAGGGAGGATGGAATGAAAAGAGTGATGTCCTCCCGCAGCGCGCGTTCCCCTAAAAAAGGGAGCGTGGGTTCGGGAGCATTCCGGGGCACTCACACTATTGTTTATACCATAGTTCATAAAAAAAATTTGATAGCAGAGTGCTTAGAGAGCGGATGCCGATACAAATTATTTAAGTGATGATCCAAGTAGGGAGGTTACGCAAGTAAAAAGGGTCGGGTTGAATATTGTTTGGGTATTAGGGGCTGCCCCAAGGAGTAACATGACTTAAGGAAAAGGGATATGGGGTACAGGCTGCATGCAGGCAAGGGAATCTTGTGAAGGGGGCACGGTTTGGGGGAATGCTGCAAAGGAGGCAGTCTGGTCTTGGGTTAATTGGAGGGGTAGCTTGGTGCGGCAAAGTTGGAAAGGCAAGGCAGTGAGGGGCTTGGTGGACAAGGCAGTAAAGGGGTTGTCACACATTGGCTCAAGAAAGGAATGTGCAACGCAAGGATTGTAAGAACAATAGTAGCTAGGATTCACAAAATTCTCCATGCAGTTCCCAATTTAGCTTGTGCAGAAGGTAAAATGGAAGGTGCATTGGTCAGAAAAATTAAAAAAAATGGAAGACTTTAATTATAAAGCAGGAACTAAGCACAAAGGATTACCAAACAATCTACAAGCCTATGCTTGTAGATCTAGCCTCATGGCAAAAAAGATTTCACTAAATAATATGATTTGTTTTACAAAAATTATGTGAAATCACCAAATCAAACACTCTCATAAGACAACAAGTCTTGGAGAGAAAAAAACCCACAGACAAACAAATAGAGAAAACGTGGGTATAAAAAATCAACTTCCTAGAAGCCCTAGGAAGACAAACTGTTCCAGCAATCTCAATGTATTTCCTGATGTAGCTTCTATAGTTGCTGCATCAGAAGCTGCATTCAGAATCAACACCAAAACTGGAACTCTGAACTTCTGAAACTCTAAATATTCTACTGTCAGCTCTCTCTCTCTAGGAACACTTGACCTCTCTCCCCCTATTTGACCGGAAAAGGAAGATGTATAAACATTTTTTAGGAATTCTCAAAAATCCAAGATTTTGAAAAACACAATTAAGTGTTCACCATGCCTTGATCACACCCCTAGCAACAGCTGAGCACCTCATATCCAGATTCAATATCTCTTAGTTCCAAACAAAAATTAGACAACCACTAAATATTTTTCAACATGGAGATTTTTGGAAATTGATTTGTACATTTTATTTTATGACAAAATTTCATCAAGCTGATATCCATATCAACAATGCATGTCCTAAAATTTTATGTCTAAAACATGATTACTAAAAGCTAGGCAAAAGAATAATGCAATCACACACAAGTGATAAAGACCAGATCAAAGCGATGTTGTTCCTTATGCAGTTGCATTGGGAGGTACATTCATCAATAATAAATTTTGTGCAATTTTTGCATCTTTTTTTTTCTTAACCAGATTTCTCTCCCAAGGTCATAAATTTTTCATAACAAAAATCCATAGGTACTTTATTTCCCTAGGAATATAGCTTTACTTTATTTCAAGCTATAAAAACATGCCACTTAGAACCTTTCACACTATTTACCAAGGGAAGTCATTTAGCACATGATCAACCCATCAAAATCCAAAGATTCATAGTTCAAAGAGAGAATGACAATAAACCTTGTTCATAGGTAGCTCTTTTCCTTTAGGTAGCTATCACACATTTCCAAGGGTATCCATTTTTCTCAAGATCAACCTATGAGAACCAAAGTTTCATAGTACCAAGATAAGATGCTACAACCCTTGTAATTTAAGGTAGCTCTTTCCTTTCTGGACTTCAAATATGCTCAAGAACTGGGAGAGAGAGAGAGAATCATAAAAAAAAATCACAATTGATTTTGAATGCAATTCCCAGGCAACAACAAAAGGCACAAACGCGTGAGACAATGATCTAGAGTGCCCTCTAAAGACCAAATGCAAGCATGCCTAATTTTTTTTTTTCTTTTCTTATAATTAACTAAGTGTAAAATCATATGGCACATATACCAAGAGATTTCCTTAAATTGGAAAATCTCTTCAAAATCAAGACACTTAGTAAATATATCAGCAAGTTGATTTTCAGTCCCAACATGTTCAATGCAAACAATTCCTTATTCAACCATGTCTCTAATAAAGTGGTGTCTTATAATAATGTGTTTTGTTCGAGAATGTTGAATTGGATTTTTTGTGCTATACAAATTGCATTGATGCTATCACAATACACGGTTAACACATCAATGTGTAGCCCATAATATTTGATCATTTGGAGCATCCATAAAACTTGTAGAGTCATATCTAAAAAGCAAGCAATAAAAGCAAAAAATGGACTCTAGAAAAATGTTCTGATAAAAAAAAACTAAATTAAACTAATTACTGAAACTAACTACTAAAAGTAACAAGGCTTCTCTCAAAAATATTGTTATAAGCATGCTAATTTGTGAGAATCAACCTTACCTCTTTTCCTTATGTATATGTCATCATGAATATTACCTATCACTTGAGAGATTGGATGATTTTCATGTATGCGGCTAGAAATATCATGGCTTCGATCAGTCACAGTGGGAGCAATTTTAGCATTTTGGGATTCAGTTTCAACTTTTGCAAAAGTTTTGACCAATGTAGCTTCTGATGTAGCTTGTGATGCAGCTACATCCAGAGCTGCATCCGCATTTGCTGAATTTTCAAAACTTTCAACTTCTGAATTCTTTGATTCTGGAACAAATTCTGACTGTCTTTTAGGAACCCAAACTTTTCTGAACATTTTGGGCCGATGTAGCTTTGGATGTAGCTTCGGATGTTGCTGCATTGGATGTTGCATCTAATGCTGCACTTGGTTCCCTTTTCTAAGTTCCTGGTTCAAGCATAGTTAGGTTCTGGTCTCATTAAGAAACCCTAGATCAACAGTTCACAATTTCACCTATTAGTGAAATATGTGTTCAACACAAGTTGGTGAATCAATTATCAATGAAACCACGAAGTAATCAAAAGCAGATTATCCTTCATGCCAAAATACACAATATGCCTTATAAGTCATATAATTAAATATGGAGAATCAATCCTTGACAAGTATCACAACTATGCTTTCATAAGTCATAATATCTAATAAGCATAGATATTTATTTCTAGCATAAATCCAAGTTAAGTGCATCACTTAACAAATAATAAACCACGCAAGCATAGAAATCCATTTCTCTTATTAATCTAGGCTAAACCCGTAACTTGACAAGTAGCACTCATAAAATCCCCAACACTTCATTGATGGTCTAGGATCAATTAATAACTTAGATTATATTCACTAAAACTCATTCTAGAATTATCATTCATCATATGTTCCCAAATCCATTATGGTTCATGTATTATTTATAAACCACGCTTGACAAATCCAAATATTGTGATCCACACATATTTAGAAACTGGACATTTTAAGGTATTATCTACCATTTTGAATCATTCAATTCAACCTATAATCATCAATTTATGATTATCAAATACAAGTTATTTTCCAGATTTTCTGTTATAACTTATTCCACACAGCCATATTCTAAATTCCACCATTAATTACTCACAACTCAAAAGGAGGTGAATCTTTCTTAGTTTGAAACTAGACTGTTAAGACTATATTTTACCCTTTTAAATTACTCCATTATGACTTGTATTCATCAAAATACAGCCCCTCAAAGTTCATGTTAAAAACCTGATTTTCTGTCGTCACTCATTCTGCATGTCTATCATACAAAATTCACCAAAAATTACCCATTGCTCCAAATGAAATAAACTTTACATTTTCAGAAACTATACTCTTTGAGCTAGAGTTTACCATTTTAAAACACTCCATTAGGACTTTTATTCATCGAAATATGACCACCTCAATATCGTGTTAACAGACTACCTTTCTACTAACAGCTTATTGGAACAGCCACGATTTGTGACTAATGAAAAATACTTCCCAAACTCAAAAATTAATGAAACTTTACCGAGAGCTACCTAACATGTATAGGTATAACGTACTCAATTTTTAGAAAATTCCCATTAGTAGATTAGTACCATAATTTTCCTGAAATTTACCCAACACAGAGATTGAATTTGTATGATGTGTTTTCCAACAAGTTCATGAACAACAATGATCCCAAATAAAAGCTTCAACATATTTCAAACTAAACCCAAGACCAAAATCATCTAGTCAAGATCCATGGAAAAGTTTCCAGATTTCATAGAAGCATCAAAACGTTGTATAGACTTGATAAAACTCTTCCTTAGCATGATCTAAGAAAGATTAGTGAAGAAGAAAGCAAGGGGGTTTAGTAAGCGTACCTCAGATCTGAATTTCAAACCTATATGAAACCTGAAATAGATAGAGGGGAAACGATCACCTCGACGAGATCTTTCCAATGGTGGTCTCGGCTCGTCGATTGGTTGGCCGAAGCTCCGGTAATCATCGGAACACTCACTTCTCTCTCTCTCTAGGTTTGACCGGTTGGAGAGAACGATGTATATAAAAATCAGATTAGAAATGAATGGAGAGATGCCTTGAGGCTTATATACTCCTAACGAGAGGTCAAAGGTCCAACATACCCTTACAAGGGATAAAGGAGGGATTTATATTAAGGGTAGAATAGGAAATTTCATCAAGACATGTCATAAAAGACTGCTCATTAAATGGCTGATGTTCAAGAGCAAAAAGAAAGTTGTTCGAGGGCTAAAGTCTGTTGTTCGAAGGCTGCTACTGAAGCTTGAAGTTTGCTAGTCAAGCAGCTCGAAGTCTACTATTAGAGAAACCCAAAGTCTGCTGGTATAACAACCCAAAGTCTGCTGGTGGTGTAGCTCAAAGACTGCTGGTGGTGCAGCCCAAAGTCTGCTGGTATAGCAGCCTAAAGTCTGCTGGTGGGCAGCAGCGCGAGGCTATCTTCCGACGGCTCCCATTTGTACACCATTCGACGAAATGACGTGATTTCTTCGCCAGGATGACCCTAAGGACTTAAACTAAATGCCTTAAAAGTTTCAAATCAAACTAAAACCATCTTGTAAGATATCTCGAAGAAAACGATTCAGTCACGTACCAAATTCGATCCGTAACTAATAAATGACAATGAAATCACGTGGAACAAACTAACGATAGAAACAATGATCGAGTAAGTATACATACTTATTTTAAAGTATGTTAAAAGCCTAATAAAGAGTCTCAAACTCATACTCAAACTTAATTTAGAATTAAGTCCTTCAAAAATACGAAAGACAAAACGTTTACGAAACGCGAATCGTGAAATCAAACTTACGACGACAACTATAATTTGAACGTCGTGACCTCATGCAACTTATAAACATGATAATAAGGATATTAAATGTGTCCAAGTGAGTACACGAAGACCTAAGATCCCTCAAAGTTCCCGAGTAAGAAAGAAGTATGAAACCATTCTATCGAGTCAATTACTTAAAGATTTGAGGTCTTACATCCTCACCACCTTAAAAGAATTCGTCCTCAAATTCACAATCCTACAACAACCAAAAGTCCAATACTTTGGCCTACGAATGAAGTCGAGGCGACCACCTAGGTGTGCCACATAACACGAGGGGGAGAAATACTCAAATATTAACTCCAATCAATTCCAAAGTTGAGTCATTCTTGACTCTTGACGGGGTCTAAAGACATTAGCAAGGCTTACCAAGTTCTAACAAATACGGATATCGAGGTAAAAATTCCTCTCTAACAACAAATCAAGTAATTCATATGCATGTGAAATAATTGCACCGAGAATCCATAATGGATGTACAAAATTGAGAAATAGAAATAAGATTTCTTTGCATGCTAGGGACAAACAGAACATTATGCAATTAAAAGGTGGTAGAAGGTGTAGGAAGAGAAGTAGATTCCGTGTTAGCAATGTGTAACCCGGTGTCATCACCAATAACCATGTCGTCAGTGCCCGAGTACTAATGATGGAGAGACAAATTGTTGAGGTCATTGGTGACATGGTGGGAAGCACCACTGTCCAGGAGCCAGTTGGGTGTGGAGTTGCCCGAGGTTGTAGCTATGTTTGCTTGCGGTTGCCAGTTATTGCCCGCAGACGAGGAGCGAGCTGGATTACAATACTTGCTACACAAGTTAATCTAGAGAGTCCAAATACAAAAGGGATTAAAAGACCTAAATTCAAATAAATTAAGAAAGAATATTTACAAATAAATATAAATATATTATTCTCTTATAATGTATACCTGTGTTTTTTAAATGGGTATTTATTTACCAGCCTATTTACGCCCGCATCCCACATGAGTGTTTCCCATTCCTCTCGTTTGCCATGCCTAAGTATGAATCAAGGTACTAATATTCTTAAATTGAACAAAGTAAAATTTGATTATTTCTTTTAGTAATTTGTTTGTTTAAATGAAAACACATTTCTCTTGTGATATTGATATCCCTAGTCCTTTGTCTTCCTACCTCTTCAATTTCGTTGTTTTCACCCAATTACTAGCTCATATTATGTACGACTAGTAGTTGGTTTTAAAAATAGTATGGTGAACTCTTTACCTGAAACAATAAGAATATTTGATAATCAATTATGCAACTCAATGATAAATAAACGGTTTTGATACTATAGCATTTCTCTCCTAGAATATATTCATAAGTGTAACGATGCAACTCAATGATAAATAATTGGTTTTTAAAAAAACATACAGTGAAGTGTTAAGAATATAAAGTACACAATATAGTACATACTATCAAACCATAGGGAAGGAGATTATGTAATTTATTTGGTTAATTAATATGAATAAGATATTAGCTAGACTGAAAATTTTTACTCCTAGAAGATTAGTAGATTACATGTGGAGGATTTGATTCAGAACAGTTTATATATCGTGGGAGAGTAATGTATCAACTTTTCAGAAAAACGTACAACACCTTCATACATGTCTTGGTTTGGCAACCAAGAGTTATGCTCTCGCGGAATGACTGTCTAATTATTTTAAGAGGTATGATATTACGAGATAGAGTACCAGTAGCAGATTCAAAAATAATGTTGACCGGTGTCCAAAATTTTAACTATTCCCTCCGTCTCAAAATATATGATGTTTTCGGGTTTTTCACACAGACCAGAGAAACATATTGTAAAGATTAAACTTTCCCTATCCAAACATTAATGGGGTGTCTTAATATTCTTGCCCAAAGAGTTAAACAAGAGTTACGAGCTCAATAAATATGGGTAGAATTGGAAGAAAAAAAAAGGGAAAATGTTCTTTGAAAATTACAAAGTTTCATCTATTTTGGAATAAAAAAACTCTCTCAAAACGTCATATATTCTGGGACGGAGGGAGTATTATATAAAAAAAATTTAGAAGTTACAATTTGTAATTAATCATCATCACCAACATTCATTAACATGTCTTTTTTGTTATAATATATAAGAGAATTATTTAAAAATTGATCGGAAATTCGATTTTTCCTGACAATATTTTTAGAAAAGAATTTGGGAGGGGTTAAAAAGGTTCAATTGTAATTAATCATCATCAAGATTTAGTATTACTTATATTAAATCAACATTCATTAACATGTCTTTTTAAATGTTAAACAAAATATCGGTTTATATATAAGTATATCACTAATCATTATAGAATTATTATAAAAATTGATCGGAAATTCGATTTTGTGCAATTAACTTTGACCGTCTTGACAATAAATTTTTAGAAAGAATTAATGACAATTTTGGGGAGGCAATGTTCAAAATTTATGAATGAAAACTTGGTCAATGTTTATCAATAAAAGAACACTAATTTTAAGTGTCAATTTATAGGTTGATAATCCCAAACATTTTAATATTCAAAAACTTTGTATAATGAATGTTTTTGAACAAATTTGAATTTTTTCCACCCTACAAATAAAATTTGAACTCAAATAAGTTCTTTCTTTTGAATGATTACTTTTATTAAATTATATTTGTATTTTATGAATAAAGAAATTTTTGCTAAAATCAAAATAACAAAATTATTTTTAGCTATTGTTTTTGTTTTGTAAATTATTTTGATTTTAATAACTTCCATTATATTTTTTGTTTTATTGACTTCCATTTGGACTTTAAATTATTTTGTTTTATTGACTTTGTAACTATTATTTTTGTTCCATAAAATATTTTTAACGTAATTTTTTTATTTTTCTAACCTCACTTTAAATTATTTTGTTTTATTGACTTTGTAACTATTATTTTTGTTCCATAAAATATTTTTATTTTACTTTGTAACTATTATTTTGGTTTTACATAACACAGAATTATTTTTTATAATTTTACCAACCGCACTTTAAATTATTTTTGTTTTATTGACTTTGTAACTATTATTTTGGTTCCATCAAATATTTTTATTTAACTAATGTTTTTTTGTTTTGCATAGTTATTTTTAAGAATTTGTTTTAAACGTAAATTATTTTTATTATTTTAATAACGTTTAAGTTGTTTTAGTTTTTATTGACTTTGTTCCATAAAATATTTTTATTTTACATATATATTTATTTTTGTTCCATAAAATATTTTTATTTTACATATATATTTTTAAATTTGTTTTAGTAAATTAATTCATTTTACTAACCTCCGCATTAAATTATTTTTATTTTATTGATTATGTAACTTTTATTTTTATAGTGGCTTGTTCCATAAATTATATTTTATCTTACTAACCTTTTATATTTTTGTTTTCTTGATCGAGAACTGATTAGAAATACCGAGAAGATAGAGAGAAATAGTGAAATGGTAACTCAAAAGTCAATAATTCAAAAGTGAGATTTTGGAGGGAGAAATCTACCCTTGCCTTTATATATATATAGATAACATAGACATTCCAAATTATTCTCAACTTAATCATCCAATGGGTATAATACTAAGTAGCTCTAATATCATTTGTCTTACTATAATTGGCTTGTCATCAGTTGGTTAATCTGTCTATTATAATAGTCAACCTATTTAAACATCTCGTGCAAACACGTTTGTTAAGAAGAAGCAATAAAATCTCCCCCAAAATCCACCTCCCAATCCCAACATGTTCACCACCTTTCCATTTCCTTTACATAGATAAATATTTGTATGTATAGCAATGCATCTTAATTCTTTGAATCACCCACAACTAGACCCTAATTAAAGCATGGCAAAGCCAAGTTCTTTCCTATTGCTTTCATGGGTTCTTCTTGCATTCTGTGTTTCAACCTTGGAAGCTACTCATCCCTACCTTCCAACATATCCCAAGCCTCAGAAGAAACTCATGAACGAAATAGACTCGTGTTGGAGAATGAACCCGGGGTGGGAGTCTGATCGCCAATCACTAGCCGACTGCGCAATAGGATTTGGAAACCATGCGGTAGGAGGTAAATATGGAGCAATTTACGTTGTCAATGACCCCTCAGATGATCCTATAAACCCTAAACCCGGCACCCTCCGGTATGGTGCAATCCAAACAAAGCCACTCTGGATCATTTTTGAAAGCGCCATGATACTTAAACTAGAAAATGAGCTCATGGTGAATAGTTACAAGACTATAGATGGGAGAGGAGCTAAAGTTGAGATTGCAAACGGTCCGTGTATTACTATAGAAGGTGTGAGTAATGTTATCATTCACGGGATCAGTATTCATGATTGTAAGCCAAGCAAGCCCGGGCTTGTTCGGAGCACACCGGACCATGTGGGTCATAGGACCGGATGTGACGGAGATGCTATCAGTGTGTTTGCTTCGTCAAATATTTGGATTGACCATTGCTATCTTGCTCGTTGCACTGATGGCCTTGTGGATGTCATACATGCCTCCACTGGTGTCACGGTCTCTAATAACTACTTCACTCAACATGACAAGGTAAAGTAAAATCGAACTTTTGTCAAAATAATGTGCAGTATATATTAGAAATGGTTGATTAATTTGATTCTGTGTTTAATTTTGCGCAAACTTAAGGTTATGCTGCTTGGACATAGAGACGGCTACACGGCTGATAAATCTATGAAAGTCACTGTAGTGTTCAATCATTTTGGGCCTGGTCTAGTTCAAAGGATGCCGAGGTCAGTAGTCTATTGCTTGGCAACTCTTGTAAAGATATGGAACCATTTTTTATTTGATTTTGATTATTGCGCTATATAATAACAGGGTTAGATACGGGTATGCTCATGTAGCCAATAATAAGTACGATCAGTGGTTAATGTATGCCATTGGTGGGAGCTCCGATCCAACTATTTTGAGTGAAGGGAACTATTTTGCTGCATCAGATGATGGTTACGCTAAAGAGGTTACAAAAAGAGAGACTAATGAGGGCAGAGAATTTTGGAAGAATTGGAAATGGAGGTCTTCTAAGGATGTGTTTCTTAATGGTGCTTTTTTTGTTCCATCTGGAATGGGAAGCTGCGCTCCTATGTACTCTAGACCTCAATTGTTTACTGTGGCTCAGGGATCCTTGGTACCCCTTTTGACCTCTGATGCTGGCCCTCTCGGTTGTGTTGCTAACAAAGCATGTTGATCCAAAATAGTGTACTCACCTATTGAAACTCTTGATGTAATTCTGTTTTGTTTTCTGTTTGATTTGTTTTTGGAAAGAATTAAAGAGAAAACACACCCACGATTAGAGGAAACTTTCATGTAAGGACTGAAGATGAAGAGATTCGGAGCGAGGGAGTAAGAAAGGAAGTTCTACAGAAGTAAACAGACCATGATTGTATTTAACCATTTAATTATTTTGAAATTTCGAATATGAATCTACACTTCTACAGTTCAGTTAGAATGCTGTCTAAATCACAATGTAGGATAGTAACTGTAACTTTCATTTTAGAGCAGAAAACATGGATAGTTGGTGGAAGACAGACATTCTTTAATGTTAGAAAATTATGGAGGCCCAAAACCATTGGTTAGTGGCAGCCTTCTAATTTCTCCCTAAGCCCTATTTTAGCTTGGCCCATTCCTTGTGTAGCCTGCCCATCCTTTCCTTTGGTGAAGCCCATGGCCGTCTGGCCCAATTTCCTGGCAGCCCAGTCCTCTGTCTGCCGGTTTAGCAGAGGGGCAGCTTGGTAATTCCCGTGGCTGTCCTTGTTAGTGATTGCCCCGCTCGTTCTCTGTTGCCGTAATTGAGCTCTGTCCCTTCGTCATTTGTGTAGAGAGAGCAAAACCGTTTTGCAGGTTAGTGAGCAGAGAGGATTTAATGTGTAGATCTTGTTCTCTTGGTAAGACGGTTATAGAGTGAGAGAGAGAATACCAGTTAGTGTGTGTGCCCCTTTGTTTGCTGACCCCCCTCTTCCTTCCCTCTTCAGATTCTTTGTGATCTGTGTGTGAGAGAGACGATGAAGACGAGCCTCTCTGTGAGTCTCGTCTTTTGAGTTCATATAGGGTCGAGTTCCTCGGTTTGGGTTATTTCTTCGGGGTTTTCTGATTTCAGTCTCTCTGCTCTTCTCCTTCTCTGTTCTTCCTTGGTTTGGGTTGCCCGGAATCATTGGGTTTGATTGCTGGATTGGGTCGTGCCTTTGTTGGTGGCTTTGACCTTTGGAAACAGTGGGTTGGTTCCCCCAGTTTGGCTCTTTGGTGGATATGGCCGTGAGAGGGTATCTGAGCAGAATGAGTGCATAGTCGAGGTCCCCGACCGATTACGGCGAGTCGTGTTCTTGAACACGGCGGTTGAGTGCACTGTTTCGTGGCTATCACAAAGTTTAGTTATAATCCTGTTATTGTTATTATAATTGTTTTGTTACTGCCCTTTTTTCAGTTTATGCCCATAGCATATTACTCTCTGTTTTATCAGCTCAGTTGCTCTTGTTCATGTTTATTTCTGTTGTTATTCAAGAGTGTATTTCTCCACTGTTTAGTTCATAAACAGGTCGGTGAAATAATGGACTGTTACTAACCAGTTTATTAGTACATTTATTTACTGTTTTATAGACCCCAGTAATTAAAATGATACCCATTTCCTAGCTTGTAATGTTATCCGTATTTACTTTTAATCTTGGTATGTAATTTATTACTGGTTAGTCCGATTCTGTATTGGAACGGTTCCTGACTGATTTTCGTGTAGTGGTGAAATTACACAACATTTAAACTTCCCATGTGTGTAAAGAATGCTAACCTTCCCGATTTCTTTTAAAATCATACTAGTTCATGTGACTTGATCCACAGTCCAAAATTCCGCTTGTTTCTAGATATGAATACTCTATAGTCTATACATGTGGATAGATGGAACGTGCTCATTCACTTATTCTCTCGCTTTTCTATTTTTACTCTTCATTTACCTGCTAATCTACCATCCTTCTGAAATGAGTAGCTTCCACGATCAACACTGATTAAAAAAAATTACAAAATTATCAGAAATAAGGGTTTAGTTGATGTAGAACAGGTGGTCAACCGTACTACCAAGAAGACTCCATTCGAGATTGTATATCAACGACCTCCGTGCCATACTCTCGATTTGGTACCGCTACCAAAAATTGGCAGGTTATAGTGTTGCTGCTGAACATATGGCTGAGAAGATTGAAGCTATGTAAGCAGAAGTGGTGAAGAATATCGAGGCCTCCAATACTAAGTATAAAGAGGCTGCTGACAAATGGTGTTGTTACAAAGTCTTTGTTGTAGATGATTTGGTAATGGTCCATCTGCGCAAGGAGCGGTTCCTGGTTGGTACTTATAGCAAGCTACATCCGAAGAAGATTGAGCCATGGAAGATTTTGAAGAAGATCAATGACAACGCGTATGTAGTTGACTTGCCGGACAGGTGGAACATCTCTTTTTTTTTTAAAGAAAGCAGGGCGGCACCTGAACATCTCCCCTACTTTTAATGTGGCTGATTTGACTGACTTATTCCCCGACGATCCTCTTTATCATGTTGATGACTCAAGATCAAGTCTTTTTCAAGTAGGGGAGACTGATGTAGAATAGGTGGTCGAAACTTATCTGAGCAAGGTTCTAGAGAAGAGTTCGAAGTTCAAGGAGCCCAACGGCAATTTTTGAAAGCTAGTTATGCGGGTAGTTTTCACAGTTTTCTGTTAGTTTTTGTTACGCACTAATAGAAATCATTTAACGGTCGACAGAACTTTAACGAATCATAACTTTTGTGTCCATAAGAATTACGGGGCCCGCCGCATATCAAATCGAAGCTCTCAACGAGATTTACAAGACACACTAGGTGAAACCCATGATGAGTTCGTTTTAAGCTAAAAAATGTTGTTTAAGCACTGTTACGGGTCTTTTAGGGTTTGGTTTGTTTTAGGGTATATAAATACCCTCTTAAACGTTTGTTTAGGCAGTTTTGATAATTAATTGAATTTTCTTATTCTCATTGTTTTGTTCTTGAGAACCCTAAGCTGTAATAAGCTTGCTGATAGGAATTTCTCGTGAAAAGAGTTCGTTTATATTGTTTCGCTGCGTATTAGTTCACACAATGTTCGTGTAACAAGCTCAGGCCCAAAGCACTCGGTATCTCACATTGGGGTGGATACACAGGGCAAGAATCGGGATTTAGGTCTCACTCCCGTGCAAGACAATCCAATGCACACAGACAAGCATGGTTTATATTAATAGCACCAAACTACTAATTTCATAGATGTATATATAGTCTTAGATGATCAAACATTCTCATCTCTTTCTTTCTTGGTAGACTCCTTGAGTATCCCAAGTTTCATGTTTAAACCATGGCCAAACCAAGCTTTCTCCTTACTGTCTCATGCCTTCTAGCCTTCCATTTGCTGGCCTTGCAATCTCAGCCCGTAGACAACCACCCCAACAGATACATTCACTCACATCTACCCCCAAACAAGGTCATGAATTAATACCATAGACTCTTGCTAGCAAACAGACCCCAACTGGCAAAATAACTGCAAGGCGCCCTAGTAAACTGTGCTAAAAGCATTGGCAGTGGAGCAAAGGGAGGGAAAAACGACCCAATCTACACAGTCTTCAACCCATCTGACGACCCCATAAATCCCAAGCCTGGAACAATTAGACATGGAGTAATCCAAACAAGGGTGCTCTGGATCACATTCCAAAGGGACATGAATATTACCCTACATAATGAGCTAATGGTAACTAATGATAAGATCATACATGGGAGAGGTGTCAAAATTGAGATTGTGAACGGCCCGTGCCTTACTTGGTTGTTTTTCAGCCATGTGATTATACAAAGGGATCAGCATTCATGATTGCAACTGCAGCCAAAGACCTGATTGTTCGTGGCAATGTGTCTCATATCACACATAGGCTTGGGTCTGATGGAGATGCAATAACCATATATGATTCTTCTTATTTGGATCGATATACTGCTATCATGCTCGTTCCACCGATGGCTTTATTGATATTACCCATGCCTTGACAGATGTTACTGTCTCTAACAATTAC
The DNA here is from genome assembly GCA_013146195.2 of Codonopsis lanceolata. NCBI lineage: Eukaryota > Viridiplantae > Streptophyta > Magnoliopsida > Asterales > Campanulaceae > Codonopsis > Codonopsis lanceolata. The sequence continues at coordinate 74,098,266 of CM028379.1, read as the reverse complement.
TTCACTATAACATGATAAAGCAAGTACAGAAACATTTCTCTACTAGAATACCTTTCTACGTACATATGATGAGACTATAATCTTCCAAAAAAAAAAAGAGTTTACCCCTTATTTGTGATGAATAATAAATAGTTGTGTGGACAACTTTGATCAAATTGCGTAGTTTTAAGTTAATGGAAACTGAACAAAGCTGTAACCATGCATTTGGAGTTTCCAGGTGATGTTGCTAGGACATAATGAAAGTTACAGTGGCATTTAACCATTTTGGCCATGTCTAACTGAAAGGATGCCCAGGTGACGTTTTTTATGAGCTTCCCTTGTTTCCCAAAACTATAATAGAGATTACACTTTGTCTTTTGACCGATTGGATTCTGTGTGTTTGTGTGTGTGTGTGACAGGTAGGTATGGGTATGCTCATGTTGCCAACAACAAGACTGTCAATGGCAAAATTATGATAGCAGCACCGTGACATCAAGCTAGCAAAGATGTCACACAATCAATTCATTCCAATTATACAGACTCATGTAAATATTTGTTGGCAACTTGTTTCAACTAATTGAATAAGCAAAGTCATGTAAGGAAGGAAGTTGGAATCCCACATTGGGAAAAAGATGAAAACACCTCTACTTAATAAAGTAGAGCTTTTAGGTTTTACATTTGGCCCTTGGGCCACTACACTTTTATGTAAGAGGGAAGACCTAGCTAAGTGCATGTCCAAACACACACGCCCGCCCAGCTTAGCTGGCTGCCTAACTGAACCTTATCTTTTTGTTACCAGTTCAAGTGGAGTGTGACCCTTATGAACCTATGAACCTTTTCTGTCCCTTTAAAGACAGAACAGTTACAGCACAATCATTCAAAGCCTCAGACAAGGCAATTACCAAAACGGTTCTGTCTGAAACGGTGTGTCCGTTTCAAACACACGCAACCGATACGGTTATGTCCGTTTCGGACACACGCAGGTCCAAACACGCGCGGGCCACCGCCCGACTCAGCTGGCTGCCGAACCTTATCTTTTTGCTACCAGTTCAAGTGGAGTGTGACCCTTATGAACCGTAGTGAACCTTTTCTGTCCCTTTATAGACAGAACATTTACAACACAATCATTCAAAGCCTCAGATAAGGCAGTTACCAAAATGGTTCTGTCTAAAACAGTGTGTCCGTTTCAGACACACGCAACCGCTACGGTTATGTCCGTTTCGGACACACACCAACTGCTCCCAACTGCCACATATATACTGCATGAAACACTGATTTTCACTCACTGAAAAACTCTCTCTTTCTGCACACCACATTCTGCCCTTACAGAGATACAGCAGCCGTGTTCTGATTCGCCGGTGACTGAAGCTTGGAAGGATTGGCCTCTTCAATCACGTAAGATTCCTAAACCCTCGGAGACTCACTGGCAGCACCCGTCCATTCCATACACGATGCCAGTTTTTGTCTTAAGGGCAGAGATTGACTATCTCGAGGATCATCTACTATTCTGTAAACACACACACACACACTATATGAACGGGAACCAGATCACGCCACATACTAACAATCTTAAGACAAAAATATTTTTGGCTTGATATTTTTCTTTTCCTGTAGACAGTACAGATCTTTTTCTTCATCTTTTATCTGATTCTGTCTTCTGTACTGATCTGTCTGTGTTACAGATTCAGACCATCTGTATGTTTCAGTATTTACTGTTTAACAAACCATATTACTTCAATTAAAAACACTGATCAGTCTGTTTTGAACACACTGATTAGTTTGGTTTTTTGAAACTGATCAGCCTATTCTTTTTAAAACTGATCAGTCAGGGTTTATACAAACTGTGCAGGCCTATTTTCTGCATTTAAATCAGTATGTTCTGTAAATCTAATAAGCATGTTTGCATGCTTATTGATTATATAAACCCGTAGTAAGCATGCTTACATCTTATCACTTAGTGTACTCACTAATAACCTGTAATCAGCATATTCAGTTTAGCCTGCTTACACTATATACTTAATTGTATTCATTGTAACAGTGTTTTAATATGTATTAATTGTAAAGTGTTTTAATCTGTTTCACATAAATAAAACAGCATAGACTGCACAGAAAAGTCCATTAATTTTGGTTGCTGATTGTATAGAAACAAAAGTGTTTCACATAACTTAGCATAATACTAATCATGTATTGTGTGCAGCATGGCTTCCAACACTGGAAAGGAACCCGCTTCTGTACAACAGCCCGTGGCAGAAACTCAAATGATGCACGCCACCGTCAACACTCATGGTGAACGCTCGGAAAAGTTTGTTGGCTCAGAATTCAAACGCTGGCAGCAAAAGATGCTCTTCTACCTAACGACACTGAACCTGTCAAAGTTCCTGAAGGAAACAACCCCTATCTTGAAAGAAGGGGAATCGAACCGAACCACCGTGGCTGCTGTTGAGTCATGGAAACACTCTGACTTCCTTTACAGGAACTACATCTTAATGGATTGGATAACTCGTTATACGATGTATACGACCCATTTAAGACAGGCAAAGAACTTTGGGAATCATTAGAAAAGAAATACAATGCCGAAGATGCCAGCTCGAAGAAATTCGTAGTTGCTAGGTTTTTAGATTTTTTTATGAATGATTCTAAAAGTGTAATGACACAGGTTCAGCAACTCCAACTGATTTTGCATGAGATAGCGGCCGAAGGAATGATTATTTCTGAAGCATTCCAAGTTGCGGCAATGATCGAGAAGCTACCTCGCTTGGAAGGACTTCAAGAACTATCTCAAGCACAAGCGTAAAGACATGTCGTTGGAGGATATGATTCTCAGGCTAATGATCGAGCAAAATAACCGGGTGGCCGATAAGAAGCAGCTTCGCCCCATAGAAGGGGCACATGTGGTATAACAAGACTCTAGGAACGAGAAGCGTAAAAGCTCCGGTGAAGGGATGTCTAAACAACATAAGCAATATAAGTTCAAAGGGAAATGTCTCATCTGCGACAAGAAGGGCCACAAAGCTGCCGAGTGCCGAGGGAAGAAGCGAGTCCGCCGAGAAGCCAACGTAGTTGATGAAGACATCAGCATGATATGCGTGGTTTTCAAGACAAACATGGTCGGCACGGGTCGTGAATGGTATGTGGACACCGGGGCCATACGTCACATATGCGGCAATGCGGAGATGTTCTCTTCCTATTCAAAAGTGACGTCCGGCGAAAAGCTATTCATGGGCAGCTCCTCCACCTCTAGCGTGGAAGGAAAAGGGCAAGCGATATTGAAAATGAGCAGCGGACGGGAATTGGTGCTTACCAATGTCCTCCATGTCCCGGATATTAGGAAAAACCTAATCTCCAGCTCCCTTTTAATAAAGCATGGGTTCAAGTTGGTCTTTGAGTTCGAAAATTTTGTACTAACTAAGAGGGGAGTTTTTATGGGCAAGGGTTACCTCAATGAGGGCTTGTTCAAATGTAATGTAATGGTGGTAACCCCACCCAATAGTAGTAGAATTAATAATACAGCGACGACTACATCTTCTTCTTACTTGCTTGAGCACTCTAATATTTGGCATCTTATATTAGGTAATGTTAACCATGAATCTATACGAAGATTAATGCAAATGGAATTAATTCCAGAAGCACGAATCAACACTAAGGAAAAATGTCAAATATGCGTTGAAGCTAAACAAACAAGAACCTCCTTTCAAACAATACAACGTGACACTCGACCACTAGAGCTAGTTCATAGCGACCTATGTGACTTTAAATCCATATAATCATGTGGCGAGAAAAATTATTTCATCACCTTCATTAATGATAGTACACGCTATTGTCATCTTTACTTGCTAACTAGTAAAGATGAAGCGTTCGAGGCATTTAAAACGTATAAGAACGAAGTCGAAAATCAACTTGACAAAAAGATAAAAATTCTCAAATCTGATCGAGGAGGCGAATACATACATCCTTTTAAAGACTTTTGTGCAGCACACGGAATAATTCATCAAGTTACTCCTCTTTATACTCCACAATCCAATGGGATTGCGGAAAGGAAAAATTGTACACTTAAAAAAATGATGAATTAATTACTAATTCAATCAGGCCTAACCGACAAAATGTTGGGGGAGGTGGTGCTCACAGTAATTTACTTGCTCAACAAGCTGCCACATAAGAAATTGGAGCAAACCTCTTATGAATTATGGAACGGTTGAAAACCTTCTCACAAATTCATCAAAGTGTGGGGGTGTCTGGCCAAAGTAGCAGCAACATTACCTAAAAAGGTAAAAATCGGTCCAAAAACCGTGGATTGTATCTTCATAGGATTTGCAGCTCGGAGTAGTGCCTATAGGTTTTTAGTGCACAAGTCTGAAAATCCAAATATGGAAGTAAATACAATATTAGAATCAAGAAATGTCACATTTTTTGAAAATATATTTCCATTAAAAAATAATCATAATACTAATGGAAAACGCTCATTTCCTTGGAATACAAGCGAAAATGAGAACGAGGCTCCCACGGACACTGGTCCCATGGACATCATCCAAGATGACCATCCAGCTGCACCGGATGATAAACCTAGAAAGAGCAAACGGGCAAAAAGAACTAAAACCTTCTGACCTGACTTTGTGACCACATTTATAGTGGACAATGAACCTCGCACGTTCAAAGAAACAATGTCTACTCCAAAAGCTCCTCAATGGAAAAAAGCCATTAATGGCCAAATATCTTCCATTATGCAAAACCACACTTGGGAATCAGTTGATCTTCCTAAGGGGTGTAAACCATTGGGCTATAAATGGATTTTCAAACGAAAATTAAAACCCGATGGTTCTATTGATAAGTATAAAGCAAGATTAGTCACAAAAGTGTTTAATAAAAAAGAAGGTGTTGATTATTTTGACACTTATGCCCCTGTAACCCGAATTACGTCGATTCGACTACTAATTGCTTTTGCAGCTCTGCACGATCTTGAAATACATCAAATGGATGTTAAAACTACTTTCCTAAATGAGGAACTCGAAGAAGAAATCTATATGAATCAACCAGAAGGATTCATAGCTCCAGGCAACGAAAAGAAAGTATGTTGATTGGTCAAATCGTTGTACGGATTAAAGCAAGCACCAAAACAATGGCATAAACTTTTTGATGACGTAGTACTTACAAATGGGTTCAAGATCAATGAATGTGACAAATGTGTGTATGTCAAAAATACACAACATGGTTATGTCATTATCTGTCTTTAGGTAGATGACATGCTCATCATAGGCAGTTACAACAACATGATCAAGGACACCAAGAAAATGTTGGCCAACAGGTTCAACATGAAAGATCTTGGGATAGCTGATGTCATATTAGGTATTAAAATATCTAGAAGATCCGAGGAAATCATATTATCACAATCTCATTACATCGAGAAATTACTGGAGAAATTCAGCAATGGTGATAATAGTATTGCAAAAACTCCAATTGACCCAAACTTTCATCTCAAAAAGAACCTACACGAAAGTGTATCTCAAAGTGAATACTCTCGTGTCATTGGAAGTCTCATGTATCTCACGAATTGCACGCGACCAGATATTGCTCAAACAGTTAATCGTTTGAGCAGATTTAAAAGCAATCTCGGGCATGATCACTGGAAGTCTATTGTAAGAGTCCTTAGGTATCTTTGATACACTAAAGACTATGTGTTGCACTATTCCAAGTATCCAGCAGTAATAGAAGGTGACAGTGACGCCAACTGGATATCCGATACTAACAATTCAAAATCCACAAGTGGATTTGTATTTACACTTGGGGGTGGTGCTATCGCATGAAAATCTTCCAAACAGACTTGCATTCGCAAGATCTACAATGGAATCAGATTTTATCGTTTTAGATAAAACAGTAGAAGAAGCCGAATGGCTACGAAACTTCCTAGAAAATCTTCCAGCCTGGCCACAACCAGTACCAGTTATATGCATCCATTGCGACAACCAAGCCGCAATAGGAAGTGCGCAAAACAATATGTATAACGTTAAATCACGACACATACGGAGGCGTCACAATACCATTAGGGAACTTATCTCAAATGGAGTGACCACCATCGATTATATTCGATCAAAAGACAACCTAGCGGATCCACTAACTAAAGGTCTATCTAAGAGAGCAAGTATGCAACTCATCGAAGGAAATGAGACTTAAGCCTACGAAATAAAGAATAATTTAGCGGCAAACCCCACCTAGCTGATTAGAGATCTCATGGTCTAGGTTCAAAAGGGACAACCCAACTAAATTAATCATAAAGACAACACTACATGATTTAACTCCTACCCATTCCTATGGTGAAACACACTAGTGTTATCTGTCATGGTAAAGGATAATCTTTGCTTTTAATGGTTACTATGACTTGACTCGTCAAGCGAAGTTCTGACAGAACAACTCCTTATAGGCAATCACCTATGTGAATGTAAGATTGGCCGATCTTATGAGAATTGAGAGACTGAAATTCTCTACCACACATTCACAGAACCATGTATCATTCAAGGCCAACATGAACACAAACAAATAATCACACCTGTTTGAGGGTAGCTGTGTGATTAGTATTGTCTTGGTTGACATCAAATACTAATCAGTTCAAGACACTCAAGTCACTAATTAGTAAGTCATCCCGATAGTATATCATAAGGAAAGGTTCAAAGCCAAAAGCCACCTATTCCAGTACAGTTACTCTCAGTTGTATCTCTGTAAATATCAATATGTCATCATCTTACATGATATCTCATTCAATGTGGGGGATTGTTGGAAACTTCTTTCAACTAATTGAATAAGCAAAGTCATGTAAGGAAGGAAGTGGGAATCCTACATTAGGAAAAAAGATGAAAACAGCTCTACTTTATAAAATAGAACTTTTAGGCTTTGCATTCAGCCCTTGCGCCACTACACTTTTGTGTAGGAGGGAAGACCTAGCTAAGTGCAGACACTGCCCGCCCGTCCTGACCCGGCAAGGCCAACCATTCAAAGCCTCAGACAAGGCACTTACCAAAACGGTTCTGTTTGAAACGGTGTGTCCGTTTCAGACACACGCAACCACTATGGTTATGTACGTTTCGGACACACGCCAACTGCTCCCAACTGACACATATATACTACATGAAACACTGATTTTCTTTCACTGAAAAACTCTCTTTTTCTGAACACCACATTCTGCCCTTACAGAGATACAACAGCCGTGTTCTGATTCGCCATTGACTGAAGCTTGGAAGGATTGACCTATTCAATCACGTAAGATTACTAAACCTTGGGAGACTTACTGGCAGCACCTGTCCATTCCATACACGGTGCCAGTTTTTGTCTTAACGACAGAGATTGACTATCTCGAGGATCATCTACAATTCTGTAAACACACACACTGTAGGAAAAGGAACCAGATCACGCCACATACTAACAATATTCTTATTCATTGTCCATATCAATTAGCATAATATAGTAGCAATACTGATTGTAATTAACAATTAGAGGAGAATAGGAAATATTGCAGGAAATATTACATTATATTCAGATATATTAAGCCAAGTAAGACATGCCTACAAAAGTTATAAAGTAATGAAACAAGAAATGGCACGGCTGATCTCCTTTCCTTCGATTCTTCTCTTCTTCTCTCTTGTGTCTTAATTCCCATAAACTATACCGTAGGTAGAAAAACATAAACCGGCGGACAAAAACCATTTTTTCTCATTACATTAATTAGATATGTAAATTCTTTTACTTCTAGATGTTTAGAATAGGATGGCTGAATTCACCAGCCTAAGACCAAGCCCTCCGAAGCGGAGCAAGTGTAGTGGAATGAGCGGAGCGAATCGAGGCGGTTGCGTCGCGTTGGACAAGGTGACCGCATCAAACAAGGCAATCGTGTTACTAGGGCATGGCAACCGTGTCGAATTCACGAGGAGCCCTCGTATTTGAAGTAGTCGTGTTAGGCAACCGCGTCACTTTGGCAGGATCTCTCTGAAGTGGAAGCAGTTGCGTCCACATGGTGAAGGGACCTCGTCAGGACGAAGAGGTCGCGTCACGTGGAGTGAAGCGACCGCGTTGGTGCGGCAAGTCAGCTTTTATATTTCCTTGTTTAAGTCGGTTTACGGTTTGGTATTGTATCTCTATATATAATCGTAACCCTATAACTCATGCAAGATTGGCCATAATAAAATTTTAAAACTCCATTGACCCCAATCTGTCTCTTTCTCTTCTCTTTGATTTTTTTTTTTATAAAGGTTGGAGGGGACAATGACCTCTTCTCTTTGATTGATGTTGCTATTACTTTGTTAATTGTTTATGCAAGAAACTAGAGATTTTCATGATGATCTTGTTACTAGTGTTACTACATCGTCTAATTAAGTCCCAGGTGACAGGTTGCAAAAAGAGAAGGTGATTTGCGAAATGACATTTGGGAAGAATTGGACATGAAAATCCTCTAAGGATATACTTTTGCACGGCGCTGAGTTTGAGAATTCTGGTTTAGGAAACGCTGTACTCTAAAAATCAGCAATTGATGTTGCTGAAGGATCAACAGTTCCTTCTTTAATTGGAAATGCTGGTCCTTTACACTGTGTTGCTAATAGACCTTGTTCTTGATGAAAAACAGAACACAGAACAGAGCAAAAATGGCATACACAAACATGAAAATTGAAAAAGTAGTATGTAACGAATAAGAATTAAAAAAAAGATAAAAAAATGGAAAGAAGTGTCTGGGAAGGCTTTGCTTGTTTCTGATCTCAAAAAAGTCTGTTCTCATTGCTTTGAACTCCATGTGTGACTGGCGCTTTGGCTCTCACTTTTCTCAAGTACCAAATCCCAGCTCCTACTCCAAAGGCTCCGGCTACTGACACAGCAGTTGCAGCCCCTAAAATAATTTGAATATAAGTTATAAGAAATTATAAATCATATGCCTAAACTTCTTCTAAGCCTGAAATAATTAATATATTTATGTTTTACCTGCTACTACTCCAGTTCTGCTACCATGCTTAGACACACTCTGATCTGCAAGATTACATAGAAGAATTTATGCACTTGCAAGAACATTTAAACACACGTACATTCACACAAAATTTGGCCCCGGAGGCCTTGTAATTGATACATACCTTTGCAATAAGTAGTGACATTTCCTTTATCACAGAGGCACAAGAAGCTCTGTGTTAGAGTGTCAAATCCACAAGTCCCACTGCCTTTAGCAGCATCCTCGCACTGCAGGCACCGTGTTGTTACCGGGACATCAAAATCAATCCGGATCCCATACTCTGGAACCTGATTATAAGGTGGGGTCACACCCATATTCCTCCAATACACGCTAGTATAAGTGTCACAATACTTAAGCATCAATCTTAACGATTCTGTCGCTCTTGGATAATAAGAACAGCAAGAAGTACTAGTACCCAATGCAATCGCACATTCAGGCAAGTGCCTGCACAAATAACTAGCACTATCGCACGTTGAATCACACTGATCAGGAAATCTTTCGCAGAAAACGGGCTTGGGCTCGATGATCACATTGGTTTCACTACAGTTAAAGAATAGATAATCATTCTGTGGGGAGAGAGAGAAATGAATGCTAGTGTCTAGACTAAATGGCCTGGTAGGACGGAAACTGTTTCCGTCTTGGCAGTTCCACATAAATGGATCGGTAACAAGGATATGAGGATCTGAATAAGTTATGTTTTGAATTGGGTATCTTCCAGAAGGGGTTCTGAGCTCAAGTTGCTTCAAATCGGTACAAATGAGGATGTGTCGATAGTACGGGCTTCCGCAGCCATCATCAATGCCAAAAGGGTAATTGATTGGTATGTCACCACAAGAGGTTCTGCAGAGACTTGATTGAGCTTGTATGAGGGTTAAATATGGAAGGATAAGTATAAAGGATTTCATGTGTATGGATATGTATATGAATGAATAACCCATTACAGATTTATGGAGATTATACAAAGGGATGATGTCAAGAAAGATTTTTGTTGTTAAGGATCGAAGACAGTGATCACTAGCTAGAACTGAACGTTACTGAAGTCAAGATTGAACTATAGATGGAGAAACTCTGGTTTATGTTTTCCTTTTCAGCTTTTTCTTTTTCTTTTTCTTTTTTCTGTTTCTGTTTCTAAGTGGCTCACCTTTAATTAGTGCTTGCTTTTGCTTTGTCTCCTTTGAATGGTGTTCTCTATCTTTATTCCTACCAATTTACGCACTAGATTTGCTTTCTGATTTGTGGAGACTGAGGAAAGAAGAAATAAATGAGTAAAATATGATTGGAAATGTAGTTCCCACTTCTAAATTTTAAATAATAAAGGTAATACTAACTCCCTCCCAACAAAAAAAACTCTCACTTCGACTATTTTTTTTTTGTTTAAGTTGATCATTGACCAAATATTTATAAAATTATTTTTACGAAAATCAAAATAATGGTTAATGTTAACATTTATATCTATCGTAATCGTATATTTCATTACCTATGATATAATAAAGGGAGGGGATATTTCTACTACATTTTTTTCATATCCACTACACCATAAATTATTGCATTAAATAATTACATCTTTGGAAATAATTGTCATTTCTATGCTTATCACTTGAAGTAAAGTATTACTATATATGTTTTATTTCTAAATCAAATTTTAATTTTCAACAAACAAGATAGTTTTCTTCAAAAAAAAAAAAAGATAGTTGTTCTTTTTCTATTTTTTATTTTTTCCAAAATACTTTTTAAGTCTCAACAAAAAATGTAATTTTTTTGTAATAATTATCTTTACTTAATTTTGTTTATGATTCATGTCTCATTCTTCATTATCATAAAAATAATATTATCAAGACATTTGTCTATCAAAACTATAGAGAATATTAATTAGATATTTATCATCAAAATAAATAATTTAATTTAATTAAAAAAGTATTACTCCAAAAAATCAATTCAATAATAGCAATATGTTAAGTATTATATTGAATATTTGTTTCACTCAACTCAATAATTAAACTGTCAAATCATTTTTATTGGTAGCTAAAAGGTTTTAAAATTTCACGATACTATTTCAAACTATTATTTTACTATTATATCCATTAAATCTCACTTTTAAAATTTTCTTTTAATAACCAAATAGTACACATTTTCTCAAAGTTTGGTAAACAAATTATGTTTTTAAGATATTAATTTATTGTTTATGCAACATAACATTAGTCATAATGTTAATTAATCAAGAATTTAATAAAAAGTGAAAGGTAATTAATTAGAAAAGTAATTTTATTAGTCAAATTAATATGATCAAGTAATTATGGGTAGATTTGTCCAAACATGTCATTAATTAATAGAATAACTAAGTATGTATCAGGACCTAAATATAGTCAAATTAACTATGGTTAATTATGGGTGGAGTGAGATGAATTGATGACCATTATTACAGTGAGATTCTTAAGGGTATTTTAGTAAGTATATTATTTTATATAATCAAGACTTATAATCTAAGTATGTAGTTGAATAAGTAAAAAATATAGTAAAATTAGTCTCTCCCCATAATAAATGCATGTTAGTGAATTGTAATAAAGAAATTTGACTATTTTCTCGAGATCGAAGGAGTATAAGTGTTTTACACAAATAGTTTACTTATGAAAAGTCTAATAATTAGAAAATAGTCCAACATTAATATCATTAGAGCATGTAATAATTACTAAAATTCATGAGTGTAGTCAAATTAAAAGGTTAAAAAGATTGAAGATATACTCCCTCCGTCTCGGATAAATGTTCCTAATAAATAAAACACAAAGATTAAAAAATTTAATTAATGGGGTTGTAAACATGTTGTGACAAGAGTACCTATTACATACACAATCTCTCTCATTAATTATGTACTCATTAGAGCGTGGTTAATGAAATATCATTTGCAAATCCAAACCCAATCTCCACTTCCAACGGAGAATCATAGAAAAATCAAAAATCAAATCTAAATCTTATTTGATTTGATTTATATCAATTTAAGATACAAATCAAAACTAAATCATACAACCACTTTTAAATTTTTATCTCATTTTAGACATTTTAGCAATTCAAAAAATGTTTTTTCTTATTTTTTCATTAAAAAATAGCACATTTTTATATATAAATAAAGATTTGGTTTGCTACATTTGGACACAAAAGTGATTTCTAATATAAAGATGGTGGGTATTTAAAAATATTGGAGTTTGTGTGAAGAGTTTCTAGATTTTGAATCAAATGAGTATCAAAGAGATTATGTTATTGGTTTTTAATTAATGAGTTGTATTTAGTCAGGGCCGTTCATGACATTTCAAAGGCCCGGGGCAAAATAACGAATAAGAGCCTCAAACTTGATTGCTTGCTGGAATGCTGCACCAACATATAAAAATAATTTGTAAATTTCTAATCTATTATCTACTTAAACAATTTTTAGACTGTGATTTTGAAAAGAAATTGTGGATCAACAAAAAAATTAATTTACGAGCTCTAAAAACCTTAAACCAAAAGAAATATGGGTTTGAGCCTTTAAGGGTTTAGGGTCTGAATGTCTGATTCGTCTGAAGTAGAGAAGGGCCCGAAGGGCCTGAAGAGGGGAAAATTTTTGAAAATTGAAATTGAAATAAGGAAAATTGGACGAGTACCTGTATCATCAATCCTTCACCGGTGTCGGCGGCTTCCAGTTCGTGGATGAGGAACGGCAGAGTGACTAAGTGAGTGAGACTATGAGAGTTTTTTTTTTTTGCTTTGAGCCTTTGAAATCGAACTGAAGCAGAGCCTGAAGGTGGAGTGGAAATTAATCTGGCGGCCATAGAAGCATAGGGAAGACTGAAGAATGAATCTCGAGGTCGAGGGCCGCGCGCCGTTGATCGTTCCATCTCCTTGATCCTTCTGTCCGACTGTCCCGCTATCAGCCCTTCCGTCTAATCAACCTTTCGTCTGCCGACATCACTACATCAAGCTTCTGCTTTTGTTTCTTGTTTCAAAACAATTTTCCATATTCCCTATTTATATTTATTAATATTATATTTATATATTATATATATATATATATATATATTATACATATAAATAAAATTTGGGTCCAAGGCGGTCGCCCTTTTGGCCTAAGCCCATGAACGACCCTGATTTAGTTTGATGTTTGATTTGAGTGTATTGTTAATCATGCTCTTATGATAATATTAAATAAAGTGATATATTAGGAAGAATAGTAGAAAATTTATACACTAAAAGTTTTTAAAAATATTAGTTAGAATATCCAAAAATAAAAAGTACAAATATTTATATAGGACAAAAGGATTAATCATTTAAAATAAATTCTTTAAATAAATTATTTACAAAATAAAATAATGAAGCCTTGGGGAGGGATAAAGTCATAAAAAATATAAAATGAACCAATCATATTAAGGAGAGCAATGATTGCAATCTACAAATCAACCTAAAAGCTACACACAGTGCTTTTTTTTATAAATGATGTTGTTTATATTCTGGAGTATTAATTGTTGAGTTTCTTAGTTGTTAAGTTTGAACCATAACATAAGTAGTACTGTACCAGTCAAATTAGCATTTAGCAGTCTTAACTTGTACTAATAGAATGGATTAGAAAAGCTGAAGAGAAGCATTCTTCCTTTTTCCTCTTTCTAATGTGCAGGAGAGTGATTTTCACTTTTCATAGAGCCACTCATATTATGTCATTCTGCCTTAAGTTTATTTACTATTGATCGCTCAGCGTTTTGGTTGGGTGATCGTTCAGTAAAGATTACTTCGAGTTGTACTACTACATTTTGTGCAGTTGCTCAGTGCTTGGGCTGAGCGACTGCTCAGTCCCGTTTTTAGGTCTATTTGCTTTTGTTCCGTTTTTTTAAAAATCTTTTTAAAGGTTAAAGGTTTTCTATTGTACACATATAAATAGTTGTATACCTAGAACGTTTGAAGGCAAGTCTCTAATAAAATTTTGATAATCCGTTGGCCCCAATCTTTCTCTCTTCTTTGTGATTGATCCTATTATATTTTGTTAATTTGTTTTCTAGTCTTCTGTTGTGCACAACAACTGGTATCAAAGCGTAGGTCAACATGTCTGCTTTAGGATCAGGTTTCTCTTCTTCCAAACAAGAAGTCTAGTGGTTCGATGGAACAAGGAATTTCGCTTTGTGACAGAGAAGGGTTAAGGATGCTTTGGTGCAGGCTGGTTTAGGGAAGATTCTTCGGAACAAAACTAGATCTGAAGATGTAAAGGAGGATGATTGGAAGGAACTCCAATGGAGGGCTGTGTCAACAATTCGTTCGTGCCTTGCGGACGAATTGGTGTATCTTGTAATTGATGAAGAGTCGGCTACACGGGTATGGGAAATTTTAGAGGCGAAATGTATGTCAAAATCCTTGTCAAATAAGCTATATCTCAAGCAAAGGTTATATAGGCTTAAGATGGTAGAAGGGGCTGATCACAACGCTCACATAAACACGTTTACGCAAATCATCAATGATTTGCTACGGTGGAGGTGACATTTGAGGAAAAAGACAAGGCATTGATGCTACTAAATTCGTTGTCGTCTTCCACAACGTATGAAAATCTTGTAACTATGTTGACATGGGGGAAAGATACTCTTGAGTTGGGACCTGTAACAGAGGCTCTCTTAGCTTTTCATCAACGAAAGAAAACAATTGTTGATGAACCACTAGGAGAAGGGTTGTATGTGAAAGAGAACAAGGATCGTGGGAGGTTACAATCCAGAGACAACTCAAAGAATCATAAGAATTCTCGGTCGTAGTCAGGGAAAACGTACAAGGGAAATTGCTACAAGTGTGGGAAGAAGTGGCACAAGAGGCAGGATTGTCCAGAGAAGGGCATTAATGGTGTTGGTTCGTTGAAGTCAGCTAATATGGTTATTGATGGTTCAGATGAAGATGGTGATATGCTCTTAATTTCATCAACAGTAGACCGCCCTACAGATTTCTGGATTCTGGATTCAGCATGTTCGTTTCATGTTACGTCCAATCGTGATTGGTTTGACACCTACAGGTCAGTTAATTCTGGAGTAGTTACTATGGGTAATGGTGCATCTTGTAAAATTGCTGGCATAGGTACTATTAGAATTAAAATGTTTGATGGTGTGGTATGAACGTTGTGTGATGTTAGACATGTACCGGAAGTTTCAAAAAATCTTATCTCATTGGGTACTTTAGACTGTAATGGTTGTAGTTATAGATCTAAAGATGGTATGATGAGAGTTTGTAAGGGTGCATCGTGGTGATGAAGGGTGAGAGAGGATCCAAAAATATCTATAGATTGCTCGGTAGCACTGTTGTAGGTGGAGCTAGTTCTATAGAGTCGAAACCTGAAGTAGATGAGACTACTACTCTTTGGCACATGAGATTAGGTCACATGGGGGAAAGAGGTATGAAGGAGCTTCATTAGAGGAATCTGCTGAAAGGTGTTAAAACTTGCAAACTTGATTTTTGTAAGCATTGTGTTCTTGGAAAGCAAAACAAAGTGCAATTCAAGACGGCGAAACACACAACAAAGGGAATCCTTGACTACATTCATACTGATGTTTGGGGGCCAATGAGAATAACATCAAGGTATAGACATTTGTACTTCATGACATCTATTGATGACTTTTCGAAGAAAGTTTGGGTTTACTTTATGAAGCACAAGAATGAGACTTTTGAGAAGTTCAAATTGTGGAAGGCTGAAGTGGAAAATCAAATGGGTAGAAAGGTTAAATGTTTGAGAAGTGACAATGGTACAGAGTACAATTATTAGGGGTTCAAGAAGCTTTGTGCGAAGCATGGAATCAAAAGGCACTATACAGTACGCAGGACACCACAGCAAAATGGTGTGGTAGAAAGGTTAAATTAATCTATTGCGGAAGGGGCTCGGTGTCTACGATTGAATGCAGGGTTAGCAAAGTGTTTTTGGGCAAATGCAATGAGTATGGCTTGTTTCTTAATAAATAGATCACCAAGGCCGTCACTAGATTGCAAGGTTCCAGAAGAGGTATAGACGGGTTCTAAGGTAGACTACTCCGTTATTCGGGTGTTTGGGTGTCCATCCTATGTGCATATACCTAGTGAAAAAAGATCGAAGCTTGATCCAAAGTCCAAACAGTGTATCTTTCTCGGTTTCGCGAAAGGGGTAAAGGGTTATAGATATTGGGATCCCAAGTCAAGCAAGGTAGTGATCAGCATGGATGTGGTTTTTGATGAGAAAGCTATGTTAAAGTGTACTCATGAAGAAAAAAAAAATAGGTGCCAGAAAACGATAGGGGTAATGAGCATGTTATTGAGGTGGAGCTACCGGAGGTGGATTTGGATCGCACTCTTCCCGATCCCGAGGTAAATACACAAGAAGTTGAAGAAGAAAATCCTTCAAGTGGTAGAGCTAAGAGAACATTCAGACCACCAGTCATGTATGGGTTTGAAGATTTGGTTTCATATGCTCTTGTTCTTAGTGGTGGTGATCCAAACACTTATCAGTAGGCGATAAAAAGTCCAGAAAAAGATAAGTGGGTGACTGCTATGGCGGAAGAGATGGAATCACTTCAAAAGAATAACACATGGTAGTTGGTGAAACTTCCCAAGGGGAAGCGAGCAATTGGTTATAAATGGGTATTCAAGCGAAAGGAAGCAATATCAGAAAAATAGGGGGAAAAGTTCAAGGCACGGTTAGTGGCAAAAGGGTACTCGCAACAATAAGGGATATATTATAATGAGATTTTTTTCGCCTGTTGTGAGACACACTTTGATCAGAATTATGTTGGGTCTAGTAGCACAGCATGATATGGTGTTGGAGCGGATGGATGTAAAGACTACTTTTCTACACAGTGAGTTAGAAGAACTGATCTTCATGGAGCAACCACATGGGTTTAGTCATCCTAGACAGGAGCATTGGAAAAGTTCAAGGCACGGTTAGTGGCAAAGGGGTACTTGCAGCAACAAGGGATATATTATAATGAGATTTTTTTGCTTGTTGTGAGACACACTTCGATCAGAATTGTGTTAGGTCTTGTAGCACACCATGATATGTTGTTGTAGCAGGTGGATGTGAAGACTACTTTCCTACACGGTGAGTTAGAATAACCGATCTTCATGGAGCAGCCACATGGGTTCGGTCATCCTGGACAGGAGCATTTAGTTTGTAAACTAAAGAAGTCACTTTATGGGCTAAGTAGTCTCCGTGACAGTGGTACACCAGGTTTGACACTTATATGGTTAGTATTGGATATACGAGGTGTGAGTATGATTGCTGCATGTATGTGAGAAGCCTTGATCATGGCATTATTATTTTTCTGTTATTGTATGTGGATGATATGCTTATTGCTAGTAGAAGTGTTAATGAGGTCAAGAAATTAAAGACCTTGTTAGGTAAGAAATTTGACATGAAATATTTGGGGGATGCCAAGATGATTCTTGGTATGGAGATTCGTCGAGACAGAAAATCTAGAAGATTGTGGTTGACTCAAGTCGGCTATGTTGAGAAGGTGTTAGAGAGGTTTAACATGGGAGATGCAAAACCAGTGTCAACACCATTGGCGAATCACTTCAGTTTATCTACCTCAGATTCCCCAACTACAGTTGAAGAAACCCAACACATGTCAAAGGTTCCCTATGCTTACATAGTGGGATGTCTCATATATGCCATGGTATGTACTGGACGAGATTTGGCACATGCAACCAGTGTGGTAAGCAAGTATATGGCTAATCCAGGCAGAGAGCATTGGGAGGCAATCAAGTAGATTTTCAGATATTTGAAGGGCACTGTGGACTATGGTATTATGTTTGAGAAGTAGAGTGTGGGGCTTTCAGTCGTAGGGTATTTTGATTTAGATTAAGTAGACGATAATGATCGTAGGAGATCTACCACAGGTTATGTGTTTACCCTAGTAGGTGGACCTATATGTTGGAGAGCTATGCTTCAGGCCATCATTGCATTGTCTACGATCGAGGTGGAATAAATGGCAGCTGTTGAAGTTGCAAAGGAAGCCCTATGGCTTAGGGGCTTAGTCAAGGAGTTGGGTGTTCAACATGGTGGAGTTTTGTTGCATTGTGACAATCAAAGTGCAATCTACTTAGCGAAGAATCAGATTTATCACTCAAGGATGAAGCACATCGATGTGAGGTTTCACAAGATTCATGAGTTGATTGATAATGGGGATATTCTGCTAGAGAAGATTCACACCATAGATAATGATGTAGACATATTGACGAAGCTAGTTTAACTGAAAAGTTCATTTGTTGCACATCGCTAGCTGTTAGAGATGTGGGAGGTCCAGTTCTACAGGTGCTCAATGTGGTTTCGGGTTCGTGTTCTTTGTCTTCTAAGGAGTTAGGCGATCGCTCAGTGTTTTGGTTGAGCGATCACTCAGTAAAAGAATTCTTTGAGGCTACTACTGGTTTCTGCGCGGTCGCCCAGTGCTTGGGCTGAGTGATCGCTCAAACCCGTTATTAGGGTTTTTGATGTTTATCCGTTTTTTATCCTTTTAAAGGTTTTATGGTTTCTATTGTATCCATATAAATAGTTGTATCCCTAGAACGTTTGAAGTAGTCTCTAATAAAATTTCGACAGTCCGTTGGCCCCAATCTCTCCCTCTCTTCTTTGTGATTGATCCTATTATACTTTGTTAATTTGTTTGTTAGTCTTCCGTTGTGCACAACACGAAAGAATACAAAGGAGGGAGTTTTTAAGTGTGTTTTTGGGCAGTTTGTACGCTGTTCGGAATCAATGTTTTAAGGCTAAGTTAGGGGCTGAACTTGTACGGGAGCTTGACTTAATTTTAGGTAGGGTATTGGAGAGATTTTGGAGGGTTTTGAGACTATTTTGGTGAAGTGTAATTCAGTCAAGGGCTGTCCAAAACAGGTTGGACAGAATGTGTATTTTCAAGCCCAGAAAATTCACATCACAATCAACAAATGATTTCAAATTGATGTATATTTCTTGCATCCAAAATTCAAATCGATGCATCACGATTCACAAATGATGTGTGATTCAAAAGTGATACATCCGAATTCAAAACAGTGTCCAACAACGAACAAAATTATATTTAGGCATTTCATCTAATAGTTTACATGCATAACAACGCAACACACAAAATAAATCTATTTTGAATCAAACACACAAATACAGTTATGAAGAATAAGAAGAACAACAACACGTCATTTCTCAAAACCAAAGATTGACAGGATGAAGAGAAAAGAAAGTGAGAGGTTAGAGTGTTGAATCAATCAAATCCAAATAGAAACACGTAAGTGTTCTTCATCAACCGAATTCCCCTACTAACTTCTTCTTCTTCATCCTTGTGAAATCCAGCTAAAAATTCTATTCTGTAGATATTTTAAGAACAATTTGACAAAAATAGATTTTAGCATTTGAAAAAAATAACTAAGAACTTTAGTGGGAAAAAAACTTTGGAAAAGAGTACCGATGAGTAATTTCTCCAAATTACAAAGGTAAGTAAAGGGCAAAATCCCAATGCATTATAAGTGGTCTTAGGCGCAAGGCAGGTGCAATTTGCAGGTATCATGCTGTGGTAGAAACCATGGTTGCACAATACAATGTTGGGGAATTATGCCGTTACGAAAGCGTAATTCGTTGTGACTTCCAAGCGAACCTATCACCTTGTTAGAACAATTTAGATATAAAAAAAGTTATCGAGAAGACAAAACTTAAAATTGAGGAAAGAGAAATCATGTGAATGTTACGACGTTTTGTTAGACTTCCTCCGTTTCACACAAAGAGTCTACCTTATTATTTTGAGATGTTTCACTTTAAAAGTTAACTTTCAAATAATTATGTTTATCATCTTATAATATTTCAATTTTACCATCCCCATCTTATATTATGTACTCCCTTCGTTCCTAAATAATTATCTTGTTTGACCCGACACATTATTTACGAAAAACTAATCGACTCTATTATTCATATCGGTATAACTTCTAGTTTTCTTTTAATCCCTTATATATGTGGTCATAATTAAACTAAGAAAAAATAAGGATAAAGTAGTAAAAGTGTTTTCCTAAAAAATTTAGAAAAAAAGACAATTTTTTTGGAACAGACAAAAACAAACAAAAAGTGAAAGACAAACAATTATTTAAGAATGGAGGGAGTTTTAATTAAGTTCAAACATTTTTGTAATTATGATTAACTTTAATGCCAGTTATCTACTCTCTCCGTTCCGAGCAAAGAGTCCTCGTTTGAAAGTCATTTTTTTGTAAGAAAAATGATACTTTTAGCAGCTCATTAGTAATAAAATGACACTTATATGCCTTAATTTTTAAAAGTATATTCTTTAAGTGAAACATCTCAAAATTGGATAGTGGACTTTTTGCCCGGAATGGAGGGAGTATCTCTTAATGTAAGGGTAAAATAGGAACCTCATATTTTATTAATTAATTGTTGTGTTCTTTCTTAATCCAAAAACAATGGTAAGTAGTTACCATATTTAATACTTCCAAAATCTCTCAAGAGTCGTTGTTTAAGTTTGATAATTTTTTTGGTAATATCATTGGTTTAAACGAGGAAACCATTTTTGGAAACCAATCATTTTATTTCTTAATTCTATGTTTCCTTAGAGTATTTGGTTTTCTTATTTGTTCAGAACTTTAGCTCGTGTACAGAAGGAAGAAGAGCTCATGCAGATAAAGAGAGACGCTCAGAGAAAAGAACTGCATAAAGAGAGGAAAGTTGAGAGTTTACTAGGAGTATTCATTGCAGCTATGAATGCAGTAATATCAGGAACTGCATTGACTGTTTGGATGTTTGTTTTCCTAGTTGATAAGAAACTTACTTTTTAATCTCGTGTTTGCTTTGTTGTGTTTTTGTGGGTTTTCCTCTACAGACTTCATAGTCTGGTTAGAGGGTTTGGTGTTTTGTTAGTTTTTCACTAATTCGTTGTAAGACTCATAATCTTTTTAGTGAAATATTTTTTTTTTTTACCATACGGCTGAATCTACAAGAATTTCTTGTAGATTGTTTGGTATATTTATGTGTCTTATTACTTCTTTATTAGAATAAAGTCTTCCGCTGTTTATTTGATAAATTATCTGGTCAATACACCTTTAAATGCAACTGCATTAGAAGCTGCATTGACATTATTCTTGGAATCCTAGCTACTATTGCACTGTCAATTGGTATCAGAGCTTTCTCTTGAAGTCACTAAAAGAAGATTCTAGTTATAGCCATGATGGATTCTCAATATGAGAATGTTGTTCGTCCTCCTACCTTAACGAATGTTAATTACTCAATTTGGAAAGTCAAGATTTGTATCTTCATCAAATCAATTGATGAGAGAGTGTGGCTTGATGTGTTGAATGAGTGGACTCCACTTAGGACCACTGATCATGATGGTGATATTAAAATCACCAGTGACACAAATTGGACCATTGAAGATAGAAGCACAAATTCGTTTTATTCTAAGGCTCTTTCAGCCATATACAAGGCCTTATATGCCAACACCTTCAGGGTTATTGCAAATTATGACTTTGGTAAGAGTGTTTGGGAGGCCCTTCAAACCTTATGTGAAGGACCTGCTAGTGTTCGTGCTTCCAAACTTAGAATGCTTACCACTCAATTTTAAAACACTAGAATGAATGGGAATGATGATATTATGTCTTATTATGGTAGATTACTTGATATATCCAATAATACTCTTACTTTAGGTGATCCTATCACCAATGATTTAAGATGATATGCACTATGCCTGAAAGATTTAATGCCAAAATTTGTGCTATTGAGGAAGCTCATGATACTGATAAAATGAGTTTTTATAAACTTGCTGGTATTCTCCAAAATTTTAAGTTAAACCTCAATGAGAAAATTAAGTAAAAAGGCAAAGGTACACCATCCTCTACTCCTTCTGTCAAAATCATTGCTCTACCTTTTGCTATTGAAGTGTCTTCTGACTTGCTTGAATTACACAAAGAAATTGAATTATCGAAGGAAACACGGAGAGAGTTTCGTTGTGATTCTTGATCGCGGAACTGAGCAACTGAAATGAGGAGCCGGGGCCTCCTATTTATAGTTGAGAGGCAGGGACTCGGCTGGAATTCTTGGATTTGTTCAGCCTGCATCAGTGAGTTGTACTCCAAGCTTCAAGGGTTGTACATTTCAATCTCTGAGAGAGAGCTACAGGAGCACACATGGTGCGGCCAAGGGATTCCTTGGTGCGGCACCAATAGAGTGATGTGGCGGCACTAAGGCCTTTGGTGTGGCACCATGGGCACTATTCAAGTTTGATTTTTTGCACTTTCACCCCCCGCAGTTCACTGTTTCGCGCATCCTGCTTTTCCTTTCGCATTTTTGACTCCTGTAACTTGACATTTGTTAAGTTTTGACAGTTCTTGATATTTTATGTCAGCCATATACCAGGGGTACGAAATTGGGGTGTCTACAGAGCCCCTCAACGATGGAGTCTACGGGTAACCCAAGGCTTACTGAGTAGACGAACATCGTTGATAAACAATAGACTCTCCAATTTCGTTCATTTAAGAACGGGAGAATGCAATTGGTAGTAGTTATAATGCACAGTTATCATGCTATCCAAACTCCATAACCTAGACATTTTTAGTCGATTATAAAAAGTTATCGTAGTTTTAAGCAAATATGAATTTAAAGTGCTCTGATGGTCGGACCTACTAATGTAGGCTGCCTACGTATTCCCTATTAAAGGAAATCAGACCAAACGTAGTTCAGGCCAAAAACCTAAACTACAACCAAGTGAGGATGTCATGTTCTTCGAGTCAAGCCCGGTCAGGAACACAACGGAAAAAGATTTTTGTGTTTTTCGAAAAAGCCGTATCCAACAATCGAGAACGACTGTCGAATACGGTATGAAGATTTGAATTTTTTTCTGAAACCACATTTCAACCGGATACCTTGTCGTTGAAACATGTTAAGAAGAATTTTCAAAGTTGTGTCTGGCTGGTCGCTGCCTTGTTTCCAAACATAACCAGAAAACTTTCAAATATCCAAAAAACTGCATTCGACCAATAAAGATCCGTCGCCGAGCACGGCAAAGCAAACATTCTTTAAGTATTTTCGAAAATTGTGAGGTGGAAAACATTCTTTTTCCTTCCTTTTTTCTCGCTCTCTCTGTTTTTTTTTTTTGAAATATTCCTCTTTTTTTTTTTGAAATATTCCTCTTTTTTTTGTTTTTGAAATATTCCTCTTTTTTTTTTTTGAAATCAAAACTCATTTTGAAAAGAGTTTTTTTTTTATTATTTTGAAAAACAAAGCAAAGTTTTTTTTTCTTTTTTTTTTTTTGAAATCAAAACTCATTTTGAAAAGAGTTTTTTTTTTAATTTTGAAAAACAAAGCAAAGTTTTTTTTTTTTTTTTTTTTGAAATCAAAACTCATTTTGAAAAGACTTTTTTTTATTTTGAAAAACAAAGCAAAGTTTTTTTTTTTTTATCAAAACTCATTTTGAAAAGAGTTTTTTTTAAAAAACAAACTTTCCTTAAAAGGAAATTATTCTAAAGTCAAGGTAAGCATATTGTACCTGACTTACCTTTTGTGCCTGTAGCGAGGTGATCTTGGCATTGTCACTCTTTGGGAATTTATTATTATTTCTTCTTTTTTCTTTCTTCTCTTTTTTTTTCTTTCTTTTCTTTCTTTTTTTTTTCTTTTTTTTCTTTTTTTTTCTTTTTTTTTCTTTTTTTTTTTTTTCTTTTTTTTTCTTTTTCTCTTTCTTTCTTTCTTTCTCTTTTTTTTTCTTTTTCTTCTTTTTTTTTTCTTTTTTTTTTTTTTTTTTCTTTTTTTTTTGACTTGCTGGGGATATTATTTTCTTTGTCCTCTGGTGGATGGTTGTCAATTTTGGTTAACAAGATTAACTTTGTTAACTCTCCGTTAGGCTCAGGGACCATTTTGGAAATTTTGAAATTTAAGGACCAAAGTGTCGCAGCTTCAAACTTTGTAGGGAGGAAAGGGAAAAATTCAATTTTCCTCCCTTTATTATGGACGGGAGTGAGGGAGAGAAGCTTACTGCTTCTCTTTCTTTTCTTCCTTCTTTCTTTCCTTCCTTCGTCCTCCGCCATTGTTGCTGCTGTTCGTTCTCTTTTTTTATTTTCTTTATTTTCGCTCCTTTTCTCGATTTTCTTCCGCCAATTTCAGTGTTTTACTTAGCAGATGGCATCTTCTTCACGATCTAGGAAGGGGAAGACACCCATGCATGCACCCAGAATCTGGCGAGAGGAGGAGAGAGCCTCCTCGCTTGATCCGGAATAAACTCATCTACCGGTACTCCAATAATGACTGGGGCAACATTTTACGAGATCGGAACACTCACGTGTCCAATCTTCCTCCCACCACTGTAAGATTCTCTTTTTTTCTCGAGATTTTCCTGGCTATATTTTAGATCTGCTAAATTTCTGCACTGTTTGGAACCTTTGGAGCACTCCTGACTTTATTAGTAATGCATATGTATGCCCTATTTATGCCTAAATGATGTAATTAAGTGATAATGCATGAAATTTCTATGATTTATTTTTGCGATGCATGATTTGAACTAGTGGTCACTATTTGACCCTACTATGCATGATTTATATTCTAAATGCAAATGAGGCTATATGATGCATGTTTTACGCTAAAACATATTTTTGCATGCAATAGAATCGCGAAACGGACTTTTCGGAGTATAATTTAAATTTTTCTGAAATGCATTTTTGGGCATATTTTCGGATAAAAACAGGACAAAACAGATATTTTTCATGCCCTTAGATTTATTTTTCAAGCATGCAACTGCTGCAGGGACATAGTAAATGCCACAAAGATATTTATTTTGATGGTTGGCGGCACTTTATTTTCTTTTTAGCGTACCCTATGGCAACTTATTAGACAAATGAAATGTACATAATGGATGCATGAATTATTCTACTTGATGCAGATGCAATGTAGGACAACTATAAGATGATGCATGAATATTTTCATACTTTATTATACACATGGTAAATGCAGTCTAATATGCATTTTTATGATGTTTAAGATGTAAAATTAATTATTTACATGCAAAATAAATTACACATAAAAATTGTTTTATTATTTATTTTATTTTTTGAATATATTATTATTATTTATTTTTTTTGTAAAAGAATATAGTATGTATGTACAACATGTAGATTCCTATGTTTTTTTTTTTTTTTGTAAAAATGATGTTTATTTTCATGTAAATTTATGTACATGTATGAAAATGGTATGTGTTAACTTAAAGAATTATTTATTTTCTCTTTGTTATGAACAAGATTTTTTCTTTATGTCAAAAAGAATTTATTATTTATTATTATTTTAATAATATTTTTTTAAAATATGAAGTATAAGGATAGAGGACTTACCTTTTTTTTTCTCTTCTTCTTCCTTTTCAGATTCGCAGGGAATTCGAGAGGGCGCGGGTATCATGTACTAATGTCGCTGAGATCTACGCCATGCTACCCGAGGCGGCGAAGTTATTGGTGGAGGGGTCTGGTTTCAGCGTCTTCATGCATTCCTTCACCCACGTCACTAGCTATCTGCCCATTTTCGATGTGCTCAGGGACTTCTGGTGGGACACCACCCATACTTTCCATTTCAACTGGGGGGAGGTGACCAAGACCCCGTGCGACTTTGCCGCGATCACAGGAATGATGATGACGCTGCTGTAACTCGAGTGGCAAGAGCGTTTTTGTTTTTCTTTCTTGGCACATCGCTCTTTGCCAACTCCTCTGTCACCCTGAGAGTTTCTGTCCTGGCTTGTCTCACGGACTTTGATCGGATCCCTTTTATATGACTGGGGACAGGCTGGTTTGGCCGAATGTATGCCTCTATGGATAGGGCCAGTCGGAATTACTCGCTGACTCTGAATGGGTTTGCCCCGGCGTGGGAGGTACATGCCTTTTCCTGTTTTTTTGTTCTATCTTTTTTTTTTATGTATCATTTTTTTTATTATATATATATATTTTTTGACAACATATACACACATTTTTTTATATATATATATATATATATATATATATATATATATATATATATATATATATATATATATATATATATATATATATATATTGCAGGTCTGGGCCTTTTCTTTTTTCGCATTTTCGTCGGGTCGCCTCATTCGGCGAGTTTACCAGCCTCCATACCTGTCCCAGTATGTTGATAGTAACAGAGTGGATCCGGCCGAGGACGATGGTTGTGATGATAGGGAAAGAGTGTTGGAGCGAATTATTGGCTCGAGTCCTGGTTCAGTGCACTTCCTTCCTTGGGAGGGTCTGGAGGGTCATTATTCTGCTACTTTGATGTTCAGCCGCTGCCGGATATTGATGGTTTCTATCATGGTGGACTCTTTATATATGGGCGAGCGGGTGAATCGTCAGCATCAGTCTTTTCAAGTAGCTCCAGTGGTGCCTCCTCGTCCTCCTTCTTGGGTGATAGAGGCCGATCGATCGCTCAGCAGTATCGGACTGGGAAATACCTCGTTCGCGATGCAGACTATCCAGTGATGGCGTACGAGGATTTCCTGAGATTGGAGCTGCATCCCCCTCCTCCTGCTCCTGTTGCGCCCAGGCGGCATTCTAATGCTTCTGCCAGGCCAGGGTCGTCTATTTCACTTCTCGACGAGAACCTGATGTTTACAGAGCCCGATGATATTTTCTCTACTTTCCAGTATGAGTGGGGCGGTGGCTTAGTAGAGCAGGTTCTTCCTGATGTCGAGATCCCGGAGGAGCGTCGTGTCCCGGAGCAGGCTCGTTCGGTAGGCACATCCACCTTTATTGTCTCTTTCCTTTATTTTCTTTTATTATTATTATATTTTTTTAGACTAACATTTTTTTTATATATTTTTTTACTATATATATTTTTTTTTCAGGTGAACGTGTCCACTTATAAGAAACTGCGGGGCTTTTTCAAAGATCAACAAGTCAGACGTAAATTGGTCGATGAATTTCTCTTGCGGGGAGGAGCGGCTGGCGGCCAGACGTCGAGATGACGATGATGATGATGATGATGATGATGATGATGATATTGGGTCGGCGTCGGGATCGAGGCGGGTGGCCAACGGGTCCCAGGGTCATGGGTGGTGGTTTTCCCAGAAGCCAGTCGTCCCGAGCACATTAGTTTTGGATTCCTGCGAATATTAGTATCTTTTTTTTTTATTTTGTTTGTTTTTTTTATTTTGCATTTTTTTTATAAAGAAACATGTACAAACATTATGATATAATGCAATATAATGTATATGATGCAATATGTAACACATGCAAAAATAAATTCACACGGAAAATAAAACTATACCGGACATCTAAAATGTAATGGCACGCTGTACTTTAAGGAAAGGGATTTATAAGAATACACCTTTGGATCAGAGCGGGCTTTTCAGGTGATATTGGA
The DNA here is from genome assembly GCA_013146195.2 of Codonopsis lanceolata. Lineage (NCBI taxonomy): Eukaryota > Viridiplantae > Streptophyta > Magnoliopsida > Asterales > Campanulaceae > Codonopsis > Codonopsis lanceolata. The sequence continues at coordinate 74,070,979 of CM028379.1, read as the reverse complement.
ACGGGAAAACGGCCGCATTTTTTATCCATTCGGTGCCTTGTGGCTGTTGAGCCCGTGCTCGTAGCCTCCTTTCATAGGTTTTCTTTTCTTTTCGCGATCAGACACAGGAACAGCGGAGTGTCGGATCATCAAACCGGGATACCAGGCAGAAATCTCACGGCACAGTGGATATTCTTGGTGCTGCCATAGGGACCTATGGTGCGGCACCAAGAAGCCTCTTGGTGGCACCATAGTTTCTCTATGCGGCCACTGTTTTCTTCACTGTTTGGGCACTGTGCACTGAACTGTCCGTTTTCTCAATTCTCGGTATAAATTCTGACGGAAATCTGCTTGGTTCTTCACCAATTCACTTCGTCCCTTCTTTCTAAATTCACTAGCTTCTGTCTTGCCTGCCATAGCTCTACTCAGCCGTAACAATATTTCTCGCATCTCTTATAAATGGCCGCCCGCATTCCTACGGCTCTGGAAATTGAGATCTACGAGAACGGCCTGGATTTTTGGATCCTTTCTTTGCGATCTGATGAGAGGGATTGGTTTGAACATCTTTTCGGGTTCAGGTGCCTTCTGTCCTGGCGGAATGTCATAATTAATTGGGACATGTTGAGGGGAGCCGCCAGGTTTTGGTCTCCTGAGGATCACTTGTTTAATTTTTGCATGAACGAGATGTGTCCTACATTTGAGGAGTTCTGTGCTATGCTGGGGATGACACCTACTCGTCAGATTGCGGTACCCGCCTACAGAAGGCGTCCGTACATGACTATCCGGGAGCTCTTCAATTCTACCCGTAGTGCTACTCCAGGATTCTTCAATGGAGAATCTTTTAATTTGATGGTTCTTCCTGGAGTCTTTACTGAATACAGGGAAGACGACGTGGACTATCGGCGACATAGATTGACAGCACTCTTTCTTTGCTTGGTAGGGAGATATTTGATAGTCGGTCTACCCAGATTTGTAGATGTGCGGGTCGTGGACCTGGCATTACAGGCTCGGGATCGCCGGCTGAACATTGTTCCGGTGATTTTGGCGGAGACTTTCGCGGGCCTGACTGCTTTCGCTGCTGGTAATGAACTGTTCCCTATCGGTAGCCCCATTCTGATCCACATGTGGCTAGAAGAGCACTTCCTTTGGGTTCAGGCTCCCGTGCCTCATGGAGCTCCTTATGATCCATCATTTTATGGTATGCGCGGGCACTTTCCACATACTAATTATTCTGAGATTGACTGGGCCGATCATTTCTATCGCTGGGGCTCGATGGACATAATCTGGGTCGTCCGCCACTGGGAGATCCGGCTTTTTCTTCGTCACTCCGATGAGTATAGTCAAGTGGTCATGTTGGGCCTTTATCGGACTTCTTTTTACCAACCGGACCGGATCTTGCGGCAATTTGGAAGAGAGCAAGTAATTCCGGACACCTCCCGCCCTATATACATGGGAAGGGAGCTTACCAATGATCGTCTGGGTCCCACTATCCAGGACATGTGGCTCAGAGATGCTGAAAGACTGGAGGTAGCATACCCATACTCTGATTATAAGCTTCTGTCCCTTGGGTATTTGGCGTGGGTTATTGTAGCTGCTGAGGGGCTGTCTCGCGCCATCCGGCATGGACTGAGACATTTGCTGGGCCATCATATAACCAATGGAGTGGATGCTCGCCTAATGGAAGTAGGCGAGGACATTGATAGCTCATGGTTGGTTGTTCCTCGGGCTCTGGAGGCAGAATTCAGACGGTTCATGGCCTTGATACTCGGACGGCCCCTGGACAGGATACTGCGGCTCCCAGCAATACATCCCGCAGATTGAGTGATGTCGGTCGGTAGCATGACCCATGGGAACAAGAAGCAACTGCTCCTCCTCCTCAGACTGGTTGGGGTACTGCTCTGAGAACAGGTAGTCACGAGCCTCCGCGGCTGAGCTTGGCAGGCAGACAGGACAACCCATGGGAACAAGAGATAGTTGTTCCTCCTCCACCACCTGTATGGGGTGCTGGTCTTAGAAATGATGGAGCAGGCCCGAGCAATACGGCTACCCAGGAGAACGGGGATGCCGATGATGAAGAGGAAGACACGTCTGGTGGCTCTCATGCTGATGAGTCTAGGGCTTCTTCTGCGCCTCGCAGAAGGAGTATATGGGCCCGGCTTGGTGGACGCCGCAGGCATTGATAGACCGCTCGAGGCTAAGGCTGCAAGAAAAGGAATCGTTTCTGGGGAACAACAAAGGGGGTATAGGCAATATATAAATATGTACAATGCAAATAATGTATAATATAGACGTCTTAATAAATATTCCTAAGTTGCACCTTAGGACCTGTAAAATTATATTTTAGTGTTTTAATATGAGCTGCTTTGTCGTGGTTTTTCTCTTCTGTCAGTCGAGCCTCTGATGTGCTGAAGACTGGAGGTAGTACGCTGAGGGCTTCAAATAATGCCTTCCCCCTCCTTCTTATCTCCTTATTATTTTTTCATCATTTTATTTATTTATTTATTTTTTTCATTTTTCATCATTCATTTTTTTTTGTCATTTTTTTTGTGCTCTAATTTTTGCCTAGGCCACCCTTTCGGGTTTTCAGCCTAGCGAGCCCTTATTTATCCTTTTATTATTATTATTTTTTTATATGCCCTAACTTTTGCCTAGACCGCCCTTTCGGGTTTTCAGCCTAGCGGGCTAGAGAGGGAAGCATTTGCTGGATAGGATAGCTCAGGCGTAGTACCTTTTGAGTTTGTCGAGGTTGAAGGGCTGGACAAGGTCTTCCCATCCTGGTTCGTGAGAAGCACGGCGCCTCCTGATCAGATCTCCTTAACGATGTACGGTCCCATCCAGGGAGACTTCCATTTTCCCATAGTATCAACATAACTAGGGGGTTTTTCTCGAAGCACGAGGTCTCCTACTTGGATATCACAGCCTTTGACTTTTTTATTGAAAGCTCGGGCGATGCGCCTTTGGTATGCCTGGGTATGTTCCAAGGCTAATAGGCGTCGTTCATCAATCAGGGCCAGTTCTTCGTACCGCCCTTTGACCCAGTCAAATTCTGCTATATCAGCTTTCATCATCGCTCTCAATGATGGAATTTCCACTTCTATAGGTACTACCGCTTCCATGCCATATGCCAGAGAGTAGGGGGTAGCCCTAGTGGGTGTGCGGACTGACGTACGGTAGCCCCAGAGGGCTAGTGGTAATTTTTCCGCCGCCTCTTCCTCAGACGCCATTTTTCTGATGATGTTCTCTAGAGTTTTGCTGGCTGCTTCAACGGCACCATTGGCTTGTGGTCGGGAGGGGGAGGATTTGTGTCTTTGGATTTTGAACTCGTCCAGCAGACAATTCACGTCCCCTTCAAAATGAGAGCCGTTGTCGGAGATTATCTCGAAAGGTACCCCATAGCGGTATATGATATTGGCTCGGATAAACTTGGATACCTTTCGGGCATTTAGGATCTTGTAGGAAGAAGCTTCTACCCACTTTGGGAAGTAATCGACGGCTACCAGGACGTATTCTTGGCCATTGGATCCCTTCGGGTGAATTTGGCCTATGACGTCGATACCCCATGTTGAGAAGGGCCAGGGGGCTGTGGAGTTGTATAGGACGTGTGGGGGCACATGCTGTAGATTGGCAAAGCGTTGACATTTGTCGCAATGTCGCACCCACCGGATACAATCAGTTTCTAGCATGCTCCAATAGTACCCCTATCGGATGACTTTCTTTGATAGCATATGGCCATTCATGTGGGGCCCATAGATACCAACATGTAGTTGATCCATAATTTGCTCAGCTTTGGCCTGATTGACACATAGTAAGTTGAGGCCTTGATAATGCCTCTTATACAGGCTGCCACCGCTGAGTATGAATTGGGAGGTCCATCTTCGTAGGGAGACTCTTCCCCTTTTGTCTAAGTCAGGAGGATAAAGATTTTTCTAGAGCAGATTTAAGATGTCAGCATACCAGGGCTCGTGATCTGCTTCAGGGGCTGCGTTGATTTTGAAACAGTATGCCGGAGTGACCTTCTTCCCGACTATAAATGGCTGAACTTTAGTTTCGGCGGGAATCTGGACCAGTGATGCCAGAGTGGCCAGGGCATCGGCGAATTGATTCCTATCTCGTGGCAAGTAATGGAACGAGATAGAACCAAATCGGGCGGCGACTGTTATTAACTTGGCATGATAGAGCTGCAGCCGAGGATCCCGGGTCTTCCATCTTCCTTCGACTTGATTAATGATTAAGGCAGAGTCTCCGTAGACTTTGAGATCTTTAGCTCCCCTTTGGAGAGTTTCTTCTAGGCCAACAATACAGGCTTCATATTCCACCGTATTATTTGAACATTCGAACTCCAACCTTATAGCCAGCGGAGTATGAGAGTCAGCCGGATCGATTAACAGGATTCCTATGCCAAAGCCTCTTTGTTTGCTCAAAGAACATCCGCCAACAGTGTCCCGGTCGATTTCCGTGATACCTTCATCTGGGAAACCGGCTCAGTTGTATCTTCGGCCTTCAAAGGTAGATCAGCTAAGTGGTCTGCGATGACACTCCCTTTGATAGACTTGAGAGTGACATAAGTTATGTCAAACTCATTAAGAAGAAAGGACCACTTGGCTAGTCGGCTGGACAGTGATGGCTTACCGAAGATGTATTTGATAGGGTCCATCCTAGATATGAGCTTGATGGACCTTCCTTGGAGATAGGTTTTGAGCCTCTGTGTGGCCCAAACTAGGCCGGTGCAGCTTTTTTCCAGCGCCGAATAATTTAGCTCGCTTTTCTGTAGCTTCCTACTTATGAAATATATGGCATTTTCAATGTAGGAATCTTCTTTCTCTTGTGCGAGCATAGCCCCTACTGATGTGTCTGTGACGGTTAAATATATGAGGAGAGGTTTATGTGTGTGGGGTGGAGCTAGCACAGGGGGATTGGTAAGGTAGACTTTTATTTTATCGAAGGCTAGCTGGCACTTTGCATCCCAGACTTGGTTGGTATTCTTTTTTAGGAGTTTAAAGAGGGGCTCACAGGTGGTGGTCAGCTGTCTGATGAAACGGCTGATGTACTACAACCGGCCTAGGAAGCCTTTGACTTCAATGGGAGTTCTCGGTTGTGGCATTTCTAGGATGGCTTTGATCTTTGCTGGCTCGATCTCGATGCCTTGCTCAGTTACTACGAATCTCAGGACCTTGCCTCTGGTAACCCCGAATGTGCATTTGGTGGGATTGAGCTTCATCTGGTGTTTTCTTAGTCTTTCGAAGAACTTTCGAAGATCTTTAATGTGAGCACCGTTGGCGTCGCTGGAATGCACGATCATATCATCAACACAGACCTCCATCTCTTTATGGATCATCTCGTGGAAGAGGGTGGTGGCAGCCCTCTGGTAAGTGGCTCCGCCATTCTTTAGTCTGAATGGCATGACAGTGTAACAATAAGTCCCCGAGGGAGTAGTGAATGAGGTTTCTCCTGGTCTTCTGCTGCCATTTTGATTTGGTTGTAGCCCAAAGATGCCGCCGATTTAAGGATCGGACTTTGTGAGTTGCGACGGCATCTACCACAATATCAATGTTGGGCAGGGGGAAGTCATCTTTGAGCGACGCTTTGTTGAGGTCGCGGAAGTCTACACAGATTCTGACTTTCCCGTTGGGCTTGGGAACGGTCACTATATTGGACAGCCAGATCGGGTATTCGACTACCCGAATGAACTTGACGCGCAGCTATTTAATGATTTCTTCTTTGAGTTGTAGTGACCATTCTGGCTTGATGCGGCAGAGCTTTTGCTTGAATGGGCGAGCATCCAGGTATGTGGGAATTCGGTGCTCGACTATAGTTGGATCTAGGTCGGGCATATCTTCGTAGGACCAGGCAAAGATGTCTACAAACTCTTTGAGGAGATCAATGAGTGCCTGTCTTTCTGGACCTTGGAGGTAACTGCCGATTCTGATTTCTTTGACTTCATTGTCCATTTCAGTTGATAGTGGATGTGTCTTGAGTCGATGAATGGCTCGCTCCTCGGTACTCGACTGACTTTGCAAGCTCAAGCAGATAATTTTTATCTTTTGGGTCCATTTTATTAAATGACTCATTATCATAATTATTAATATTTAATGCGTCTTTTGAAGTAGGATGCAACTAAGAAATAAGCAAAGACATTTATATTATTATTAAACGCATATTGTACAGGAGTTATTACATTGTTGAGGACCTGGGGTTTAAGATCCTCAACTATAGGTAGCGGATTGGTAGATGACCAATCCATAAAGCTAGGGAAAGGATCGGGGATGGCATATCCGAAGCGATCTACCAAGTCTACGGGTGTCAGGAGCGGACCGGTCGTGGTGTACCAATTCTGCAGAGGCTTATTAGAAATAGACTCGAACTCATCAGGGAGCTTTTCATAATCAGCGCCTCTGTCTATCATACCCAGGAAGCTGTCCCCCAAATTTTCATTAGAAACTTCCTGGTTTAGAACTTTAAGCAACATGGTTTTCAAATCTTCGATGTCAGCCTCCATTTTAGCGGACAGGAAAGTTGGGTTTTGGTATATGTTGGTAGGATTATGGAAGGCTGGGTTGTTTTCTGGCTGTGGTATCTGGTAAAGACTTTGGGCAGGATAAGGATTTTGGGCTGGATATGGATTTTGGACAGGATATGGATTTTGGGCAGGACAGGGGTATTGGGCTGGATAATGATTTTGGATAGAATATGGATTTTGGATAAGATGGCGATATTGGATTGGGTAAGGATTTTGGGTAGGATATGAATTTTGGATAAGATAGGGATATTGGATTGGGTAAGGATTTTGGGTAGGATAAGGAGGGTGTGATGAAAAAGGGTTAAAATTTTGGTAATAATAGGTATTTGGTGGGTTGGTGTTTGGCTGGGAAATTGGATTTGGAGGAACATGGAAGGTTGATGCTTCTTGGGGGACTGCAGGGGAAGAGATCTCCTCACCATTGGATTTTAAAATTTGCACCAGATTAGCCACTTGGCTCATTACACGATCAGTCAGTGCATCCAAATTTTGGTCTAACCATTCCTGCATTGCCGGAGTCAGAACATACCCTGGAGCCCCTAAATGCACCCACTGCTCACTTTCGCCGCCATATCGCTCGGATCTGCATCGCGTCTCGATATGAAACCGATACCTCTCGATCGATTTGCACTACTTTCAGATCAACCGGCCAATATTATATCTGCCTTTCCAAATTCGGGCCAGGTTTCTGAGGAAAATGGGGTTTTGGAGGTATCAGAAGGTTGGCTGGAGGATGTCTGGGCTTGGAGTACAGCGTGCCTTTTTATTAGTATTTTATTATTATTTATTTGTTCCCTACGATTGACCGGATAAGCACCCGCTTTATTTTGACAATCTCATGACTTTTCCTGGAACAGTGGATTCTTTCTCCAGAGTATAGGACCAACGTATTCCACCTGCCTTTCGACTCCCAGGGATCGGTCCCAGCGAAGGGCCTATACTCTTTCCAGGATCCACCATCCGAAATGGTCTAGGTCGAGCATCTGAGAATTATAAATCAGCCCCTGTTTATTATTTATATTTATATTATTTTATTTATTTTTTTGTGCGCACTTATTATGTATATATATATATTTTTTTTTGAACTTGCGCATTTTTTTGACATATATATATATATATATATATATATATATATATATATATATATATATATATATATATATATATATATATATTGATTTTTTTGACAGGGGCTGGCTCATAACCCAGAGATGCAAAAAGCGGTCGGTCTGTGAAGTGTCCTGAGAAACTATATGCATTCTAATGTTGGCTCATGCAGGGGGTAGGCTGGCCATGGTGTAGGGTAACAGTTCAGAATATATCTATATGTGTGCACGTGTGTGCAGTATCTAGAAAGCAGTAAAGTCTTTATTTATTTACAAATATATGAACAGAAAAATAAAGCATATATGGCATGTCTTGTTGTTATGTGTGGATTTTCTCGGTTTTTTATTTTTTAGCGCAAGCAAGCAAGCACACCATTTTAAGAAATAGAAAGAAAAGTGGGGAAACTATCTATCCCTATTAATTAAAAATTTTGGTCCTATGTCCCCAAAATAAAATGACAGAATGAATGCAAATATGTATAAATGTACAGAATAAAATGAAGAGAAAAATAAACAGAAAGAAATAATAATATGGAGCCGGAAGTAAAATAAAGCCCCGTCTCTTTTGTTATGCTGCCCGGAATTTATTTGTAACATATAATATATATATTATTTTTTTGACTTTTGAATTTATATATATATATATATATATATATATATATTTTTTTTTGAAATTTTTTTAATATTCTTAAACACACATGTAACAGTTATTGGAACGAAACTGCTGCAAGATGGAGGATCATATCCACAAATATAGACACGGATGTATAGGAACACTATATTCAAATGCGTAAATTAATATAACAAGCATACTGCAGCAAAAAACAAATAAAAACAAAAAAGTTTTATTTTATGAGTCTAGCCCTCCTTTTTATTTAAAATAAAACAACTCCCCAGCAGAGTCGCCACTGTGAGGTTCCCGGGGTGCGACCCGCGCCCCGCACGCCCTTAGATAGGGGTGCGCGTACGTGCGGATGCGGGACATCTACTGCTCTCGTTCCACCCTCCCTTGTTTAGGGGAAGACGAAATCAAAAGTACGACAGGAGTGTTGTCTATGTTAGCACATTTGAATGTGTCTCGGTTGCCTTTAGTGGATTTTGTATCCAATATGGGAACTTATGGTTTCCCGCATCAAGTTATCCCTTTTTTAGGGGATACCAGGATATGAGAATGCATTACCCTTTCATTCCCATTTTTCCTTTTTTAGGGGAAAACAGAAAAGTGCAAAAAAGGATATTGTGACGCCCCTACTATGGATTTTATTAAAAATAGCCTTATGGCCCGTTCAGATCACTATGGGAGCTTTGGGTTTCCCGCATCAAATTATCCCTTTTTTTAGGGGATACCAGGATATGGGAATACATCACCCTTCCATTCTAATTTCTCCCTTTTTTAGGGGAGAACGGGAAAATGCAAAGAAGGAATGTTACGAGGCCCCACTGGATCCGAAAGTTTTAGAGTCGTCATCTTTATTTTAAGGCAAATAAAGCAAAACCAAAGAAAAGAAAAATAAACCAGAGAAAAAGAAAATGGGTTCGGAGGCTAAGTTACGAGTTGGGAAGGTGCTAGGCACCCAACTCGCCTTTTCGGTCTCAAAAATGGTTTTTGGCTGAAGTATGCTTATTGTTATATTTATTTAGCAAATAAATAAAGTATTAAAAGACAGGAAATTAAAACAAATACATCCGTGGCTACATTATTTACGGACTCGTAGCCATTTCCTTACAATAATTACATACATATTTAAGAATATTTGGTCATTATAACGGCTCTTTTACATAGTATTTCATATTCTAATCCGGGCAGCACAACGGCTTATATTGGCTACATTGTGCTGGATTTCAATAACAACTTTAAAAATAATAAAAAGACAGAAAAGTAAATAAATAAAATAAACAACGCCCTTAAAGGTTTACCTTTTAGAGCGGTGGTGTGCTCGCTCTGTCCTTCACGGAGAGGGAGTCTTTTTTTGGTGTTTGTTGTGTGGTTATGGTTTTGATTTGGGCAGAGTGACTGCTTATTTCGGAGACTTTGGACTTATCAACTCTGGCAAAGTGACAGCTTATTTGGGTAGGTTTTGGCCTTTTTGGTTGGGCGGAACCACGACTTAGTTTTTTGACTTTTCAGCTCGTTACTCGAGCAGAGTAACGGCTTACTTTGGGATTTTTGGGCCGGGGAAGTGAGGTGGATACCTAACAACTAGGCTAGGGATCACTTATAACCTATGGATATTTATCTTGGCGGAGTTTGGATGGGGTTTGGAGATTTTAGGGGCTTCCACTCACCTATCTCGCACCTCTCGTACTAATATTATCGAAGGAAACACAGAGAGAGTTTCGTTGCGATTCTTGATCGCGGAACTGAGCAACTGAAATGAGGAGCCGGGGCCTCCTATTTATAGTTGATAGGCAGGGACTCGGCTAGAATTCTTGGATTTGTTCAGCCTGCATCAGTGAGTTGTACTCCAAGCTTCAAGGGTTGTACATTTCAATCTCTGAGAGAGAGCTACAGGAGCACACATGGTGCGGCCAAGGGATTCCTTGGTGCGGAACCAAGAGAGTGATGTGGCGGCACCAAGGCCTTTGGTGCGGCACCATGGGCACTATTCAAGTTTGATTTTTCGCACTTTCACCCCCCGCAGTTCACTGTTTCGCGCATCCTGCTTTTCCTTTCGCATTTTTGACTCCTGTAACTTGACATTTGTTAAGTTTTGACAATTCTTGATATTTTATGTCAGTCACATACCAGGGGTACGAAATTGGGGTGCCTACAGAAAGGTGCACTTGTTTTTAATCCACTAGGTGAGTACAGAAGATCTCTAATGGATCGTGTACAAAATAGTTTTCAACCAAGTGTTTAATGATGAGAGAATCAATCAATGAAGATTTATTCTCTCAAGTACTAAAGTAAAAGAACAATTAATGTAAACTAAAGAAGTTGTTGTGAGTTTCGATGTAAAAGATCTGCAGCTTCAATGAGTTTGGTAGTGTTAGTTCTTGTCCTTTGATCTCTTGAATGTTTGAGTATTGAAGATGAATGCCTCAAATACCGAATGTGTTCAAGAGGTTATTATTCAGATCTTCAATGCTTGAATATATACCAAGGGATATCTTCAGGACCGTTGGGCTTGAAATGAAGAGGATGTCACCAACGTTATAATGCATTAAATGCATTCGGCGTTATATAGGTTCTATCCAGCAAGCAGATATCAGAGATGTAGTGTTACAGAGACAGATACACCAAATAGAGTAAGTTTCAGTCTTGCAGGAGTGTACAGCTTGAAAGTCTTCTTAGCCAAATAAGGAAACATCTTCAGACATTGTTGAATCAGATTCTAGAGGGACAGACTATCTGTACAGTTGTCTGGAATCAGATAAGGATAGTTGACTTCTTTTGGGAAGGAAATCTGATGAAGATAATTTGAATATTATTTGACTAGATATTAAAATATCTAGTTCAAATAATATATGACATGGATTCCACGTGTTTGGCTATCTTCATATTTTGAGAAAAACAGACTAGGAAGTCTGCTGGCGAATGGAACTTTCAAGGATTGTTGTTGAAGCCTGTTGGTCCGCGCCTTGGAGAAACTAACAAAGTAACTATTCTGTTACAACCTTGATTCTAAAGATAGTTGTCACACTAACAGATACGCAGACCTTTTAGCTCATGTATAATAGAATAAAAAGACGACTCAACCAAATCTAGAACCTATGAGGGTCAACACTAAAGGTACTCCAGAATCAGAATGCACAAAAGAGTCTGAACTAATGGAAGCTTACAAGGAACTATACAATGATTGTGAGGAAAGAACTTCCCAAGTCAAGGTTCTAGTAAAAACAAATGAAGCACTCAAGAAGGAGAATGAAAATCAAAAGGAATGCATTGCAAGATTAGAGTGTATGCTCACAAAGAATGATGTTGAGCTAGAATCCTTGATAGGTGAGCTTGACAAAGTCAATGAAGCTATGGTTAAATGGAATTCATGTAAACTCAAACTTGATGAGATGTTGAAGGTTGGACAAAATGGCAAATCTGGACTTTGATTCAAGTCGAACACCTTTGTCAAGGAAGGTGAAGGAACCTCATCATCTTCTTTTGGACCAAAACAACCCTCATATACCTTTCAAAACACCAACTTCTTTGAAAAACATAAACCTAGGAAGAGAAATTATGTATGTCACAACTGCCATAGACCTGGACACATTCAGCCGTTCTGCTACCAGAAAAAGGCAGACTATGCTAAATAAGTTAAACAAGCCTACCTGAATCGCAACCAGATGCAACACCGAATACATAAACATCAGAAGCTGCATCAACCAAAGATGTTCAGAAAAGCTTGGGTTCCTAAAGGAAGTTACAGATCTGTTTTAGTTCCCACGTAAGAACCTTTTGATATCTGTCTAGGAGCTCCTCTACCACATTCAGAATGTTGCAATGTTAACTTCACTTCCTTAAAATTTCACATTGTTGGATCTTGGTTCTTTGATAGTGGTTTTTCATGGCATATGACTGATTCTATTGAGAACTTGGAGGATTATGTGAACATCAATGGAGGATCCATGACTTACGGAGGTGGTGCAAAAGGCATGATAGTTGGAAAAGGCACCTTGAATATGGATGTTTACCTAAGCTCAAAAATGTCTATCATGTTGAAGGGCTTAAAATCAATCTCATAAGTATAAGTCAACTTTGTGATGATGATCTTCAGGTACGTTTTGATAAAAATTCTTGTGAAGTTTTTAATAAGGCTAATAAATGTTTATTGACAGGTACAATATCTTTAGATAATTGTTACATGTACAACAATGTGCAAACTTGTCATAGTGCTAGTATTGATGTCACTAAGTTATGGCATCAAAATTTGGGGCATATGAGCTATCGTAAGCTTCATGAGCTTGAGAAACATGAGACTGTGAGAAAATTTCCTAGTTTGAACAAAAATTCCACAAAGGTGTGTGGACCATGTCAAAAGGGTAAACAAACTAAGGCATCTCATCCTTCAGTCCAACATTGCTCCACTTCTCGTTGCCTTGAGATGATTCATATAGATCTCATGAGTCCTTTTGAGGTAGAAAGTCTTGGTAAGAAAAGGTATACTTTTGTCTGTGTTGATTAATTTTCTAGATATACTTGGGTTGTTTTCTTAAGAGAAAAAACTGACACATTTGAGGCTTTTAAAGGTTGGTCTGCTCGTGTTATGAACTTGGATGGTCTAAACCTCATTAGAATTAGATCAGATCATGGCACGGAATATGAAAATTCTTCTTTTTCTACCTATTGTGATACTAATGACATAACTTATGAGTTTTCTGCTCCCAAAACTCCACAACAAAATGGAGTGGCGGAGAGAAAGAATCATACGTTGCAAGAAATGGCTATGGTCATGTTAAGTTCAAAAAATTTGTCAAAAGGATTTTGGGCTGAAGCCTTAAACACAGCTGGCCATAATGGCAATGGGGTGTACTTGAGGCCAGGTAGTACCATGACTCCCTATGAAATTTTTCTTGGAAAGAAACTCACTTTGAAATACTTTCATGTCTTTGGGTGTATGTGCTACTTGCTTAATGATAGGGATCATCTATCCAAGTTTGATCCAAGGAGTGACAAGTGTGTTTTCGTGGGGTACTCCACTAGTCGTGCATATAGGGTGTTTAACCTTAGAACTAAAACTATTATGGAGTCCATGAATGTTGTCTTTGATGACCTAACAGATCTTGGCCACAAAACAATTGAGGATGATGTTTCAGGTCTCCTTGATTTTGGTGATCTAGAAACAACTCCACAAGATTTAGAACCTGCAGATGGTGAACAGTCAGACACCACTCCAGTTTCTCAAATTCCAGATGCTGAAAAATCAGGCAACTTATGAAATACGGATACAGCTTCTGATGCTTCTGCATTGGAAGATGCATTGGTCATAACTTCTGGAGAAGCTCAAACTGAACAGTCTGGAACTGATTCTAGTGTGATTGATAGAAGCCAAGACATTCTCAGCCGTATACAGAAAGTCCATCCAGCTTCTCAAGTGTTAGGTAATGTTCATGATGGCATGTCTACAAGGAAGAAAGATAAGGTTGATTATCGAAAATTAGCTTGTCTATCCTCTCTTGAATGTGAAGAATTTTATGCTTCTTGCTATATGTCTCTAATTGAACCAAAAAAATATGAGCGAAGCTTTGAAAGATGAATGTTGGATCAATACTATGCAAGAACAACTTGATCAATTTTCAAAAAAATGATGTATGGTTTGTTATGCATAGACCCACCTCCGTGAATGTTATTGGAACAAAATGAATTTTCAAAAACATATCAAATGAGATGGGAGAGATAATTAGAAACAAGGCAAGACTTGTGGCTCAAGGGTACACACAGGTTGAGAGGGTGGATTTTGATGAAACTTTTGCACAAGTGGTCCGCATTGAGTTCATACGTCTTTTTCTTGCTATTGTTTGTTTTCTAGATATTACTCTTCAACAAAAGGATGTGAAAAGCACATTTTTAAATGGCATTTTAGAAGAGGAAGTTTTTGTGGAACAACCAAAAGGATTTAAGGAGCTCCATAAGTCAAATCATGTTTACAAATTGAAAAACGCTTTGTATGGTCTCAAACAAGCTCCTAGAGCTTGGTATGGAAGACTAACGTACCATCTTTTAAAAATTGGCTTTAAAAGGGGAGAAGTGGAGAAAACATTATTTATTTAAAGAAAAGACAAACACATCTTGATTACTCAAATATATGTTGATGACATTGTGTTTGGGTCCACTTCCAAGTCCTTGGAAAAAGATTTTGTGCATTGTATGACATCATTCTTTGAAATGAGCCTGGTAGGAGAGTTGAGTTATTTTCTTGGTATTCAAGTGAAACAATTGCATGAAGGTATGTTCATCACTCAAGTCAAGTATGCTCTTAACTTGGTGAAGAAATTCAGTCTTGAGAATGGAAAGTAAAAGAAAACTCCAATGGGGTCATCTAACAAATTGTCCAAAGATGAGGATTCTGAAAGTGTGGATCACACATTATATAGAAGCGTGATAGGGAGTTTATTGTATTTGACAGCCACATGTCTTGATAATATGTATAGTGTGTGTTTGTGTGCTAGATATCAAGCAAACTCAAAAGTTACTCATTTAAAAGTTGACAAGCATATCATTCGATATGTTAGAGACACAACAAATGTGGGTTTATGGAACAAAAAATAAACTAATACCAATTTAGTTCATTTTAGTGATGCTGATTGGGCTGGTACTGTAGATGACATGAGAAGTACATCTAGTGGGTGTTTTTACTTGGGAAATAACTTGATTTCTTATCTTAGTAAAAAATAGAATTGTGTTTGTTGAATATTGGAATACGCAAGTGTGAGGTTCCCGGGGTGCGACCCGCGCGCCCTTGGATAGGGGTGCGCGTACGTGCGGATGTGGGACACCACTGCTCTCGTTCCACCCTCCCTTGTTTAGGGGAAGACGAAATCAAAAGTGCGAGAGGAGTGTTGTCTATGTTAGCACGTTTGAATGTGCCTCGGTTGCCTTGAGTGGATTTTGTATCCAATATGGGAACTTTATGGTTTCCCGCATCAAGTTATCCCTTTTTTAGGGGATACCAGGATATGGGAATGCATTACCTTTTCATTCCCATTTTCCCTTTTTTAGGGGAAAACGGAAAAGTGCAAAAAAGGATATTGCGACGCCCCCACTATGGATTTTATTGAAAATAGCCTTATGGCCCATTCAGATCACTATGGGAGCTTTGGGTTTCCCGTATCAAGTTATCCCTTGTTTAGGGGATACCAGGATATGGGAATACATCACCCTTCCATTCCCATTTCTCCCTTTTTTAGGGGAGAACGGGAAAGTGCAAAGAAGGAGTGTTGCGAGGCCCCACTGAATCTGAAAGTTTTAGAGTCGCCATCTTTATTTTAAGGCAAATAAAGCAAAACCAAAGAGAAGAAAAATAAACCAGAGAAAAAGAAAATGGGTTCGGAGGCTAAGTTACGAGTTGGGAAGGTGCTAGGCACCCAACTCGCCCTTTCGGTCTCAAAAATGGTTTTTGGCTGAAGTATGCTTATTGTTATATTTATTTCGCAAATAAACACAAGTATTAAAAGACAAGAAATTAAAACAAATACATCCATGGCTACATTATTTACGGACTCGCAGCCATTTCCTTACAATAATTACAGACATATTTAAGAATATTTGGCCATTATAACGGCTCTTTTACATAATATTTATTATTCTAATCCGGGCAGCACAACGGCTTATATTGGCTACATTGTGCCGGATTTAAATAACCACTTTAAAAAAATAATAAAAAGACAAAAAACTGAATAAATACAATAAATAACGCCCTTAAAGGTTTTTCCTTTTAGAGCGGCGGTGTGTTCGCTCTGTCCTTCAGGGAGAGGGAGTCTTTTGTTGTTTGTTGTGTGGTTGTTGTTTTGATTTGGGCAGAGTGACTGCTTATTTCTGAGACTTTGGGCTTGTCAACTTGGATAGAGTGACAGCTTATTTGGGTAGGTTTTGGCCTTTTTGGTTGGGCGGAACCACGGCTTAGTTTTTTGACTTTTCAGCTCGTTACTCGGGCAGAGTAACGGCTTACTTTGGAATTTTTGGGCCGGGGAAGTGAGGTGGATACCTAACAACTAGGCTAGGGATCACTTATAACCTATGGGTATTTATTTTGGCGGAGTTTAGACGGGGTTTGAAGATTTTAGGGGCTTCCACTCACCTATCTCGCACCTCTCGTACTAATATTATCGTCGAAGACGAAGGAACGGAGCTTCGTTGCTATTTTTAATCGCGGAAATGAACAACTGAAATGAGAACCGAGGCCTCCTATTTATAGTCGAGGAGCAGGGACGCGGCTGGAATTCTTTGGTTTGTTCAGCAGCTTCAGCGACTTGTACCTTGTGCATCAAAAGTTGTACATTTTCCATCTGAGAGAAGCTACAGTGAAGTGCTTGGTGCCACCAAGGAGACCTTTGGTGCGGCACCAAGCCAACTATTCAACTTTCATTTTTTACACTTTCACCCCCTGCAGTTCACTGTTTCGCGCATATTGCTTTTCCTTTCGCATTTTTAACTCCTGTAACTTGTTAAGTTTTAACAGTTCTTGATATTTTATGTCAGTCACATACTAGGGGTACGAAATTGGGGTGTCTACAGAGCCCCTCAACGATGGAGTCTACGGGTAACCCAAGGCTTACTGAGTAGACGAACATCGTTGATAAACAATAGACTCTCCAATTTCGTTCATTTAAGAACGGGAGAATGCAATTGATAGAAGTTATAATGCACAGTTAACATGCTATCCAAACTCCATAACCTAGACATTTTTAGTCGGTTATAAAAGTTATCGTAGTTTTAAGCAGATATGAATTTAAAGTGCTCTGATGGTCGGACCTACTAATGTAGGCTGCCTACGTATTCCTTATTAAAGGAAATCAGACCAAACGTAGTTCAGGCCAAAAAACCTAAACTACAACCAAGTGAGGATGTCATGTTCTTCGGGTCAAGCCCGATCGAGAACACAACGGAAAAAGATTTTTGTGTTTTTCGAAAAAGTCGTATTCTTCCGGTCCGAAACCGTTGTCAAATACGGTATGAAGATTTGAATGTTTTTCTACCACCACATTTCAACCGGTCAATACCTTGTCGTTGAAACATGTTAAGAAGAATTTTCAAAGTTGTGTCTGGCTGGTCGCTGCCTTGTTTCCAAACATAACCAGAAAACTTTCAAATATCCAGAAAACTGCACTCAACCGATAAAGATCCGTCGCCGAGCACGGCAAAGTAATCACTCTTCAAGTATATTCGAAAATTGTGAAGTGGAAAACATTCTTTTTCCTTCCCTTTTTTTCTCGCTCTCTCTGTTTTTTTTTCAAATATTCCTCTTTTTTTGTATTTTTGAAATATTCCTCTTTTTTTGTATTTTTGAAATATTCCTTTTCTTTTTTTTTTTTGAAATATTCCTCTTTTTTTTTTTTTTTTTGAAATCAAAACTCATTTTGAAAAGAGTTTTTTTTTATTTTGAAAACAAAAGCAAACTTTTTTTTTTTTTTAAAAACAAACTTTCCTTAAAAGGAAATTATTCTAAAGTTAAGGTAAGAATACTGTACCTGACTTGCCTTTTTGCGCCTAGGTGGCTGCCGCGGATTCGGCTGATCTTAGCATTTCTGTCACTCTTGCTGGGAAATTTATTCTTCTTTTTTTTTCTTTTTCCCTTTTTCTTTTTTCTCTTTTTTTTCTTTCTTTTTTTCCTTCTTTCTTTTTTTCTTTCTTTCTTTCTTTCTTTTTTTTCTTTTTTTTTTCTTTTTTTTTCTTTTTTTTTGATCCGCTAGGGATATTATTTTCTTTGTCCTCCGGTGAATGGTTGTCAATTTTGGTAAACAAGATTAACTTTGTTAACTTTCCGTTAGGCTCAGGGACCATTTTAGAAACTTTGAAATCTGAGGACCGAAGTGTCGCAGCTTCAAACTTTGGAGGGGGAAAAGGAAAAATTCCCTTTTCCTCCCCTTATTATGGACGGGAGTGGAGGGAGAGAAGCTACTGCTTCTCTTTCTCTTCTTTCCTTCTTTTCCTTTCTTTCTTCGCCATTGTTGTTGCTGCTTGCTCCTTTTTTTTATTTTCTTTATTTTCGCTCATTTTCTCGATTTTCTTCCGCCAATTTCAGTGTTTTACTTAGCAGATGGCATCTTCTTCACGATCCAGGAAGGGGAAGGCACCGATGCACCGTCGGCGAGAGGAGGAGAGAACCTCCTGGCTTGGTCCGGAATAAACTCAATTACCGGTACTCTACTAATGACTGGGGCAACATTCTGCGGGATCGGAACACTCACGTGTCCAATCTTCCTCTCACCACTGTAAGATTTTTCTTTTTTTCGAGATTTTCCTGGCTATGTTTTAGATCTGCTAAATTTCTGCACTGTTTGAGACTTTTGGAGCACTTCTGACTTTATTAGTGATGCACATGCATGTCCTATCTATGCTTAAATGATGTAATTAAGTGATAATGTGTGAAATTTCTATGATTTATTTTTTGCGATGCATGATTTGAACTAGTGGTCACTATTTGACCCTACTATGCATGATTTGTATTCTAAATGCAAATGAGACTATATGATGCATGTTTTATGCTAAATCACATTTTTGCATGCAATAGAATCGCGAAACGGACTTTTCGGAGTACAAATTAAATTTTTCCGAAACGCATTTCGGGCATATTTTCGGATAAAAACAGGACAAAACAGATATTTTTCATGCCATTAGATTCATTTTTCAAACATGCAACTGCTGCAGGGGTATAGTAAATGCCACAAAGATATTTATTTTGATGATTGGTGGTACTTTATCTCCTTTTTAGCGTACCCCTATGGTAGCTTATTGGACAAATGAAATACACATAATGAATGTATGAATTATTCTACTTGATGCAGATGCAATGCAGAACAACTATAAGATGATGCATGAATGTTTTCATATTTTATTATACACATGGCAAATGCAGTCCTAATATGCATTTTTATGATATTTAGATGCAAAATTAATTATGTATATGCAAAATAAATTACACATAAACATTTTCTTTGTGTTTGTTTTTTTTTTTTTTTACAGTATGTATATACAACATGTAGATTCCTATGTTGTTTTGTTTTGGTTTTTGTTTTTTATATTTTTTTTTTGAAAAAGAATGATGTTTATTCACATGTAAATTTATGTACATGTATGAGAATGGTATTGTGTTAACTTAAAGAATTATTTATTTTTTTCTTTGTTATAAACAAGATTTTTTTTATTATTTATGCTAAAAAGAATTTATTGTTATTATTAAAAAAAATCATGAAGTATAAAGCATGCAATATGTTCATTATTTATTTACTTTTGCTTATTTGAAAGGTTGTACAGAGAAGAAAATAAGGTTAGAGGACTTACCTTTTTTCTCCTTTTCTTCTTTTTCAGGTTCGCAGGGAATTCGAAAGGATACGTGTATCATATACTAACGTGGCTGAGATTTATGCCATGCTACCCGAGGCGACAAAGTTGTTGGTGGAGGGTTCAGGTTTTAGCGTCTTTATGCACTCTTTCACCCACTTTACCAGCTAGGGGGAAGCGACCATGACCCAGTGTGACTTCGCTGCGATCACGGGAATCCCTACCAGCATAGGGGAGACCCTGGCCCCTGATTTTACTCTCCGTCATCGTAGGGAGGACGTTGTGGACCTCCTGGGTTTCGAGCCTCGCTTTAAATCGACGGATGAGTTCTTTATTAGCAGCGTTCGGAAGTGGCTTCTTAATAATGCCGGGCGGGTGCCGGCTGATGATGACGCTGCCGTAACTCGAGTGGCAAGAGCGTTTCTATTCTTCTTTCTTGGCACATCGCTCTTTGCCAATTCCTCTGTCACCCTGAGAGTTTCCGTCCTGGCTTGTCTGGCGGACTTTGATCGGATTCCTTTGTATGACTGGGGACAGACTGGTTTGGCCGAACGGTATGCTTCCATGGATAGGGCCAGCCGGAATGACTCCCCGACTCTGAATGGGTTTTCCCCGGCGTGGGAGGTACATGCATTTTCCTGCTTTTTTCTATCTCTCTTTTCTTTTTCTTTCTGTATCATTTTTTTATTTACATACATATTTATTTATTTATTTTTTTTGACAACATATTTATTTTCTCTCCCTCTTTTTTTTTTTTGCAGGTCTGGGCCTTCTCATTTTTCAGATTTTCGCCGGGTCGCCTCATTCGGCGAGTTTACCAGCCTCCATATCTGTCCCAATATGTTGATAGCAATAGGGTGAATCCGGCCGAGGACGATGGTTGTAATGATAGCGAAAGAGTGTTGGAGCGAATTGTTGGCTCGAGTCCTAGTTCAGTGCACTTTCTTCCCTGGGAGGGCCTGGAGGGTCACTATTCCACTACTTTGATGTTCAGCCGCTGCCGGATATTGATGGTTTCCATCATGGTGGATTCTTTGTATATGGCCGAGCGGGTGAACCGTCAGCACCAATCTTTTCTAGTGGCTCCAGTGGTGCCTCCTTGGCCTTCTTCTTGGGTGATAGAGCCTGATCGACTGCTCAACCGCAACAGTACTTGGGGAAATACCTCGTTCCTGCGACAGATTATCCAGTGATGGCATACGAGGATTTCCTGAGATTAGAGCTGCATCCCCCTCCTCCTGCTCCTATTATGCCCAGGCGGCATTCTGATGCTGCCAGGCCAGGATCGTCTACTTCATTTCTCGACGGGAACCTGATGTTTACAGAGCCCGATGATGTTTTCTCTACTTTCCAGTATGAGTGGGGCGGTGGCTTAGTAGAGCGAGGTGTTCTTCCCGGCGTCGAGATCCTGAGGAGCCGTCGTGTCCTGGGAGCAGGCTTGTTCGGTAGATACATCCACCTTTATTGTCTTTTTTCTTTATTATTTTATTTTATTTTTATTTTTTTTACACACACATATTTTTTTTATGCACACTTTTTTTTTCAAGACTAACATTTTTTTTATTTTCATTCTTTTTTTTTTCAGGTGAACGTGTCTACTTATAAGAAACTGCTGCGGGGCTTCTTCAGCATCAGCAAACTATATCAGAAGTTGGCTGATGAATTCTCTTGCAAGGGGAGCAGCTCAGTGCGGCGGCCCAGACGTCGAGATGACGATGATGATGATGGGTCGAGCTGCCGGCGAAGCAGTAGGGGGATTCGAGCGATGGCACAACGGGTCCAAGGTCGGGGTTGTGGTTTTCCGAAGCGCTTGATCGTCCGAGCACATTAGCTTTGGATTCCTGCGAATATTAGTATCTTTCCCTCTTTTTTTTGTTGTATTTTTGTAAAAGAAACCTGTACAGACAGTATGATATAATGCAATATAATGTATATGATGCAATATGTTACACATGCAAAAATAAATTCACACAGAAAATAAAACTATACCGGACATCTAAAATGTAATGGCACGCTGTACTTTAAAGAAAGGGATTTTTAAGAATACACCTTTGGATTAAAGCGGGCTTTTCAGGTGATATCGGAACGGGAAAATGGCTGAATTTCTTATCCTTTCGGCGCCCTGTGGCTGTTGAGCCCGTGCTCGTAGCCGTCTTTCATAGGCCTCCTTTTCTTTTCGCGATCAGACGCAGGAATAGCAGAATGTCGGATCACCAAACCAGGATACCGGGCAGGAATTTCACGGCACAGTGGACATTCTTGGTGCTGCCATAGAGACCTATGGTGCGGCACCAAGAAGCTTCTTGGTGGCACCATAGTTTTTCTATGCAGCCACTGTTTTCTTCACTGTTTGGGCACTGTGCACTGAACTGTCCGTTTTCTCAATTCGCGGTATAAATTCTGACGGAAACCAGCTCGCTTCTTCACCAATTCATTTCGTTCTTTCTCTCTAGATTCACCAGCTTCTGTCTTGCCTGCCATAGCCCTTTTCAGCCATAACAACATTTCTTGCATCTCTTATAAATGGCCGCCCGCATTCCTACGGCTCTGGAAATTGAGATTTACGAAAATGCCCTGGATTTCTTGATCCTTTCTTTGCGATCTGACGAAAGGGATTGGTTTGAACATCTTTTTGGCTTTAGGTGCCTTCTATCCTGGCGAAATGTCATAATTAATTGGGACATGTTGAGGGGAGCCGCCAGGTTTTGGTCTCCTGAGGATCACTTGTTTAATTTTGGCATGAACGAGATGTGTCCCACATTCGAGGAGTTCTGTGCTATGCTGGGGGTGGCACCTACTGCCGATCGGTCGCACTCCGCCTACAGGCGTCCGTACATGGCTATCCGGGAGCTCTTCAATTCTACCCGCAGAGCTACTCCAGGATTTTATAATGGGGAATCTTTCAATTTGATGGTTCTTCCTGGAGCCTTCACAGAATATATTGAAGATGACGTGGATTATCAGCGGCGTAGATTAACAACACTTTTTCTCTGCTTGGTAGGGAGATATTTGATAGTTGGTCTACCCGGATTAGTAGATGAGCGGGTCATAGACTTGGCATTACAGGCTCGGGATCGCCGGCTGAACATTGTTCCGGTGATTTTGGCAGAGACTTTGCGAGCTGGATCCTTTTGCTCTTGGGAATGAACTCGCGTTCCTACCGGTAGCCCCATCTCGATTCACATGTGGCTAGAAGAGCACTTCCTTTGTTCGAGTGCTCGTGCCGCTCGGAGCTCCTTATGATCCATCATTTTATGGAATGCGCGGGCATTTTCC
Organism: Codonopsis lanceolata; assembly: GCA_013146195.2. NCBI lineage: Eukaryota > Viridiplantae > Streptophyta > Magnoliopsida > Asterales > Campanulaceae > Codonopsis > Codonopsis lanceolata. The sequence continues at coordinate 74,048,166 of CM028379.1, read as the reverse complement.
CCAGACTAATTATTCTGAGATTGACTGGGCCGATCACTTCTATCGCCGGGGCTCAATGGATATAATCTGGTCGTCCCTTGGGGGCCGGCTTTTTCTTCGTCACTCCGATGAGTAAACCAAGTAGTCATGTTGGGCCTTTATCGACTTCTTTTTACCAACCGACCGGATCTTGCGGCAATTTGGAAGGGAGCAAGTGATCCCGGACACCTCCTGTCCTATATACATGGGAAGGGAGTTCACCGACGATCGTCTGGGTCCCACTATCCAGGGCATGTGGCTCAGAGATGCTGAAAGACTGGATAACCCATGGGAACGAGATATAGATGTTCCTCCTCCCTCCCCCTATGGTGCCTGGCCTCGTAAATGATGAAGCGGCCCGAGCAATCTGTTTGCCGGGAGAGCAGGAGATGGATGATGAAGAGGAGACACATCCGGTGGCTCTCATCTTTGGTGAGTCTAGGGCTTCTTCACAGCGCCTTGTAGAAGGAGTATGGGCCTGGGGCTCGGTGGACGCCCAGTAATGAACCATTCGAGGCTAAGTGCAAGAAAAAGGAATTGTTTCTGGGGAAAAACAAAGGGGGTATAGGTAGTATATAGATATGTACAATGCAAATAATGTATAATATAAACGTCTTGATAAATATTCCTAAGTTGCAACCTTAGACTCAGAAAATTATATTTTAGTGTTTTTAATATGAGCCGCTTTGTCGTGGTTTTTTCTTTGTCAATCAAGCCTCCGATGTGTCAAGATCTGGAGGTAGTCGAGGGCTTCAAATAATGCCTTCCCCTCCTTTTTTAAATTATTTTTTTTATTTTATTATTATTATTTTTTTAGTATATATATATATTTTTTTTGTGTTCTAATTTTTGCCTAGGCCGCCCTTTCGGGTTTTCAACCTAGCGAGCCCTTATTTTATTATTATTTATTTATTTATTTATTATATATGCCCTAACTTTTGCCTAGGCCGCCTTTTCGGTTTTCACTTAGCGGCCGGAGAGGAAGCATTGGTCGGATAGGATGGCTCAAAGTAGTACCTTTGAGTTTGTCGAGGTTGAAAGGTCGGACATGATCTTCCCCATCCCGGTTCGTGAGAAGCACGACACCTCGATCGATCTCCTTAACGATGTACGGTCCCATCCAGTGGAGATCTCCATTTTCCCCTAGTATCAACATAACTAGGGGTTTTTCTCAGCACAGGTCTCCAACTTGGATATCACGGCCTTTGACTTTTTATTGAAAGCTCTCGGGCGATACGCCTTTGATATGCCCTAAGAGTATGCTAACCAAGGCTAGCGGCTGCTCATCAATTAGGCTAGTTCTTCGACTTTGACTCAGTCAACTCTCTCTCGCTATATCGCCTTCCATCACCACTCTCAACGATGGGATTTCCACCTCTATTGGTAGTACCGCTTCCATGCCATATGCCGCACAGAGGGGTAGCCCCCAGGGGCTGGTAAGTGCGAATCGACGCATGATCGACGCATTGGCAGCCTCAGAGGGCTAGTGGCAATTTTTCGGCCAGTCTCTTCCTCAGACGTCGTATTTTTTGATGATGTTCTCGAGTTTTGTTGGTTGCTTCAACGGCACCATTGGCTTGTGGCCGGTAGGGGAGGATTTGTGTCTGGATCTTGAA
>CM028379.1:73975309-74046432 GCA_013146195.2 Codonopsis lanceolata | reverse complement strand
TCTATGAACTAGACTCTTTAAACTATAGTTTAGCCTTTTAAATTACTAATTTGGACTTATATTATCAAAAATATAGCTACTACAAGGTTCAAGTACAGAAGCTGATTTCCTGAAAACAGAATTCTGGGCACAGCCGTAAGTCAAGACCTAAATGAGGTACTTATACACCTTGGAAAATACCATATTTTACAGGGGAGTATCCTAACATATGTAGGTAAAACATAATAAATTTTTAGAAAATTATCTTTAGTAGATTGGTACCAGAATTTTCCCAAGTTCGCCCAAAAGCAGGACTGAATCTGTGAAGTAATATGTTGGTCATCTTATTTCCAAATGCAACAAATCTATGAACATTGATTGTGCAAGCATGAGAAATACTAGTACACTTGATTGCTAGAACTTAAATGAACTTCTCGCAAGTTGAAAGCACAAACAATACAAGTAGCGAAGGCAAACACGAGAAACCCTGGGACTCAAGCGAAGCAACAAAGCTTTAAACTTTCAACCAAGCATACTATGATCAAGATGAACATTATAAGTCCTATATGCAAGGTACTAAGACTCCAATAGAGACCTAGTTAAATTACTAACATGCTAAGCGAACACTCAACGCATTAACACAAAGCATGCAACACGAGAAAGTCAAATACACCAAGGTTGGGGTCTTGTCCTCACCACCTTAAAAATTAATTCTCGAATTCAAAACTCGACAACAACCAAAAGTTCAATACACTGGCACATGAGAGTGAGGTGACCGTCTAGGTATGCCTCAAAACACGAGGGGCTACTCCAATCTCAACTACAATAAATTCCAAAATCAAGTCATCTTGACTCTTGATGGAGTTCAAGACATTAGCAGCTTTACAAAGTTCCATCAAACGTGGATATCAATGTTTAAATGCCTCTCTATCAACTAATCGAATTAATTCATGCATGTGCATTAATTGCACGAACAACTTCTTCCCAACCAAGATTTTTTTTCAGGCTGGCTTAAATTATTCCGTACAATAGATCTCTAGGGTCGCATCCTTTTGCTATAATCAAGTAGTCAATCATCAATCATAGACCATATATTCACCGACAGAAAAGACATTCTCATTAGCAACTCTTCGATCAAGTCACAAGTTCATTTCATTCATAGCATGATCTCCATATACAAGTTGCACATATTTGCACAAGCAAAACAAGATACCATTTTCAATTACATTCGTTTGGTAGCGGGTTTAGTCAATTCCTATCTCATATTATACCATTCTAGTTCTCCGACGAAGACCTCTTGATAATCAAGTCGGGGGCCCTCGAAGTGACTTCAAAAGCTTTCGTCGTGCAGGATGTGGGGTGTTCGTGAATCACATATCAACATCCTTTATATCGGTCTCAACAATAGCAATAAGCACGTATAGGCATGGCATCAACATCATGCAACATAGCATATTAATTTATGTATGTATACCAAGTATGGAATATTCATACTATTAACTACCTATCAATGGTAGATAAAACACATTATTCAAGGCTAATACTCTATCAATGTATTAGACTAATAACAAACAATACAACACTTCACAAGTCACTAGGTAGCATATTCTTACTAACTAGTATAGCCAATCCTTATAAGTCAGCCAGAGTATGCGGTCCGACAGTTGATCCATGTCATCGTGTGATCACCCTGGCAGCCCCTCACCAGAGTTCAACATATCATGAGGAAATTTCACCTTGATCAAGGTAGTCCCCCATATACCAAAACACAACCATCGGGAAAGGGTCTCATCAAATTCCCAACCTGATATGCAGAGGCTGATTAAATACTACCATAACTATATACACCTATATAGTAATCTATGAAATACTAATAGGTACCACGGGAGGCTTAACCACTCCACTCTCGAAGTATATTACAACGAACTTTCGCCATAATGATTAACACGACGATCACCCTTGGGACCGACAATCTAGCTTCTTATGATTCCTAAAAATGGAACAAGAAACAACTCCTCCTTTGAAATCAGGCACCCTCACTCTTGGTATAACGCAACTCACTTAAGCAATAAAGGAGAAATATAATACTCCTAGACCTGAACCTTCACTCATAAATCTAGACCAAAAGAACTTAGTACTCAAGTGGTAATAGCATTGCGAAAGAATATGCCAATAAGGCATTATAAACAACTTTCGACGATAATACTGGCCGAAACCCCAAGCCAGGCCAGGAACCCATCTGATATAACAATTGCCGCCGGCTGAAGCATACCGGGGTCGATGACAACTATAAAAGAAACTAGAATAGGAAATTCCCCAAGCTTCTGACGTGCAGGAGGCAATGAAATAAATACTAAAACCACAAACAAGGCACGACACAACACGTCGGCCCAAGAAATAACCAATACAAATACAGTATTCTACCCATTTGTAAAGAGTCTAAATATTTACAAAATATCGATCCTCACAAGAATAACAAAGTACATGAAATCAATGACAATGCTAAAAGAGGCAAAGACTCCAAGCTGCTACTCGAGAAAGTCACCGAGCCCCAAGAACCACCAGATTACAACCTCGATCTATCGACCAGATGCGTATACACTCTGATCTAAGATCTACCGACCTCGGTGCGTATCCCGATTCTATGACTAAAAACAAGTGCGAGATGAGTCATAATGACCCGATGCGCTACTACAATATATATGCAACATATAATTATGTAACATAAACATAACTGTGGTGTCATTTAATATATGACGAAAAAAATCCGTGGCGTCGTATCGTTTCGATACTCACAAGATATCCACTCCTTACACTTACTAAACCGTCCAAATGAACTGTGGTGGTTCCATGTTCACACAAATCAAATGAATTAGAAGGTAGTTCCACTTAAGACATCATATGCAAGTATACATATCATTATATATACGAATCAAGCTATTGTTACCACGTGTAGGGTGCATGTTTATATATATACACCTATATCATTGTATATCTCTAAATATACATATCAAATCTCCCATAAAATCATCATGCATAAGTGTGCATATCTATATATATACACATCAAGTCTTTTCATATATATCTCATATACAAGTATGCATATATCTATATATACATATCATATATCTCTCATATATGAAACTGTATAGCTACAAACATGGTCAATAAGATCTCATGTTCAAGCCCTAACACTTTGTTATCACATAAGTGCCCATAGTAAGCCCGCATAAAGAGATAGATAAGATGCAAATCCCTTTGGGTCGTATTGCTCCTGCAATCCTGCAGTATTAATCATATGGGTGCCGGTTGATGCAGGTGTTCAAATTCATCCAGAGAGTACCGGGCTCTCTTCTCGGGTGCAGGCTCTACTCGGGAAAATAGCACAGCCAATGTGCTTGGTGGTTGCGACAAAGGGGCTACTTCCCCATTAGTAGCTAGGTGGTGTGTGTGAAACCCGGGTGCGGCGATACATTACAATCACGAATCCCATATGTCGTGAAGCAATGCATCGTCCCACCATCATCATGAAAACTCAAGTAATGCCCGGTGGACTTATATGCAATGCACAAGTAGATGTTTACTTGCTAATTCTCAAGTAGATATAATGACCTACTAAACTCATACGATTATGCACATTGTTACATAAATCACAAAACCACAATAGGAACTCATTTGAGTCTCTAAATCATAAGTGCCAAGTTTGTTCACTCTATTCAATTCAAGTCCCAAAAGCTAGTAATCTAGTCAAGCTGGAATATAATTGTCATAGGATCTCACCACGATCCTCGTAAGGTTCAATTGTTCCTTAACTCGACTCCGTTGAGTCTTTACTACAATTCAACCAAATAGAGTTTGAACACTATATGTGTTCCAAGACTCTTTTCTATGTTCTCGTTTGAGGCATAGCAAGGTTCTCATTCCATTTAGAATCTTAGTTCAAGTCCCAAGTCAATTATATAAGGGAAGCCCAAGTTGATTATTGTGAAATCAAGCTTAGTTCAATTTTGATTCATAATTCCACTTAATAGTAGAATCCAAGTTCACCACAATTCATTAAGCAGAGCAGATCGAGACACGAAGGCAAATACATTCAATATGCTCATAAGTCATATCATAGAAACACATAGAAGAATCAATTCTTGACAAGGTAGGAAATCATGCATTTAGTCATAATATAAAATATACAGTATTCCATATTCACCTATGAAATTCAACGAGTCACAACTTAACCATCAGTCCATTAAGTACTATCCAAGACTACTCCGTTAGTCTCGGATCATGAAGCCATTTACTAAACTCTTCCTAGAGTAGTAACTCATTCAATAACACAAAAGTCGATGGTAGTCAAAGACTTAAGCAACACTAGAGCGGTAATAACCCGTAGGTCAAACCATACCGGTGAGTCTTAGATAACAACATGGTCATCCTAGCGACTTATACAAGTAGACTCCATGTATAGAGTACTAAGAAAGCCCCAATCCAAATCTTCTCATAGAATAGTCCTCAAATTCATTATTCAACAAGTAGGTGTTTTACTCATTAAAGAATCAAGTAGGAATTTGACAAGAGCGAATTCAACTTTGTCAAGTAGATACATCATTCTACAACATGCTCTCAATTGTGCATTTGCTTCACACAATCACATAAACCACATAAGAACTTGATTGAGTCTTATAATCACTCATATCAAACATGCCCTTCAATCCATCCCAAAGTCACGTAAGCTAATATATTAGTCTAACGCACTACAAACGTCGTAGGGATTGAATGTGGAGTCGGTATTGTTCATAACTCCCTAATTTCAACTCCGGTGAGTTTTACTAAAATTCAACCAAATAGAGCATTGATACTATATGCATCACATTGCCCTTTGCTAAGTTCTCCTTTCATTTAGAACTCGATAACTAGGCCGTTCATGATCTTAAACTAGCCTTAAACACAATCCCGAGTTTCAAACCCTAGAATCGGAGATTTTGTTAAACCTTGAATTGAAACATAATCTTTCACAAGAGTTGTTCCTAAGCTCATTATAAACAACATTCATGCTTTGCATAAAGTCAAAATCACAACTTCAATAAGAATTCATAAAATCCTACACATATTTTATAGGTTGAATTGGTGGTTTCTTCTTCACAAAAAGTGTTCATAATCATCAATAGAACAACTATAATGAAGGGGTCATGTTACTTTATTGAACATGAAAATCTCAGGGATTTCTCAACGTACCTTAGTCCTAAGATTAATGGAGGAAAGGATGATCAAAGCAAGGATTGTTGTAGAGAAGATCAAGGGCTTCGATTTGGCGGTCTCGGATCGCCGATCGGACCACCGGAACTCCGGGAAATGGTCTCTCAAGCTAGAGTTTCCTCCATGGACGAAAATGGAGCTTGAAGCTCTGAATCTCTGGTTGTTGTTGATCAACAATGGCTGAATTTGGCTGAAAATGGTTTATATACTTACCATTTAGACCCTAATCCAAGTGAAGGGGGTTATAAGCCTTTCTATTGGCTAAGAGAGGATGGCCTTTGATAAGGGTTGATCCAAGGGCTTAGAAGGGTTTGACTAAAGTCAAAAATGGTGTTCTAGGCTGAAATGGTCGGACTTTGGACAAGGGGCAAGGGGCAAGGGGGTCTTCAACCAGAACAAGTCAAAAACCCAAAATCTGGAAAACAGACATTCAATCTTGTAAAATCGACCATAAATAACTCACACCTCCAAATGAGGTTATTATTGATTTTTATGAAACTATACTCTTTAAACTATAGTTTAGCCTTTTAAATTACTCAATTTGGACTTATATTCATCAAAATATAGCTACTACAAGTTCAAGTACAGAAGCTGATTTCCTGAAAATAGAATTCTGGCACAGCCGTAAGTCAAGACCTAAATGAGGTACTTATACACCTTGGAAAAATACCATATTTTACAGGGAGTATCCTAACATATGTAGGTAAAACATAATAAATTTTTAGAAAAAATTCGCTTTAGTAGATTGGTACCAGAATTTTCCCGAAGTTCGCCCAAAAACAGGACTGAATCTGTGAAGTGATATGTTGGTCATCTTATTTCCAAATGCAACAAATCTATGAACATTGATTGTGCAAGCATGATAAATACTAGTACACTTGGTCTAGAACTTAAATGAACTTCTCGCAAGTTGAAAGCACAAACAATACAAGCAACGAAGGCAAACACGAGAAACCCTAAGACTCAAACGAAGCAACAAAGCTTCTAAACTTTCAACCAAGCATACTATGATCAAGATGAACATTATAAGTCATATATGCAAGGTACTAAGACTCCAATGAGACCTAGTTAAGTGCTAACATGCTAAGGCGAACACTCAACGCATTAACAACAAAGCATGCAACACGAGAAAGTCAAATACACCAAGGTTCGGGGTCTTACATCCTCACCACCTTAAAAGAATTCGTCCTCAAATTCAAAACTCGACAACAACCAAAAGTTCAATACTCTGGCTTGCACAGAAGTCGAGGTGACCTTCTAGGTATGCCTCAAAACACGAGGGGGAGAAATACTCAAATCTCAACTACAATAAATTCCAAAATCAAGTCATCTTGACTCTTGACGGAGTTAAAAGACATTAGCAAAGCTTACAAAGTTCCATCAAACGTGGATATCAATGTTTAATTGCCTCTCTATCAACTAATCAGGTAATTCATGCATGTGCATTAATTGCACCGAACTAACTAACTTCCCAACCAAGATTTTTTTTTCTGGGCTAGCTAAATTATTCCAGCCACAATACGAATCTCTAAGGTCTAACGCCCTTACACTATAATCAAGTAGTCAATCATCATCATAGACCACATATTCTCCCAACAAGAAAGACATTCAATACAGTGTAACTCATTCGATCAAGTCACAAGTTCATTTCATTCATAGCATGATCTCCATATACAAGTTGCACATATTTGCACAAGCAAAACAAGATACCATTTTCAATTACATTCCGTTTGGTAACGGGTTTAGTCAATTCCTATCTCATATTATACCATTCTAGTTCTCCGACGAAGACCCCTTGATAATTAAGTCAGGGGCCCTCTGAAGTGACTTCAAAAGCTTTCGTCGTGCAGGATGTGGGGTGTTCGTGAATCACATATCAACATCCTTTATATCGGTCTCAACAATAGCAAATAATAAGCACATATAGGCATGTCATCAACATCATGCAACATAGCATATTAATTTACTATGTATGTATACCAAGTATGGAATATTCATACTATTAACTACCTATCAATGGTAGATAAAACACATTATTCAAGGCTAATACTCTATCAATGTATTAGACCAATAACAAAACAATACAACACTTCACAAGTCACTAGGTAGCATATTCTTACTAACTAGTATATAACCAATCCTTATAAGTCAAACCGTATACGGGTCGACAACCGATCCAACCAATCATCGTGTGATTACCTACTGGCCCATCACCAAGTTCCAACATATCATGAGGAAATTTCACCTTGATCAAGGTAGTCCCCCATATACCAAAACACAACCATCGGGATAGGGTCATCAAATTCCCAACACAAGTAATACAAGAACTGGTGATTAAATACTACCATAACTATATACACCTATATAGTAATCTATGAAATACTAATAGGTACCACGGGAGGCTTAACCACTCCACTCTCGAAACGTATTACTCATATCAAACATGCCCTTCAATCCATCCCAAAGTCACGTAAGCTAATATATTAGTCTAACGCACTACAAACGTCGTAAGGACTGAATGTGGAGTCGGTATTGTTCATAACTCCCTAATTTCAACTCCGGTGAGTTTTACTAAAATTCAACCAAATAGAGCATTGATACTATATGCATCACATTGCCCTTTCCTAAGTTCTCCTTTCATTTAGAACTCGATAACTAGGCCGTTCATGATCTTAAACTAGCCTTAAACACAATCCCGAGTTTCAAACCCTAGAATCGGAGATTTTGTTAAACCTTGAATTGAAACATAATCTTTCACAAGAGTTGTTCCTAAGCTCATTATAAAAAACATTCATGCTTTGCATAAAGTCAAAATCACAACTTCAATAAGAATTCATAAAATCCTACACATATTTTATAGGTTGAATTGGTGGTTTCTTCTTCACAAAAAGTGTTCATAATCATCAATAGAACAACTATAATGAAGGGGTCATGTTACTTTATTGAACATGAAAATCTCAGGGATTTCTCAACGTACCTTAGTCCTAAGATTAATGGAGGAAAGGATGATCAAAGCAAGGATTGTTGTAGAGAAGATCAAGGGCTTCGATTTGGCGGTCTCGTATCGCCGATCGGACCACCGGAACTCCGAGAAATGGTCTCTCAAGCTAGGGTTTCCTCCATGGACGAAAATGGAGCTTGACGCTCTGAATCTCTGGTTGTTGTTGATCAACAATGGCTGAATTTGGCTGAAAATGGTTTATATACTTACCATTTAGACCCTAATCCAAGTGAAGGGGGTTATAAGCCTTTCTATTGGCTAAGGGAGGATGGCCTTTGATAAGGGTTGATCCAAGGGCTTAGAAGGGTTTGATTAAAGTCAAAAATGGTGTTCTAGGCTGAAATGGTCGGACTTTGGACAAGGGGCAAGGGGCAAGGGGGTCTTCAACCAGAACAAGTCAAAAACCCAAAATCTGGAAAACAGACATTAAATCTTGTAAAATCGACCATAAATAGCTCACACCTCCAAATGAGGTGATTATTGATTTTATGAAACTAGACTCTTTAAACTATAGTTTAGACTTTTAAATTACTCAATATGGCCTTATATTCATCAAAATATGGCTACTACAAGTTCAAGTACAGAAGCTGATTTCCTGAAAATAGAATTCTGGCACAGCCGTAAGTCAAGACCTAAATGAGGTACTTATACACCTTGGAAAAATACCATATTTTACAGGGAGTATCCTAACATATGTAGGTAAAACATAATAAATTTTAGAAAATTCTCTTTAGTATATTGGTACCAGAATTTTCCCGAAGTTCGCCTAAAAACAGGACTGAATCTGTGAAGTGATATGTTGGTCATCTTATTTCCAAATGCAACAAATCTATGAACATTGATTGTGCAAGCATGAGAAATACTAGTACACTTGGTCTAGAACTTAAATGAACTTCTCGCAAGTTGAAAGCACAAACAATACAAGCAACGAAGGCAAACACGAGAAACCCTAAGACTCAAACGAAGCAACAAAGCTTATAAACTTTCAACCAAGCATACTATGATCAAGATGAACATTATAAGTCATATATGCAAGGTACTAAGACTCCAATGAGACCTAGTTAAGTGCTAACATGCTAAGACGAACACTCAACGCATTAACAACAAAGCATGCAATACGAGAAAGTCAAATACACCAAGGTTCGGGGTCTTACATCATTTGTTCCACAATGTCTATTTATTAAGGAGGGGGAAAATTTTACCAACCTATTCCTAACAATTTTTTTTTTTCAAACATTTGATCACCAACACAAGCTATTCTTTTATCTAGATTTGCATAAAATTCCATGACCATTTCCTTATATATAAAGAGCAGCAAAGGTAAGGGTGGAAAGAAGGTTCCTATCACTAAAGAACTTAACTAAGTTCTGTGTAGTTAAGTCCTCAATAGGATTAACCTTTCCTCAATGAATTTCCTACCCATATTATATCTAAGTAAGGCTTCTTGAGTAAAGAAAAAAGAAGAAAATATTATTCAATGCTCCTCTGGATGCCGCTTCATTAGCAGCTGCATTGGTCATTGGAATGACTCTACTTCTCAAAATTCTAGCAGGAGGATTGTCACTCTCTTCAAAGTTATCTTTTTCCTCAAAATTCGTGTCTGAGCTGTCATCAAATTTTGAGGAGTTGGAGGAGGGAACAACAGTAGATCTTGGAGTTGAAGCCCTTTGGAGCATTCCTCTGATTTGATAAACAGTCTGCCAAAGTGATTTGCTCTTAAGAAAACTCGAGCTCAGGTTCTTCAGCAGGAGTAGATGGAGGAGACAGGTATGGAGCTTGACTGGGGGAATCATTTTGAAAAACTGCTTTGGGAGATGGAATGGGGTAGTTTTTTTCTTTAGTGACATCAATAGCATCATCCAAAGGTGATGCTGCTTCAGAACTGTTTCCAATTTGAGAAGGAGGAGCACGTGGAGCTAAAACAAATTGGGAGCCATCTCTAGTTGGGTCAAAATCTTTTTCATCACTATTTGATTGAATTTGGATTTCTTTGTCCATTTGGCCTAGATTAACTTTCAGTTTCTTGGCTTTTGCAACGTCTGTATCTGTAGGGTTGTCATAATTGGTAGGAATTCCCCTCAGCCTTTCGGATTTTCTTACCAAAGGGTTTCCGATGGGAGAAAATGGTCAAATCCCTATGGGCTTTGGCATCAATCGCATTCTCTAGTTCGCCAAAAAGAATGTTGGAAAAAGGGCCTGGCAGAGGCTCGGCTACGACAATTTCTAAGGCAACAGAAGGCATAGCCATAGGGATTTCTTGTGATGTAGCTTCGGATGTAACCACATTCTGGTCAAATTATGAGGGTTTGTAGGTGTGAGAACCCCGTTTCGACACCCCCTCTCGCTACTGAAGGACGAGTAGGATTTCAAAACATTGAAGTGCGTGGAATGCACTTGGCCATGTTGTGGACTCTAAAAATGTGTATACAGAGTTGCCACCTCTATTTTAAGGTTAAATAGAGAAAAACCTAAAATGCCAGGAAGTGTAGGTTCAGAGGCTAAACTACGAGTCAAGAAGAGGTTAGGCACCCAGCTCGCCCTTTTAGTCTTACAATGGGTTTTGCTAAAACATGCTTAGTTTTGCAGTGTGAATTTGTTCACCAACACTTAGTGTCAATACTTTTCTAAAATCAAGGGGAAGAACTGCTTCCACAGCATTTTGGATCAACCTAGCTATGGGATGAATCCATTGGAATTCCATCAACTGTCCCACGCAGCCACGCTAACTTTGTTTCTTGTACCAATGGCTAGCTATTCACCATTCAATAACACTAATTTCGATAATGTTAATTAACGTTAATACAAAACACTAGTTTTAATGTTAATTTAGAAATGAAGTAATTAAGGTACTTGGAAATTGTTAGGATTCTTAAAAAAAAAAAAAAACCAAATATTAAAACAATACCTAAAATAACCACCAATAAGAGTGCTGGTATTGTTCACCAACACTAAGTGGAACATACTTTATGTGTTTAGTCTAGAAAAATACCATACATATATATATATATATATACATATATATATATATATATATATATATATATATATATATATATATATATATATATATATATATATATATATATATATATATATATATATATATATATATAGGAAAATGGAAGAAATGTATTTTAAATACTATCTAGGCATAATAACGACTATTTTGCGATAGTTTAACATTTAAAGTGTACTACCCATTATTTAAGCATGCTAATAACTATTTTAATATTTTATGTACATTTAAATAAATATTACTTTATTTAAAATTTTAAATAAAAGAAAATATTATATTTTAATTTACTTTTAAAATATAAACTAATATAAACTAATTACTATTATTTTACAAATAATATATACAAGCATAATAATATAATGTATATCTAAATTTATTCTATATATTTAAATTAACTACAGGAAAAATATAATAAATTGATACCTACCTCTTGTAGCATGAGTTTTTGATCCCGGTATACGCCTAGGCTTAAGCCCTCTAGACGTTTTTGAGTGTGCTTTCGTTGTCTCATCGAGAGAGAAGGTCTTTTTTCTTTGCTGATGTTGTTATATCTTCATTATATCTAGGCAGTATAACTGAAATTTTTGGCTTTTTAGATCGGCTCGCCGGGGCGAGGATTGAAGAGGCTCGTTTGCTCGGGTAAGGGAGGAGAGGCTGCCAAGGGGCAGGAGGCAGAAGGCCGAAGGCTCGAGGGCTCACTTGCACAAGGCAAGGGAGGAGGCAGGCTGTTGCCTTTGGCTCGCTTCACGAATGAAGGGAGAAGAGAGGAAAACATGAGAAGGCTGGGGTGATTGAAATGAGGGGCTAAGGGTCTCTTTTATAGGAAGAAATCAGGCCAGGAAACCGGTGAAGGCTGGGCTGAGGACCAGTTAATTTTGTGCAGAAAATGTGAACCATGCAGCGTACACAGAGCAGCAGTTGGGGGAAGGAGAAAACATATTGGGGCGTGACACATGCAGCTTTGGGCGTCGTGCCCCGACTTGCATTTCCTTCACAAATCTTTAATTTTTCGTTCTGCCCCATGACCTGATCTTTTCATCCTTTGCACTCTGGCCCCTGAAAGGCTAACAAGGGTAACGTTCGTTAGTCCATTCATATAACATATATATTTTTAGGACATTTTATGAAATGGGGGGAGGGTACGAAATTGGTGTGTGTACAGAGCCCCTTAACGACGAAGTTTCTAAGTGAACGTAAGTTTACTAACAAACGAACGTCGTTGATAAAAAATAAACTCCCAATTTTAGGACATTTATCACTGGGGAAAGTTTTAATATTTGAAAGTATTTTTGCGATGCAAATCGGGGGTGGTGGAAATCTACTCCCTCATCTCTTCTTTTCTTTTCTTTTCTTTTATTTTTTGAAAAATTGAAATGCTTGTAAATTGAAAATGTTTGCGGGTACTTAAAATGCTTGCAGAATTTAAAATTCTTATCAAAAGAAAATGCTTGCAAAATTGAAATTGAAAATGCTTGTGAAATTGAAATGCTTGCGAAATTTAAATGTTTGCGAAATTTGAAATGCTTGTGGAATTTAAATGCTTACGGAATTTAAATGCTTGTAAAATTTAAATGCTTGTGAAATTTAAAATGCTTATTAAAAGGAAATGCTTGCGAAATTTAAATGATTGCAAAATTTAAAATGCTTGCGGAATTGAAAATCCTTGCGAAATTGAAAATGCTTATCAAATGAAAATTCTTGCAAAATTTAAATGCTTGCAGAATTGAAAATGTTTGAGGGATTGAAATGCTTACAAAATTTAAATGCTTGCGGAATTTAAATGGTTACAAAATTTAGATGCTTGTGAAATTTAAAATGCTTGCGAAATTTAAAATGCTTGTGGAATTTAAATGCTAGTGAAATTTAGCTGCTCTCGAAATTTAAAATACTTGTCGAATTGAAAATGCTTGTAGAATTGAAATGCTAGCGAAATTTAAATGTTTATCAAATATAAACTACTTGCGAGATGGATATGGTCAATTCTTCAGTCCAGGGGTTTGCACCCCTTGTGGAAATGATCAACATTAAGAGATTTCGTATCAACAAAGATTTTTTCCCAAATGTCACGTTATAATATTCATCACAACTTCCAGAGATTCTTTTTCAAATGTCGCGTTGCAATTTTCATTGCAACACCCAAAAGATTTTCCAAATTTTACCAAAAGTTTTTTTGTCAAATGCCACTTTGCAATATTCATTGCAACGTCCAAAAATTCCTTTTTTAAAAGCCACGTTACAATTTTCATTGCAACGTTAAAAATATTTTCTTCTCTTTTTTTTTAAATGTCACCAAAAGGTTTGTTCTAAAATGTCACATTGCAATATTCATTGCAACGTCCAAAGAATTTGTTCAAATGTAAGTCTGATGCAATATGGATATGACAATTAAATATGTGATGCATTATAGTAATTAGAGTTTAAAATGCGATGCAGTATCAAAATGTCAGGATTTGTAATGAAAAATGAGGTTTTTATGTATGCAAACAATTAATATAAAATACAAGTACTCTGCTGTTACTCATGCGGTGACACTTTGCGAGGAGTGAGGTTGTGTTGGGCCAGGGTCGTGGTAGTTAACTTTCTGTTGAAGGGTGTTAACTTCTGTTAAGTAACTATTGTTGGGGGGCCAATTTGTAAACTTTAGCATCTGGGGGGTTTAAGTGCCAGGCTTGGAAACTTTGAGGGAGGGGAATTCCTTCCCCTCATGCGTTCAGTAGCAACACAAACATAACAGGCCCTGTTCCTTCTCCATTGAAGCTGCTGCGCCCTCTCTTTCAATCTTTCTCATTTTCAACCATCTTTACTCAAATCACTTGCTTTGTTCGTGTATTGGCTTCCTCTTCGCGATCTGTCAAATGGAAAACTCTGGCGAGCTTCGAATCGGGTCGGAGAAATCAAGGTGAAAAACCATTGTCGAGGAATGCATTTCGGTACGAGTTCTTTGCGGATGATTGGGAGAACATGCACAGAGATCAGAGCACCCACATTGCTAATCTGGCTTCTTCCGCTGTAAGTTCTTACTTTTGTTCAAACCCATTTCGTTTGAAATTTCGAATTTTGTATTTTTCTTTGATGATTTGTGTTGTTGTTGTTGAATTTCCTACAATGTTAGTATGCTGGAATAATGTATGATAGTATGACCGAATAAATTGACATGAAAATTTACTTTTTTGTTGTAGAAAAATATCAGTTGTATATATTTTGACTGTGTACTGTGCCTACTTTGACTGTGTATTTTGATGTAATAAAATGCTAATTTGGCTAAACAGAAAATATGATTATGCCGAGGGATGTATAGAGATGACAAACCCATGATTTAATTTTTCAATGACTCTATATTTGTATGATATTCATGCTTAAAGTTGATAACAAATGCATGTTACATGTTTGACTAAATGACCCAACAAACGGGAAAATATAAAAATGCTATGTTTTGTGCATAAGAAAAATATTTTTCTACTATACTTTACTTCCAAACGGACCAGGGTGAGTCTAGGATTCGAAGATAATTATTTTTGAAAAAACTCTTTTCTTATTGTATTGTTTTTCTTCTTTATTTATTTTATAATATTATGTAATATTATTTTTAGAAATAAAATGCTTACCTGTTTTCATTTGAATATTTGAAAAAGAAATATTGAATACTTGTGCATAATGAATAAGTGACTCAAAAAATATTTAAGCATTCATCGCAAATAAGAAGAATAGGCTATTTATGTATGAGAATTATAAAATATCTATTGCACGTATGTTAAATGGTGTATGAAGAGTGTGGGATGTTCATGCATATATACGAGAAGAATAAAATGTCTTATACATGTATGTTTAAATGATAAATGAGCAGAATAGAAATTCCTATGTAGATATTTATATATGAGGGAAATAAAATATTTGTATATGTATTTTTAGATGGTGAATGAGTAGAATAAAATGTTTATGTATGTATAACAAATGACAAAGTAATAAAGGATGTCAGATATGTTAAATGACAGATATTTGAGCAGATAAAATAAGAATGTATGGAAAGGGAACTAAAAAGTGTTTATGTGTCTTAAATGAAGGACCTTTTTTTATGAATGTTATTTGTGTGTGTGTGTTTTTCATCACTCTTTTTCACACACTAGCGATGCGATCCTCTTTCTTTATTCCGTCCTAGGGTTTGCTCATGGCGGATCTGCCACCACCAGCCCCTCCGGACCCTCCTACTCTCTCAAAAACCTTTTCTGCTGCTTTATCTTCTCTCCATCTCTCATTCCTTCGTTCATTATTCCCCCCTCGACATATAAAGGGGAACCTTCTCTCGAACTCTCACCTGACATCATTGAAGCCCTGGCTCAACCATTTAAACATGCCTTGATAGGGAAGTTTTCCCATGGTAGACCTTCCATGGAGTCCATACGTAAACTTTTCCAAACTTTCGGTCTTAAGGCTGCCTTCACCATAGGCCACCTCTATGCCAAACATGTCCTCATCCAGGTTAACCATGATGACGACTACCAGAGACTTTGGATTAAAGATCAATGGTACCTTAGGCCGCTTTCCTATGCGTGTTTTCAAGTGGTCGCCAGATTTTTGTCAGGATATTGAAAGCCCCGTAGTTTCGGTGTGGTTTGCGCTCCCCGGCTTACCTATACATCTCTTTCACAAAACCACGTTATTCTCTATTGCCTCGTTGTTTGGTCGCCCTCTCATGCTGGATCAGCCTACCACTAACCTCTCTCGTCCTAGTGTAGCGAGGATTTGTTTGGAGATTGATTTAACGAAGCTTATCCCCAAGAGAATCTGGGTTGACTGCGGGACTCTATATCCTAGTTTCTAGTAGACCATCGAGGCAGAGAATACCCCTCTATATTGCTCCCACTGCTTTCGACAAGGCCATTCGGAAATAGGTTGCAAGATCAAAAACCCTACCAAATCTACGGAGGAAGAACTCCATAGGGTCCCTCCCCCTACTTCTATTCGGTGGACTCCTAAAACGCCTTCTTCTGATGATGTTAGTAACAAAACTCCCGTTGATACAGCCCCAGAGTTGAACTCGTCAACAAATCTCGATCAGGCTCAAGGTATTAAAGCCCCAGCTCCCGTCTCTTCTCTAGATAGTACTAACGGTCAAGGCAAAAGTTCCAAGATAATAGACTCGGATAAAGAAGACAACATAGCTTTGGAATCTAACAAATCGGAGCCGCCTTCATCTAATGAGCCAGATAACAATTCGGGCCCTACGAATATCGATGCTGGGACAGAAATTGCTGAGGCCCCTATTATTACCGATATACATGAGGAAACTTCAGAAGGGCATACTAGGTTGGAGGAGGAGACCACTATGTTATCCCCGAATCGGTTTGTTGCCTTACAAGCCTTCCAAGATGAGGATCTCTGTAATGATATTCTCAGTGTTGACAGACTTAACTTAGAAGCATCGCATAATAAAAAGAAAGCTCCCAAAAAGGCTGATATGGCTGGAAAAGGAATGACCACTCGCTCCAACAATCTTGCAAAGGCCCATACTGCCAACACCAATCAATCTACTCATGACGATTAAGCAGTTATTCTGGAATCTCCGAGGAGTTGGCAACGACTCCACCATATCTTGGTTGAAAAAGTTGATAAAGCTGCACAAAATCTCCTTCATCTCTATTTGTGAACCTAAGCAAGATAAGTCTAAACTTTCTTTCCTAGCTCATAAGTTAAAGTTTCATTATTATTTCGGTAACTTTGCAAACACAATTTGGATCATGGCTAAGTCTTCTTTTACATGTCAGGAAAGATATGAGTCGGAGCAACAGATCATGCTCAACATTCGCCATTTTTCTTGGGCTGTCCCGGTATTCATCACCTCAGTTCATGCTAAATGTTCCAGCAGTGAACGTCAATTAAAACCTCTAGAATGAACTAATTGATATGGGGCTGGAATTCAGTAACAACCCGTGGCTTGTGTTTGGGGATTTTAACATCATTCTGGATTCGCATGACAAAATCGGTGGAGATGGTTGGGATAGGCAAGGTGCCCTTGAGTTTCAAGCATGCCTTAATGCAGCTAATTTAATTGATATTGGCTTTCATGGCAATAAGTACACTTGGTGTAATAACCATGATGGTCACGCCACTATTTTCCAACGGTTAGATCGAGTGGTCTGCAACTCTTCTTGGCTTTCTACTTTTGCTTCGACTTTGTGGAACATTTAAATAGGACTCGCTCGGATCATGCCCCCCTCCTTCCTTCCATCAACATAACTTTGGCCTCCAGACCTTATCATTTTCGGTTTCTAAATGTTTGGGTCACTCATCACTCCTTTCTCGATACTGTTAAAGCAGTCTGGGGAGAGCAGTCCTGGGGGCGTCCTATGGTGCGGTTTGCCAATAAGCTAAAAGCTGTTAGACGTGCCTTAAAGATTAGGAATAAGGACATTTTTGGTAATATATTCCAAGCAGTGAAACAAGCGAAAGAGGTCGTTCTGAATATGGAGATTAATTATGCAAACAATAACTCTCTTGGTAATCGGGCTGCTCTTCACTCAGCGCAAGCCATCTTAAAGTAAAAGTTGAAGACGGAAGAAGATTTCTGGTGCCAAAAATCTTATATGCGTTGGCTGAAAGAAGGCAAGGGTAATACTGTAAAACCCTAGAACATTATTTGTTCGTGTTATGTTTAAGTTCATACATTCATATTCATCATAAGTATGTTAACTTAGCTCATACATATGTTTAAAATCAATAGCATGTTCATTGACATCGGTTTCTATGCTCGGATGCATCTTCCCTTCATGACATGCCTTGGGACTTTGTTTGTTTATATGTATTGAAAGCATATGGATAAATGCTAGAGGCCATTCATAACATCATTAACATGATTTAGATGTTGATTGAATGCTTGTTGCATCGATGGTTTGGTTGCTAGTTTGCTTCTAGTTGTTAACCTTCTTCGTTTAGCCTTTTCGGTTGTCGTTCGGGAGTGTTCTTCTTGAGTTCTAAGCCATGTTTGATTGAGGTTTGAACCCCTAATGTTTTGGTTATGAATTGGAGGTCTTTACGGTTGAATTCTAGACCTTTTTGTCTTTGGAGGACTCAAGGATGCATGCGGGAGAGTCCGAGGCCGAGCAAGGAAGCAAGAAAAATGGAAGAGGTGTAAGTTTGAAGGATGCGCTCGCATCGTCTCCCTACCATGCGAGCGCATGGCCTGCATTCCCTGTTACGAGATTTCTTGGGAATTTTGGTGAGTTGTCCAACCTAACCCTACCCAAACCCAACCTAACCCACTCCTATACCCTCCTAACTAACTTAAGTTATATTCTAAACATCTAATTGAGTTTTGGAGGTGGATTATTTGGGTTAATCAAAGGGAAACAACCATATCACTTAAACATAAACCCACTTACCTTTCTAACCTATTTGGAGCCCTAACACTTCATTTAACCCCCATTTTCTGCCTATCACTTCTAAAAAACTTGGGGAGCTTCTTGGAGAGCTTGAGAGGGAGTCTTCTAGGGTTCTTGAGAGCCCATCCTTGGAGGCCATAGCTAGAGACCTTCATTTCACAATCCACACCATAGATTTGAAGAGGAGTTGAGGAGAACAAATCCCACCGATTGGAATTTCAAATTTGTAGCTTGAAGGGGCTGAATTAAGGTAAGTTGCTACATCTCTTTCTCTTTCTTTTTGCACCATTGACCCTAGGGAAAACAATCATTGTGCTATGTGAGGTCAATGGGTGCATTTTAGGGCTTTTTAGAGATACTATGAACCCTAAATGTCTAAATGATGATTTTGCTTGGATGAACTTACTTGAGACCTTGATTAGAATGATATTCATGTGTAGAGTAGTATATTCATCCATGCTATGTGATTTATTCAAGTATTGTAAGCATGATTGGTGAGGTGACTTGAATGGGTATATGCCTAAATGTTGATTTTAGTTGGATGGACTTGCTTGAAACCTTGATTAGTATGATATTCATGTGTAGAGTAGCATATTAATCCATTCTATGCGATTTATTCATGTTTTGAGAGCATGATTGGTGAAGTGACCTAAATGGGTTTATGCTTCAAATGTGATTTTTCCCTATGTTGCCTAACCAAGTGTTTTGTTGGGATTTTATGGGTTTAATGAGCTTGGGAATCTTACCAATGATGTTAGTTATGAACATAGGAGGGTATTGTAGCCCATGACTTCTATGACCTAATTTTTGGAAAGTGTAGATTGGACTCAACGGAGTCAACCTTTGGGTTAGCATGAATTTTAGGAACTATAATCTTAAGTCCTACGGAATTTGGGGTAAACTTGATGGAGGTTAAGCCTCCAAGAATTTTTGAAGTGTATGAAGGACACTTGATTATGAGAGCTAATATTATTCTCTAATGTGAATTTATGCTAGTTGTGAATGAAATGCATGACTAGTTTGATGGTAGAGTATGTGCCTACTTGTTTTGAGCATATGAGTATATATTACTTGTACTTGGGTTTGAGTCCAGCTGGAGTCGGTTTGTTGAGTCTTTGGCGGGACGATGCATCGTCTTCACGAATTGTGGGATTCGTGATCGCGATGGATCGCCGTACCGGGTTGCACACACCCTTCCATCGATGTCCACGGTGGGGAAGTAGTTCATCTAAGTTGTAGTAATACACATGACTTTGATAACTATGGAACTCGAGCGGGGATTGTCTCGTGGACGTCGATATGCACGAAAGGGATATCGAGGACACATAAAGGTTTGCAAGTGTTTTTGCAGGAGCGACACGGCGGAGGAAATGGTAATGGTATCATATCCCTTTTATATGAATTGACTCACAAGTACTTATGTGAATAAAGTGCTATGTGAATATGATGTGATATGATAGTTGAGATGGTTTGGTAATTGTTATACTTTATGGATAACATGATATTTGAGGTTGTTAAGCATAAATTGCCTTGACATGGATTTTAATGAAATATTATACTATAATGATAGCATGATTTATTATTGTTGAGCATGAATACCTTGACATGATTTTTAATATGATGTTATTCTATGATGATAGCATGATATATCATTATTGAGGATGATGCCATGATAGGAAGTTATGTTTAGTAACTTACTAAGTCATTATGACTTACTCCTATTTGTTGATTGTTTTCCCTAGATCCGAGTCGTGCTAGCTGATCGAAGTGATTCTCGAGATTGCGTTGGTGAAGTTGTTGGCAAGGTTGCTACCTAGTTGTATAGTTACATTTTCTTTTGGCAAGGATGTTGGGAAAAGTGAAGTTATTTACACTTCATATTGGGTAGCAAACCTATTTGTGGTTGTAATATTTATACTTATGTTGGTTAACTCTTATTCTTTTGGTAGCCGACTTGTGTTAGTCGGGCTTGGTGAATGTTGGTGATTATTTTTTAGTTATGCTATCTTGATGGTTAATTTATCATGTTTGTTCTTCGGCATGTTTTTAGCCGTTGAGTATGTTAGACTAGAGTCTTAGACTTAGTGTAATGTTGGGTTCCGGCTGTAACGTCGCCGATGACTTGGTTTATTTGTTGCTATATATTCGTATTGCATGACAAGGAGTTTTGCTTTACGTGCCCAATGTTGCGGCACGTGCGTCGAATTTTTGGACCGAGAGATTAATGATCTCTTTAGTTGTATTTGGTTTGAGCTTGTTAGCTCGGGCGCCACTGTGTTATTATGTTTCGCTTCCGCATGTGTTTTAAGTTGTTGGCGTATTGCCGTTATGGCCTTACCCATTATTTGTTATTTGCTTGTTGTTATTTGTTTCCCGGCGGCACGACCTTGGGATCTCGTCTTGGGATCCGGGTTGGGTCATCACAAATACCAAACTGTTCCATTCTTCTGTAAAACATACCCGTAGTAAGTTGTTCCTTCATACTATTAAGGACATGCATGGGAACGTTATCTCTAACGAGAATCAAATTAAAGTTGTTGCCATTGATTTTTTTCGGGATCACCTCACGGCCTGCCCTTGCAACCCTAATGAATCACTAGAGGTTATTCCTTCTCTGGTTTTGTATGAGCAAAATGATATTCCATCTGCCTTGCCTTCCATTGAAAAGATTAAGAACATTGTATTTTCTCTTAGCAGTGATGGTGCTGTCGGCCCAGATGGTTTTAATGGTAACTTTTATACTTTATGCTGGGACATTATTGCTGATGATCTATATCTGGCTATCTCGGAATTCTTTGCAGGTTTTGAGCTGCCTAAGTCTTGGACCAATACCCTTCTCCTACCTATCCCTAAAACCAGTCAGATCGACTCTTTTAAGGACCCTCGACCGATTAGTTTATGCAATTTTTGCAATAAGGTGCTCACCAAGATTCTTGCCTCTCGACTTGCTTTCACCCTACCTCTCATTATTTCTGATAATCAGAGTTCCTTTACTAAAGGGTGGCTTATCTAGGATAACCTCCTTCTTGCCCATGAATTGACTCGTCAGCTCAATAAGCAGGTTAATGGTTCCAACGTGATTATTAAATTAGATATGGCTAAAGCTTTCGACAGGATTTCTTGGCTCTATTTGATTTCGGTGCTTAGAAAGTTTGGTTTTGCCCTATTTTTCCACTATACCTGGGGTCTTCGCCAAGGTGACCCACTCTCTCCTAGCCTGTTTATTATTGTGGCTGAAGTCCTCAGTTGAGGGCTCAATAAACTTCAACAAGAGCACCGGCATTATGCTTTTTCATCTACCAGTGGTTGCCCGATTATCTCTCATTTGGCTTTTATTGATGATATTGTCATCTTTTGCAATGGTAGCAAGCATTCTTTGACTTGGAATCGTAAGCTTCTAGAGGCTTATGAGCAGTGTTCGGGCTAATCCATTAATTCGGGGAAGAGTTGTTTCATGGTTTCGGAAAAAATTGAAGAGTCTCGGATTGCTTCTATTAAACGTCATGTGGGCTACAATCGTCGCCCGTTGCTGGTCATTTACTTAGGTTGTCCTCTCTTTGAAGGTCGGAAAAAGAAAAGCCTTTTTGACCCCCTTATTTGTAAATTGCAGTCCAAAATTAATTCTTGGACGGGAGCTTTCCTTTCGCAAGCTGGTAAAGTGACCTTATTAATTCCGTGCTCCAGTCTGTGGTTATGTATCAAATTGTTGTCTTGGATCTGCCTAAAGTAGTTATTAAGCACATTCACAAGATATTTGGTAATTTCTTTTGGGGCTCCATTGATTGCAAGCAGAAAATGCATTGGATTGCTTGGGAGAAATGCTGTCGGCCCACTTCTGAAGGTGGGGGTTGGTATTCGAGCCGTTC
The DNA here is from genome assembly GCA_013146195.2 of Codonopsis lanceolata. Classification (NCBI taxonomy): domain Eukaryota; kingdom Viridiplantae; phylum Streptophyta; class Magnoliopsida; order Asterales; family Campanulaceae; genus Codonopsis; species Codonopsis lanceolata. The sequence goes on along the minus strand of CM028379.1, from coordinate 74,023,944 downwards.
AAGACATCATAAAAGCCTTTTCTATGCAAATTTGGTGGCGATTCCAATCGACGGACAACCTTTGGAGTCAATTTTTGAAGGCTAAATATTGCTCTTCGTCGCACCCAGCCTACTCTTCGAATCATGGCTCTTCCTCTTGGCGGTGTATGTGCTCTATTCATGAAGAGGCTGATAGACACATTAAGTGGATTATTGGGTATGGGTAATGTTTGACCTGGTTCGATAATTGGCTGCCCGATGTTTTCCTGCAACGCCCATCATCTAGTAACATCCACAAGGTGAAAGATGCTTTTAATTCTCTTACTAATTTATCGACGAGTGCTATATCTGAGCTCGGGCATGAAGCTGTCACTTCTATTGCGAAGCATGGTATAATCCTTTCCGATCAGCCTGATGTCGCTGTTTGGAGCATTTCGAGCAGAGATAATTTCTCTTTATCTTCGGCTTGGAATCTTTCTCGGAAAAAGTGGCCGGTTATTTTTTCAGCCGATTTTATTTGGAATAAAAATATTCCTATGCGTATCAACATCTTTATGTGGCATCTTTTGACGAAAATGCTTCCTCTTGATGAGAGTATAATACGCAGAGGAGTCCAACTTGCCTCTCGGTGTGCCTATGACATTGAGGGTAATTATGAATCCTACTCCCATGTGTTCCTTTCTAGCCCTATTGCTCGCTATATATGGTCTGAATTTAATAAAGCTGGGGGCATTATCTTCAATGATCATTCTGTCAATCAGGCCTGCCTTTAATGGTGACTGGCCAAAGCTAAGTCCCTTTTGTTTACTATCACCCCTCCCATCATTTTGTGGGAGCTTTGGAAGCACAGAAATGCATGCCTTCATGATGGCACACATAGCCCCCCTTGGATCTTAGTTGACATAATCAAGCTTCTGATTAATGCTACCATTAAAATGGCGGGCTTCAGTCTCCATTCTGGGGGTTCTTGGGACAACATTTTTGCTGCCCGGTTAGGACATAATTCGACCAAAATTATTCACTTGATTGGATGGAATAAGCCTCCGTCTGGTTATTTCAAACTTAATTGTGATGGGGTTAGTAGAGGAAATCCGGGCCCTAGCTCGGGGGGTGATATTATCCGTGATAACTTTGGCAATCTTCTCTTTGCTTTTACTGATTACTATGGGCATTGCAACAGTTTTCAGGCAGAATGCAAGGCCTTACTTCAGGGTTTAAATTTGCTGAAAATTAAAGGTTGGTCTCGGGTCATATTTGAGATTGATTCTAAAGGTATTATCCACGGCATTCAAGGTGGGAGCAACTTCCCTTGGTCCTGCACGTATACTTTACTTTCTATTAAGTCCATTATTCAAGACTTGGGTGTCTCCATTCATCATTGTTATAGGGAAGCCAACTCGGTGGCGGATGATCTGGCGAACTATGGATGTGATCAAAGCTGCACGGTCCAATTTGTCTTGGTTAATTCTCTTCCATCTAAAATTCGGGGTCTTATTGCTTTAGACAAATTAGGAACTCCTTATGTGCGTATCACTTAGCTATCCTTGTTCTTTCTTTTCCGAGGTTCGGCTACTTTGTCCTCCCGTTTATAAGGGCAAGGCTGGTTGTCCCCCTCAAGTTTGTAATTCCTTTCTTTAATTTATAAGATCTTGCAGGGTATCGTCACTGTTTCATTAAAAAAAAACGTGTGTTTTTCATCATCTTTTTTTTTGTATGAAAATGAAAGCAATCAATACTTTTTTTTTTCTTTTCAGGTCCGAAAACACATGACTCGTCTCCGTGCTAGCGCAGAAAATTTGCATAAGATATATGAGTTGCTCCCGTCACGAGCGAAGCTTCTCGTTGAGCAGACATGGCTGGCCCCTTTCATGAGACTTGTGGATTCGTTCCACAGCTACATGTCTATCCATGAGTTTTTGCGGGAGTATTGGTGGGATACGACCTATACCTTCCATTTCAGCTGGGGCGAGATGACTATGACCCTGGCTGATTTTACTGCTATTACGGGTATTTCCACGGGGCTCGGTATAGGTCTAGCGCTGGACAATGACCTTCGATTTCACTCGGAGGAGGTGAGAAAGTTGTTGGGCCTTGAGCCCGTCTACAAGATTGGTGATGAGATCCGCATCACCAGTGTGAAGGAATGGATTGAAGCCAATGCCCAGTTCGTAGATAATAAAGATGATGAGGATGTGGCCCGCGTGACTCGGGCATTTCTTTTCTTTTTCCTGGGCACCACCCTGTTTGGTAACACGTCTACTACTCTACTGGTGTCTCTGCGGTCTGTATGATGTCTCGCAGTATGATTGGGTACAAACGGGGATGACCGAGTTGTATTTTTCTTTGGACCAGCCGTGTTGGAATAGTATTAAGAACCTGACCGGCTTTTCTGTTACCTGGGAGGTAAATATTTGATATGTATTTTTGTTTATCTGTAGTCTGTATATTTTTATTGTTATTATATATATATATATATATATATATATATATATATATATATATATATATTTGTTTGTTTGTTTGTTTTTGATGAATTTTCTTTTTGTTGTTGCTTTTTTTTTTTTTTGTAGGTGTGGGCTTATGCTGTTTTTGGGTTTGCTAATTTCCTGTGCCGAGTTCGGCTTCAGGCGCCTCACTTCTTTATGGAATATCTTGAAACTAAACTGGTGAAGATTGGGCGGAGTACTCCCCCTTTGTCTGAGTAGACCGTACGAACTACCATTGACCAGTCTCGTATTGATTTGGTCAACTTTTTCCCTTGGAGGGGACTTTCTTGCCTATATTGGATTGCTATGGAGATGAGTAGCCGTCGCATTCTGATGAGATTAGTAAAGTTCGACGTTATGTATTTAGGGGAACGGGTGAACCGTCAATACTCTCCTAATATGGTAGCACCAATGACACCATCGGCTCCCCCACCGTGGTTGATTGTGCCAGAGTTTATTCCCAACTGATATCAATATGCTGCTCGGTATATTGTCCCTGCTGAGGCGTTCCCGAACATGACGTACCGTGAGTTTCTCAGGAATGTTCTTCATTCGGCCCCTGCCAGGCATATTTCAGATGCTGTTGGACCTTCTCGTTCTGTTCCCAAGATGCTATCTGAGTATCATATCCCATCTTGTATCCCTCTTAGCGTACAATGTTTGCATCAGGGATGATACATTAACGAGAATGTGCCCGACATCCATGTTCTCGACGTGTATGCGATCCCGGACCGAGCGTAGACGGTATGTTATCATTATATTATATATTATGTGTATAAATTTTTTTGTTTTGTTTTCTTGTATCATTATTGTTGTTCATGCATATCTTTTGAATGTATGTTTGTATGTGATAATATCAAGTGGATGCTCTGTCTTACCGTAAATTGCTGAAGACTTTCTTCGGTCTCACTTTATTGTATTAACAGGCAAAGGACGAGCTCTCGTGTCGTGGGAATTATGCTATTGGTCGCGCTCGGCACCAAGATGGCGACGATGACGGAGCTGGTGGGTCGGGCCGAAGAGGTCACATAACTAGGGGTGGTGTATCCGTTAGGAAAGGCCCAAAAGTCAGGGGTGCTGTGGTGAGTAGGAGTAAATTAGCCCAGGTGTGATGCTTGTATTATGTATTTAGTTTATTTATTTTTTAAATGTAGTTATGTAATATTGACAGACAATGAATTATTTAATTTTGCTATGCATCCTAATTAATTGTGTTTGACAGACCCAAAAACTAATTTATTTGTTTTGCACACTGTACTTGGGTGGGGTGATAATTTGGTGGTTTGATGTTTTGGTTAAGGATAAAACTAGGGCAGCTGTATGTGGGAGGATTGCTGAGAGATGGCCTCCCCTTTCTTCTATTTTGCGAATGTAGTGAAAGCTTTAGGCTTGTAGGCTGGCAGACATAGGGTTTGAAAAACTCTCCCTAAACAGGAACGACAGATCGTGCAGGGAGGGAAGACTTTTGTTGCACTGTTGGGGGAAATTGGTATAATGCAGAAAGGGAAAAGGGGCGCGACGCCCACATATGCATGTGTGGTGCCCCGACTTGTTTTCTTGATTGGTTTTTCTTTCCTTTTCAGTACTGTCTGGCTGTTGTCTTCTGTTATTTTCTTGTCTTCTTTTACTGCTTCTTTCCTTTAAAAGGAAAGGTTTCTGCATACACTTTCTTACAACAATTTTTTTTCTGTCTTTGCATGTTATCTTCCTGTCTTGTTTCTGAAACCACGAAGCCTCTGCTTGTTTATTTCCTTCTGCTGAAACCAATCTGTATATCTGTCAAGGCCTTCCACAAAACCCTTTTAGTTAGTTGGTGGCCTGTTTGTCTGTTGGCTTTCATTTCAAATGCCCAAATGCTGCCTCCGTTGTTTTGTTTTAACAAGTTAATCGCTCCCTGTGTCTGTTTCTTTTCTCTAAACACTAATGACTACCCCATTTGTCACTACTGCAAGTATAGAAATGTACAAGAACACGTTGAGCCAATGGATGAACTATGTTCGGGGAGGAGAACGACGACGTTTCCTTGACACTAGGAAGGTTTATGTATAAACTGGGAAATGATTCGGGCAACTTCCCGATCGTTTCTGTTCTACGCAGTCTTATCTATTCAACTTTTCATTGCCTGAAATATGTTCTTCTTTCGAGGAATTTTGTGCAATGACCGGTACACCGGTGGGCGAATGGGTTGTAGTTCCTTCAGTAACTCGTAATCTATTAATGGTTGCTTGGGAGATGCTGGGGTTTAATCCGCATACTAGCCAAAGACTTTTGCATGATGAACTCTTTGATTTGACATATCTTCTAACTCTCTTTTTACCATATCAGGATGATATCGAGTATTTGGAGCGGCGAAGGCAGCCTTGTTTTTGTGTATTATAGGAAAATTCTTCCTAGTAAGTTACCCTGGAACAATTGATGCACATTATAGACATTGTATTGCAAGCCCAAGACCATCGGGTGAATGTTATCTTACTTATTTTAGCTACCATGCACCCTGGAGGGCTTGGATACTTTTTCTTCAGGTGATGACCGTTTCCCTTCCGGGAGTCCCCTTTCGGTACATATGTGCCTGGAGGAGCATTTCAAAGTGGTTCTCTCTCTTGTTTTAGAGAAAGGGGACTGGTATAATCCTATAAGATATGTGTCCCACGGCTTTTATCGTACAAATCTTGAAACTGAAGTGCATTGGGTTGAGCACTTTTTGCATGTTAACTCTGCTGACATAATGTGGGTGATCAGACATTGGCAAATTCATCACTTCCATCAGTATACTACAGAATGTGCTCAAGTTATGCTGGCCGATCTACACAGGACAACCTTCTATTTACCATACAAAATTCTCCGTTAGTTAGGGCGGGAATAGATTGTGCCATATCAGAATTGACCTCTGATGCCGCTGTGTTCATGTGATGATGACATTCCTTGGGTAATCCAGGGTTTATGGCACAAGGGTCATGCAGAGTGGGTCGAAGCCTCTGGATGTTCTGCCAATATTTTTCCGTCATCTGCTTATCTTTCATGGCTTGTTATATATACGGAAGAGCATTCCTGTATCATCAGAAGGACTCTCAGAGATATTCTGGGTCATAGAGTTTCAAATGGTTTAGATGCCTGTCTCATAGAGATCGGCAAAGGTGCAGAGAGTTTTGGTCCTCCCTCCCCACTAGCTATACGTCGAACAACCCGACGTCTTCAGGGGAGTGAAGCACATGGTAGATATGGTCATGAGGGCACTGGCCCTAGCAGTGTTTTGCGGCGAAGTAATGCTTCTAGGCTAGATGATATGGGACTAAACCATACTGTCAGTTGACGGAGAAATGTAGGAAGATCAGATGCTGATGAGGAAAGCTCGACCCTTTCCCAACAAGGTGAAGCCAAGGGAATGACGACACCTTGGAGGAATGTTTGGTATCGGCTGGGTCGTAGGAGAGATTGAACAAGAAAGGGTGTAGCGATATCGGGGATGTTAATGACTACCCCTGGCTTTTCTTGTTTGTGGATCGTGATGCTTTTAGGGATGTTAGTGACTACCTCAATGTTTTCGGATTGGCGATTGTGGTGCTGTATGGGGATATTAATGATTACTTCAGTGTTTTAGACACATACTCCATGGTTGCCATTTATGGACCTTGTATATTTATGTTATATTTTATGTATTATAATGTGTGTAGTGGTTTTACTTTTGTTTGTCAAGGAACCTGTTGTAGAATATCATACAATCTTGTAATATATCTTGCAACACTTGAATGAAGCTTTGTCTATTTTTGTCTACTTTCAACCATTTTTTTCTATTTTCGCTATTTTCGATCGCACCCGAAAGCTTCTTACATTTCCTCAATGCAAGGCTCAGGTCGATGTAGTTCTTGTCCAGATGGCAGAACTTTTGCTGAAGACTTTGTAGACTGTCTGCTGGAGTCTGGAGACTGTTACGATGGTGACTTTTCTTTCTCTTCTTTTCTATTTTTTTGTTGCTCTAACTTTTGCCTAGGCCGCCCTTTCGGGTTTCCAACCTAGCGAGCCCTAATTGTTCTTTGTATATTTTTCATTTTTTGTTGTGTTCTAACTTTTACCTAGGCTGTCCTTTCAGGTTTTCAACTTAACAAGCTAAAGAGAGAGATAAAGTTTCTGGGCCACTATAGCATGTTATATTAGCACTACCCTGGCTTATGCGCAGTATTGTTTGAGTTTGTCCATGTTAAAGGGCTGAATGAGATCTTCCTCATCCTGATTGGTGAGGAACACGACACGTCCCGACTGTATCTGCTTTACAATGTAGGGTCCCATCAACAGAGACTTCCATTTTCCCTTAGTGTCGACATAACTGGGGGGCTTTACTCGAAGTACCAGGTCACTTACTTGGATGTTTTGACCTTTGAATTTTTTGTTAAATACTAGAGTGATTCTTCTATGACATGCTCGTGTGTGCTCTAAACCAAACAATTTGCGTTCATCAATCAATGCCAGCTCATCGTAATGCAGTCTATGCCAGTCAACTTCGGTTATGTCTGTTTCCATCACTACTCTTAATGAAGAAATATCAACGTCCATTAGTAACACGACTTCCATGGCATATGTTAGAGAGTAAGGTGTAGCCCCTGTGGGTGTGCGGACCGATGTGCGGTATCCTTAAACTGCTAACGACAATTTATCAGGCCAGTCTTTTTCGGTCTTTGCCATTTTTCGTATAATGCTTTCGAGCGTTTTGTTAGTAGCCTCAATTGCTCCGTTGACTTGTGGTCGATATGGGGATGACTTATGTCGCTGTATTCTAAATTTATCAAGTAGCCGGTTAACTTCTCCATTGAAGTGTATACCATTGTCGAAGATCATTTCAAATGACACTCCGTATTGGTATATGATGTTAGTTCTGATGAACTTGGCTACTTTTCTGGCGTTCAATACTTTGTAGGAGGCAAGCTCAACCCATTTGGTGAAGTAGTCAATGACTACAAAGACTTATTGGCCGTTTGTGCCTTTTGGGTGAACCTGTCCTATGGCATCAATTCCCCAGGTTTAGAAAGGCCAAGGGGCTACTGAGTTGTATAGTACGTGTGGAGGAACATGCTGCAGATTGACGAAACACTGACAATTATCGCAGTGGCGTGCCCAACGAATGCTGTCAGTTTCAAGTGTGCTCCAATAATATCCCTACCAGATTGCTTTATTTGAAAACATGTGTCCGTTGATGTGCGGTCCACAAATACCACAATGCAATTGGCCCATGATTTGCTCTGCTTTGACTTGGTCTATGCATAATAGATTTAGACCCTGATAATGCCTTTTATAAAGGCTATCCCCACTGACAACAAACTGTGTGGCCCATCTCTGAAGAGCAATTATTCCTTTTTGTCTAGACCAACTGGATACTCATTTTTCATGAGTAAATTCCAAATGTGTAAGTACTAGGTCTCATTGCCTTTTACTGCAGCTGTATCAATTGTGAAGTAGTAGGCAGGAGTGACTTTCTTTCCTACCACAAAAGGTTGTATGTTCATGTTCGATGAAACCTCGACCAGTGAAGCCAAGGTTATTAATGCATCAGCGAAACGATTTCTATCTGGCGACAGGTAATGGAATGATATGTTATCAAACTTCTTTGCAAGAGTAGTTAGACGAGTATGATACAACTACAAACGGGGATCCTGTGTTTTCCATTTTCCTTCAATCTAATTTATAATCAGAGCGGAATCACCGAAGACCTCTAATTCTCTGGCCTCTTTCCGAAGAGCTTCTTCTAGACCCGCAATGCAGGCTTCATATTCAATGGTATTGTTGGAGCATTCAAATTCCAACCTTACAACTAAAGGTATATGAGAATCTGCTGGATCAATTAGCAGTATTCCTATGCCGAAACCTCTTTTATTGGCTGCCCCATCAAAGAACAGTTGTCATTTAGTGTCATGATTTGTGATTACAAAAATGTCTTCGTTTGAGAAGTCTGGCTCCACGGAATTTTCTTTTTCTAACGAAAAATTTGCTAGGTGGTCTACAATTATGCTCCCCTTGATTAACTTGCAGGTAGTATATGTGATGTCAAATTCATTGTGCAGAAAAGACCATTTGGCTAAGTGACTGAAGAGGGACAACTTTCTGAAGATGTATTTGATTGGGTTCATTATGGAGATTACTCTGATTGGCTGAGCTTATAAGTAGGTCTTAAGCCTTTGTGTTGCCCAAACCAGACCTGTGCAACTTTTGTCTAAAGGTGAGTAGTTGAGCTCGCTACCATGTAACTTTTGGCTTACAAAGTAGACGTCATTTTCAGCATAAGAATTTTTTCTTTCTTTTACGAGCATGACTCCAACCGCAGTGTCTGTGACGGCGAGGTATAACAGCAATGGTTTGTGTGTATGAGGAGGAGCTAGAACTGATGGGCTAGCAAGGTATCATTTAACTGCTTCAAAGGCGAGTTGGCATTCCTCATCCCATACTTTATCAGTGTCCTTTTTCAACAGTTTTAAAAGTGGCTCACACATGAGGGTCATCTGTCTGTCTGATGAAACGACTGATGTATTGTAATCGTCCAAGGAAACCTTTGACTTCACTTGGAGTTTTCAGTTGTAGTGTTGCTGGGATGGCTTTGACTTTTACATGATCTTTTTCAATTCCTTGCTCGGTTACCATGAATCCTAACACTTTTCCTTTGGTAACCCCAAAAGTGCATTTTTCTGGATTGAGTCTCATTTGGTACTTTCGTAATCTTTCAAAGAACTTGTAGAGATCTTTGATGTGAGCACCATCTGTTTCATTTAAGTGAATTCATTGTGGATCATGTCATGGAATAGGGCAGTAGCAGCCCTTTGGTACGTAGCCCCAACATTTTTCAATCCAAATGGCATGACTGTACATCAATATGTTCCCCAATGAGTAATAAATGAAGTTTTCTCCTGGTCTTTTGTTGCCATATTGATATGATTGTATCCAAGCATGTCGTCTACAAATGACCTTATTTTGTGAGAGGCCACGACATCTACCATAATATCTATGTTTGGCAGAGGGAAGTCGTCTTTTGGAGACGCTTTATTGAGGTCGCGGAAGTCAACACAGATCCGAACCTTTCTGTTAGGCTTCGACATTGTCACTATGTTTGATAACCAAATTGGGTATTCCACCACTCGTATGAACTTAACACTTAGTTGTTTCATGATCTCTTCTTTCACTTGCGGAGACCATTCTGACTTTGACTATGCGGAGTTTCTGTTTCACTGACTTGTCATCTGAATATGTTGGAATCCTATGTTGTACAATTGCCGGATCCAACCCAAGCATGTCCTTATAAGACCATGCGAACACATCTCCAAACTCTGTCGACAAATTGATCAATCCTATTTTGCCTTGCCCTTACAGATAACTGCGAATTCTAACTTCTCTGATCTCACTGTTCAGCCCAGATTGATGACTGACAAGTTTTCTTCTGTTGTTGCTATACTGTGCTACCCTTGTCTCTTGACTAACTTTATGATTTCGGTTAAGTATTCTTCGTCTTTGCGTCCATTTTGTTAAATAATTCATTATTAACTAGTTTAATTATGTTTTTAGTTAATTCCTCTTTTAACAAGTTGGCAACCAAGGAGTACGTGCAAACAATGAGACTTTCATTAACAAAAGGGGTTAGAAAGTTGGCTATTTCATTCAGGTCCTTAATTTGGGTGTCAGGGAGCAGGTTGGTAGGTGACTAGTCCGAGGAAAAGGTAGGGGGTAAGGTGTATCCGAAACGGTGTATCAGGTCTGTAATGGACTATCTATGATAGCCTCAAATTCAGTCGGGAGCTCAACAATGTCAGTGCCTCCGTCAAGCATACCCAAAAAACAGTTTGTTACAAAGTTACTGCCAAATAAAGCTAAAACACAATCGTCTTAGTCTATGGTCCAAGTATTTTTCACAGTTACACTTCTGTATGTAGAGTCACTGGGTTCAAGCACAACTTTCTCTAGTTCTCTTGTAGCGAGACTCACATCTTTGAATGTTTCCCAACCAAGGTGTTTTTTTGCCATTGTGGTCAATCCATGGCTCAGGGAAACATGAGGTAGGTGACAGTTTCTACATGTTTTACGAAGTAACCATTTAGGGCTTTTCTGTATGGTCTGAGAGGAGGGTTGTAGTATGGTCGTTTTTCGCGCTCTACTTTACTTCTTTCGCACTTTTCTCTCATGACCATGGCTAATTCAGCTAGTGTACGACTGTATCCTAGACCGAAAGGTCGGATGCATTCCTTAATTTTTTCCTGGATTAAATATATCAGCCTCTGTTGGTTTCTACCAAGCCCCCGTCCTGGCATCTAACTCATTTTTTGGAACATGTTTAATGGGAGCATTTCACCAAAAACTGTAGTCTTTGTCTTGATGATGTATGTTTCTCATGTATTCAATGGGAACGTCTCCATTTTCTTTGTTTTCAACGATCTTATCGGTGAGAATGATCACTATGTGATCATCGTGGATGAACTTGACCCGCTGGCGTAATAATGATGCTACCCCTTTTACTCCATGGATCTAGGGATGACCCAATAGTAAACTGAAAGTGGTAGGGATGTCTAATACTTGAAATTCAATTGGCATAGTGAGATGTCCAATTGTCATCATCAGTGTCACTACTCCCAATACGCAGTGGCTTGTGTTGTCATATGCTCTTACTGTTTGTGACGATGAGGTTAGCGCCAAGATCTTTGATCTCATCAGTTTGGCTAATAATGTGTTTGTAGGACAGACATTCAGAGATGAACTGTAGTCTACCAAGACCCGGGGTACTCATTTTTCCATGATTCCGACTGTGATATGCATAACATCTATCTGGTTAGTCCTTTCTTTCGGTAGATCCAGGTCAATAAGCATGATCAAATTAGATTCCTAAAATGGATGTTACCAATCATTTGAGTTAACTCATCTGGAGAGGTTTCAATGGGAATGACTGCCTGGCTCAGCGATGTGGCTAAGGTGTCACGATGGGTCTTGGATGCACATAACAAGCCCCAAATGGATATGTGGGCTTGGGCTATTTTCATCTGGGTTAGCAAGGCATCTTCTATGCTATCAGCCCCAGTGTTGTGCTCTTTGTCTTTCCCTGATTGGTTACCAACTTCTTGGTTTGGTTGGTAGGCTCAACCATATTTGGTAAGGTGACTGACATTCCCACCAATCCAAGTGGCTTTTTCGAGGTTGTTCATTTCTCCCTGAGGTGAAGCCTGGTCACTGCTTAGTATGGTGCTCCAGGAGAGCATGTTGTAGTTGAAATTAGTGTGAGAAGTAGCGATGTAAAGGAAAGGTGTTTCATTGTTTCAAAACTGAGCAGGGGTATAGGTTGTTAAATCATCAGTCTCGATTGTGTTGATCTGGGGCAAGGGGTCATTCACTACATCTGGTACCGTGATGATCTTTCTATCGATAAGGTCTTGGATGGCATTTTGGAGAAGGTAGAATTTCTCGGTGAGGTGTCCAATGCAGTGATGATCTTCGCAGTACTGGGAATAATTCCTTGTGTCAGGGATCAGGCTTGGGGGTTTGTAACCCTCGAGCGGTTTGAGGTATCCATGCAGCCACAGTGCTCTAAAAACCACAGATCTCAAAGTAGGCAAAGTATCATAATGCATGGGTCCCTTTTGCTGTCTTTTTCCTTTGGAGTGGGACAAGATGCGTGGCTGAGACCTGGTTCCTGAGTAAGCGATTGTGTTTCATCCCTTCTCCCTTGGTTGGGGCGGTATTGTGCAAGGGGTATTTTTGTATGTGGTCTTTGCTGAGGGTTTTTGTTTTACATGGCAGGAGTTGTATATGGATGCCCTATTGGTCATTCTTACTGGTGTTCCATGTGCTTTTTGTCGGGTGAGGGTTATTGCTGGGTCATGGGCAAAGTAACTCTTTGGATTGCTGAATGGGGATGTGTTTTGGTGAAAGGTATTGGGGTAAGAGAGGGTTTGGTCGGTGTTTGGAAGTGGGATGCCCTTTGGGGGAGAATTGTTAATGCTTTGGATTGGAATGATGGTTTCTTGGGTAAAAGGGTTGGTGTTTGAGTTAGGGGAAAAGACATTAAATATGTTGGTGTTTTGATGGAGAGCATTTTCTGTCGGGGAAGGAAAGTTGGTATCTAGGAAGGGAAAGGGGTTGTCAATTGAGATTGGTAATTTCCTGATTCACGAAGAAAATTGGTTAAAGATTTCTACTAAACCTTCGAAAAGATTCCCGATCATCTTGTTTGTCACTTTTTCCATATGGGCATCTAACTCTCGTTTGAACCATTCTTGGAATTCCAGATTTGGAAAGTATCAGAGGGTCTTTGTATTGGTATTCATGGAGGTCTATTCGTCTTCGGTAGCCATTCTACCCAAATCTGTATCTGCATTCTCTGTTTCTGAACTCAAATATGTATTTCCTAAACTGTCCTATGTTTTTGAACCCAAATTTGTATTTCCTGAACTGTCCTCTGTTTCTGAACTCGATCGAATCTCTAATAAAACGACCAGTACTGTCTCTTTCTTTCCAGGTCCGGGCCAGGTTTCTGGAAAAGAATAACCAACAATTTCTTTTAAGTAACATAATAATCCCCTAGTTATTGAATTGGCCAATGTTTGAAATACCCAATAAAAGCGTGACATTGCTTCCAAATTCAGTTCCAGCTCTCCACAGATAGTACACCCATTCGGTGTTATGTTTTCACCCTTCTTCAAGCAGTTTTTCAACTTTTCTGTACAAACCTTCCCAGCACCTGTAATCTTTTGAAACACAATAAACATCGAGAAAAAGTTTGATATCTACTCAAAACAACGCACAAAACCACAAATAAACATTACTTTTATTAGTTCTCAACACTAGGCTTAAGTCCTCTAGGCATTTTTTAGTGTGCTTTCCCTGTCTCCTTGAGAGAGAAAGTCTTTTTTCTTTGTTGTTGTTGCTGTTGCTATTGTTGTATCTTCGTTATATTCGAGCAGCGTAACCGCAGTTTTTGACTTTTTAGATCGGCTCACAGGGGCGAGGAGTAAAGAGGCTCGCTTGCTCGGGGAAGGGAGGAGGCTGCCGAAGGGGTAGGAGGCAGGAGGCCAAAGGCTTAAGGGTCGCTTGCACAAGGCAAGGGAAGAGGAAAGTTGTTGCCTTTGGCTCGCTTCATGAATGAAGGGAGAAGAGTGGAAGAAGGAAGCCAAGAGGAGAAGGATGGGGTGATTGAAATGAGGGGCTGAGGGCCTTTATTTATAGGAAGAAATAAGGTTAGGCAATTGGTGAAGGCTTGGCTAAGGAGCAGGTACTCTGTGCAGAAAATATGAACCATGCAGTGTGCACAACAAGCTGGGAGAAGGAGAAAACATATCAGGGTGCGGCACATGCAGCTTTGGGCGCCTCGCCCAGACTTGCATTTCCTTCACAAATCTTCACATTTTCGTTCTGCCCCCTGACCTGTTATCTTTTCATCCCTTGCACTCTGCCCCCTGAAAGGTTAACAAGGGTAACGTTCGTTAGTCCATTCATACATTTTTAGGACATTAGGGTGTTTACATTAGGACTGGAAGCCATTAGATAAGAACTAGGGTTTTTAGAAGAAGATAAAGAAGGAGCTAAGGGTTTTAGCAATTTAGGGAAAATTGCCAAAGAGAAAATTTGTGAGGGAATGAGGGCACCTGACTTTTTCAACCTGTTAATAAAACAATTAAAAAAGCTACAAATCAGGAAATTAGCCGTTAGGTGATAAGAATTTGAAGAGTCCAATTTGGATGTGATTGTGCTTGGTTTTGAAAAAGAGATTTCATTGACTAACTCAACCACTAGTCCTCAATATATGTATTTTGAGCATGAAATCATGTGTAATTAATGTAGATAAATGGCAAGGACATAAATAGGGAAAAATTGTTCTTTTTTAAATTTTTTTAGGATTTCTCAAATAAATCCAAGATTTTTAGAAAACACAATTAAGTGTGACCCAAAAATTGATCAAACCTTAGCAAAAATTAAAGATTGTACATACATTATACATTTTTTTAACATGGAAACTTTTGGAAATTGATTTGCTTATTTTATTTTAGGACAAAATTTCAACATGCTAATATTTCTACCCACAATGCATGTTCTAAAATTATGCCTAAAATATGATATGGAAAGACCAAACATGCTAAGAGATAATGCAATCACACACACACACACATGAGAAAAGACAAGATCAAATGATGTAGTTTCTGATGCAACTGCATTGAGAGGAGGTACATTCAGCAGCAGTTGAATTTTGTGCAATTTTGCATCTTTTCTTTTCTCAATCATACTTCTCTCTCAAGATTAAATTTTTTCTCATAACCTATTTCATAAGTACTTTATTTCCCTTGGAGTATAGCTCTACTTTATTTCAAGCTATACAATCATGCTACTAGGAAGCTTTCACATTATTACCAATGGTATTCATTTTGCTTAAGATCAACCCATGAGAACCAAAATTCCATAGTACCAAGAGAGAAACGTTACAACCCATGTACTTGAGGTAGCTATTTCCTTTGTGGAGTTCAAACTTGGTCAAGAACTGGGAGAGAGAGTGAGAAACATAAACCAAAGCCACAACTGGATTAGATTGTAATTCTCAAGCAATAACACAAGACACAACAGGTAAGCCAATTGATCTAGATAGCCCCCTAAAGACAAAATGCAAGGATACCTATTTTTTTTAAATAATTATGTTGTAAAATCATATGGCACACATACCAAGAGATTTCCTTAGATTGAAAAATCTCTCAAAATCAAGATTCTTAGTAAATATATCAACCAATAGATTTTCTGTCCCAACATGTTCTATGCAAACAATCCATTTCTCAACAAAGTCTCTAATAAAGTGGTGTCTTATATTAATGTGTTTTTTTTCGAGAATGTTGAACTTGCTATACTGATTGCACTGGTGTTATCACAATAGAAGGTTAACACATCACTGTGTAGACAATATCCTTGATCATCTAATTCATCCATAAAAGTTGTGTGCATCCACTACTAGCCGCAATGTATTCAGATTCAGTTATAGATTGGGCAACACTGTTGGTCCACAATAATGCTCAAATAGGCTAGGGGGGGGTGAATAGCCTATAATGCCAATTTAAAAACTTTTCTTTTGGATATTCATAAAGCATAGTTTAGTTGGCAAATACAGATTATCAAGTTGGGTATGTCTGCCGGTAGAGACTATCGGTAGACTTTCCCAAGGCAGAAGTAACAACTCTGCCGATAATCAGTTTATTCAAATCAAAAGCCTTGTAAAGGATTTGTGCAGCGAAAAGTAAAGAGGCTATGATTTGGAGAAGTCGTAAGTGGCTGTACACAAATATATGTTCAGAACAACAATATACTTATTTCTTCTTTCAAATGCAAGTTCAGGAGATCAAGTAGAGAGTGGTTTTTCTAAAGATAAATCATTTATAAAAACCTCATAGATATTTAAGGACTGGAAGATAAATCATTAGTAAGAACATATGAATTTATTTAAAGATAAATTACATATTACATCAGTCTAAATAATCTATGTACAGTTTCTGGTTTCGTCCTCCTAAGTCACAGTCCTTACATAATTATCCATTCAAGGATTCCATTAAGCTTGCAAAGGACAATAGGAGACGAGAACGAGAAACTGTTATGAGAAGATGATTCTTAAGGTCGTTTAGATATAAAAATATATCTGAACGATTGAGTGCAAAGCACTCATCCTCCCAAGATGATTGATAATTGCACAATCAACAGCATTTGTATAAGAATACAAATATGAAGATATAAATGCAATATCTACAGACAACTCTTCATTTTCTTCAGACATTGTACAACATCACTCTTCGGATCTTGATCTCTGCCTGTTGAAGTTTCTGACCACCCTTCTCTCGTTTCTAGGCTTTTCTTCCTTACAATCCACTGAAGGTGTTTTGCAGGGTGCTGGATGAGTACACTGCAATCTGTTGTAGAAATCAGAGATACGTTGGTGAAGACGATCTCTTTGGTGATTTCCTTTTCTATGAAGTTCTTGAGTAGATTGAGTTACTCGTTGCTCACTGTGATGCTCTATCACCGTAGTGCATACACATATATCTCTATCTCTTTTTCTTCGAGTGTGAGAGCTGGTCTATATATAGGCGAGAATCAATATGATCATTGAGGGATGAGTATACAAAGATTTCTATCCGTTGGAGATATAGTGGTTGAAGACTATCGGATATAGATCTTTGTCCATAAGATCTCTAACTTGTTTGGGCGGCGATTTCGTCCTGTAGATCTTGGAACTCGTTGTCTGTCAGACTAGATTGATAGGTCTCTGAAGAGTAGGTCTGACATCTGTTGCACTGTCAGGTGGTCTGTTCAATAAAGTAGTTGCTTTTTGACTTTAACAGACTACTTGAGTGAGAGAAAGTCTTGTAGCTTTAAGTATATCAGGCTTTATGAGGCACGGACATATTTATCTTGATTTGATCGGCTAGTCGACTTTTCCCTATAGCACGTGCAGATTTTGAAGTCTGCCGTTGGAGGGCTTTGTACCAGTGGAAATAAGTCTTCCGATGAAGAGGAGTTGATGTCTGCCGGTACGAGCTTTTTGACTTGTGACATGTCTGCTGCTGAAGGCTTTTGACATTGCTGCAAGTCTTCCGGTGCTACGTGCAATCTGAAGCGCTGTCTGCTTTTGATCATCTTATAGGAGGTAGGACCAGATCAGGTTACACCTAATCTAAGACATATGTGAAATCACACAAGTTGCCACACTAACCAGTACGCATACCTTTTAGCCACTTGTGATGATTCACTTGTAATGGGGGCAAGAAAATCAAATATATATATATATATATATATATATATATGGAATATGCAAGGTGATAATTAAATTATCAAGAAGCGTATTCCAATATTCAACAATCTCCTCCTATTTGCTTAGAACCATTACAAAATGACATATACAAAACACTAAAGCATTTTATCAGACATAGTAATAGCATGTCCACAATGAATGATCATTTTATCACTTTGCGGCTTAATGGAGAGTCCTTTGGTTTCTTCAAGTCTACAAGAGGGGTTAGGCAAGGGGATCCCATTTCTCCTTTCATGTTTATCTTGGCACAGGAGGCTCTTTCCATTAATATAAATGGGGGGGTTTGGTAATTTCTCACTTATTATATGCAGACGACATACTGTTATTCTGTAATGCTGGGAAGAGTTTGATTCTGAATCTGCGTAAGGTTATCTCGTCTTATGAACAAGGGTCTGGTCAGGTCATTAATCTTCAAAAGAGTGGCTTCTTTGTCTCCAAACATTGCTCTTTTCGGACTGCTCATAGTATTGCTCAATGGACTGGATGCACTCATCGATCTTGGCCAATGAATTATTTAGGGGTTCCTTTATTTACAGGTCGCATAAAGTGTATCTATTTTGAAGATTTACTGTCAAAGGTTTCAAGGCGAATTAATCTTTTGGGGCAAAGCTTACGCTTATTAAAGCAGTTCTTTGTAGCATCCCCGTTTATTCCATGGCGGCTATCACTCTTCCCAAACGTGTTCGAGAAAAGCTAGAAAGAATGATGGCAGATTTCTTTTGGAATGTTAAAGGGGAAAGGCGTACGCATTGGGTGTCTTGGCAGTCTATTTGTCGACCTTTGGATGAGGGGGGTTTGGGGATTCGATCTCTATCTCAAGTCATGGCGTCTCAGCATGCAAAGTTAGCGTGGTGAGTACTCCAAGGAAAGAGTCTTTGGGCTCAGTTTTGCAATGCTAAATATGGTGCTCACCGAGGTTTCTCTCCTATTTCTTATGCTACGTCTTCTTGGAGATCAGTGCTGGGACATATGGAGAGGGTCCTGCAGTGTAGCAGATGGATTGTCGGCCGAGGAGACATATCTTTTTGGAATGCAAACTGGTGTGGTACCAGATTGGAAGGGCCCCTCCCGATGGATGCTAATTTCACTACAACAAAAATGGGCTTTTACAACATTTTAAGCACAACGTTTTTAAGAAAATGTTGTGATTGAGTGACTTTAGACAACGTTTTTTGAAGAAACGTTGTAATTGAGTAGTTTTAGTTGTATTTCGGTCCTTTGGATTACTTTACACAACGTTTAACCTTAAAAACGTTGTGGTGGGATTACTTTAAACAACGTTTATCCTTAAAAACGTTGTTATAGGATTATGCCTTTTACAACGTTTTGTGTAAAACGTTGTAATTTAAAGTTTTATACAACGTTTGTGATCACAAACGTTGTCTTAGGACCTGAAAAGTAGGCGGTATTTTTTTCGCGGTCTGAGTATTTTTTTCGCGGTCTAATTTCACTATTTCATTCTCACGCAACACAGTAGGACAACCAAAAAACGAAAATGAGAGCCTTTTTCTCCACTGTAAGCCCTCCCATCCCTCACGCAATCTCTCTCAGTCTCTTTCCTTCGCACTCCTTCCACCCTTTATCACGGTCTATCTCAAATCCCACTCTCAAACTCTCTTTTCTCTCTTTGTATATAGCCACCGCCAGTCCTGCTGCTTCAACTCTCTTTAGGCACCGGTGCACAAACGCCAGAACCAAAGACGGAAGGGCAGATCGGGCCGCGCTTCCTCCCTCCTCCCTCCTCTCTCTGCGCAATCGATCTGGTAAGTCTCTCTTCCTCCCTCCACTCTTTCTTCCTCTCTCTCAATTGCACCTTTTCTTTATTGTTGATATGGATGTTACTAAGTTTCTCTAGTTAGGTTTGTGAAATACAAATGAATCTCATGAAATTGACCTCAATGTTTCTCTAATTCTTCAACACTAAAGTTAAGATTTCAATTTTGTTTGAGATTTAGTTAGGGTTTTGTTTGGAATTGCTTATACTTACTGGATTAGTTTTTTATTCTTCTGTGCAAGGATTACCCTGTAAAATGTAAATTTAACTTTATCATGGTGTAGTACATAGATATGACTGTGGAAGATTTATGTATTCTCTTTTTTGTATTTTTGAGTTGTGGTATCCGAATTGGGGTATTGGGTTGTTGCTGGTAACTATGACTTAGTGGTTTATTTGGCTTCATTGTGGATAACTATGGTTTTTTCTTTTGGTTTTTCCATGGAAAATATTCAAGAGTCAACTTTTAGCCTAGTGAATCAAGTATAATTTAGGCCGAAAGGGATACTCATTAAGGGACTTAGATGCGGTTATCTTTCTTGAATTGAGATGGGCGAGCAATTGTCCTAATTAGTTTCACTTTCATAGTAGGCAAAAACTTAGGTAAGACGGTCTTACTATTGAGGTGAAAATGTTTCCATTTAAAAGAAGTATTGAGGATAAAGTCCAGGCATCATGCGAATTAGTGTTAAAATGTTAGTCTACACATTTTGGATGCTTTGTTGTCATGTATGTTTTTAGGTTTTATATTTACTTTATATAAGTTAGAGTTGCCGTCATAATTTTATCTATCATAACGTCTATTTTTTTAATCACTATTTAAGGTGCATTGTGTCAACTAAAAGAATATAATTATAAAATATGTCAGAAAAAAATTCCATCATATTTTCTCTTGTGATTAGAAATTAACCCTCATCGGTTTTCGTCCCTCCTACCAAACAGAGCATTGTGTATAACATGAGTTTTTAAAGGTCCAATGGTTTGAGATATTAAAGAAGCAAATGGATGGAAGTCCCAATTATTATTATTAATTTTTTTTTTGTATAAACAAGGATCAAGTATGGGGTTCCAGTTTCCAAGCACAATCCTGCACCCACCCTAACCTGTACAGGTTGGAGGTAAACACAAGAACCAATTAGAAAAAGCAAACTTAGTCAGCCCATAATCAGAGATGAATTTCAATTCATTTACTACTATATACTCCATAATAGATCAGATCAATTAGTAGTTAAGACATAAAGAGGGTAAATTTAATTGGACCCAACATTTTAGGAATATTATAGATATTGATTATTAATTAAATAATGACTTCACTCCATTACACTCCACATCAACAAAGTAGTTGTCCTAACTCCTAAGATTAAACATAGTAGTAACTGTACTATAATAAAATTATTGGAGTAGTTTGTTTGTTTTTGACTAAGACAAGATCACAAGAGACTGAAGTTCTTCTGCCATGTGTGAGATACCCACCAATGCCTTTGCTCTGCTTGCTCACTCCTATTGTCAAGCAATCCTTTCCATTGATGAACTTCTCCACAAATCTTTTTGTGCTACTCCCCACACACAAGCTGCATCATAATATGTGGGGCCTCCATCCCCCATAACAAATTTGATTAGATATTTGAACAAACATAATTGATTCCAAATCTCTAAATGGGTTATCTTTAAAATCAATTATTCTTTTTCAGATGTTTTGACCATAATATCTTCCATAGCTTTTACCGCGCCTCGAATATAACCAGCTAGTGTCGATGTTTTAACAGCTTGTATCAATCAAACCTTCTCTTCCACCCATTGCGTGAAAAAATCTTGTGGTGTCGACCCTCTCAAGTAAGAGTTCTCCTCAAAACCACGACTTAATTTCAGGTCCATAATCATCCTTGGTGAATTTTGGAATAGTATGATACATGAAGCCATATGGAATTCTCTTAACCTCGACATTTTTCTTCCCTACACAAGCAGTCATATGTGATATATTGATAAAACTTCCTTTGGACCCTGCTATGATAATTGCCTTTAGATTTTTACTTTATGATTAACTCTTCTGCGCACAACTTCCTACAGCCTTCTTCAACACCTATACAAAGTAGCATGTTAATAAATTTACCGGGTGAGTAGTTTAATCTTCCAAGAAAAAATTCAATAAATTTGCTAACCTGATTCACTTTGTTCTCAAAGGATTCCATTATAGTCTGAACAGGCTCTGGTTCCAACTTTTTATCTACAACGAGGAGAAAGATCATTGGGTGAGATTTATTTCCTATTCCTTGAGCTGATATGATAATATATAAAGATTAAGAATGGTTCTATGAATATCATTTTGAAATCTGTAATCTTTCCCATAAAGAACATATCATTAAAGTTTGAGAAGTGTTTCTCCCCCCTCCTCCTTCTCACCTTTGTGTAGGTTCCTGATGAAGCAACTACCAAGTACACAACTTGCATGGCTAATTTTGGAGCTTTTTTGTGAAGGGTAAGCATTTATTTATTATTTCCATTGCACGAAATTTAGAAATAGACAGAATTGTCCCAAAATATGAGAGGCACAAAGAAGAAACCGATGTAGATGAAGCCGAATGGTCTGGAAGTTGGAAAAGGGGGTTTTTTTCTGTTAAAGAATTGTGGCTCAAATCACTAAACAATCTAATCACATACCAAAACATAGCAAAAACCATTAAAGTTCAGCAACATAACTGTGACGCCCCGCTCCTTTGTTATCTCGGTTTGCGTGCTATACTTGCACTTCTTCCTTTGTCGACGGTATGTTTGGGTTGCGAGAGGGTCTAGATATGTTTGAGAGACCATATTAAGACCAAAACATTATTAAGAGACTCCATATAGTTGTTGACTTGTTAAAGTCACAAGTCGTGACTCGACGATCGTCGGAATGCGACGCGATTTAGGGTTTGCTTGCGTTTTGGGTTCGTGACCTCGGTTTAGGTCCTAGACCTCTTTAAGATAGTTTATTAACATATTTAGATGCATTAGACTTCAAGTTGGAGGTGTTCCTTAAGTCTATCGAAGATTTGGAAGTTTTGGAGATAGCGTTCGTCTCTATCGCGTAGTTCGGGAATCGAGTCGCGTAATCGCCTCTCCTTTGGGATTCTTATTTCCCTAGTTGTTATTCAACTTCCTAGAAGTATTTAAGCTTCTTCTTTAACCCTTAGACTTGCCTTGAAAGTCTCCTTTCATTGCTCGATTGATTTCGAGTTCGTTCGTCGTTTCGGTTGCACGTTGTTGCACCCCTTCCCGGTTTCGCTCCGAGTTGTTTCGGGAGTTGTTCGGGTGTGTTTTAGACTTGTTTTGAGTTGGGTTAGACCTTAGGATGGTTGCCCATAAGTTTGGGATCATTTAGATCAAGTTTAGATCAAGTTTTGGAGGTTCAGGAGCCGAGGCGCCCGCCTCGCATGGAGTGAGGCGCCCGCCTCAGGAGAGTATTATTTTGTGCTGGCCAGTGCGGCCGCATGGGATGTGAGGCCCCGCCTCAACCCCTAAGCTATTACGGATTTTTCTTCCCTGCTTTGAGTTGTGACGTGTTTTACCTATTCTACCCTCCTTAAACCCCCTCTAAACCCTTCCTAACCTCTCATACTTAACCCTAAACATGTCCTAACATTATTTAGAAGTTAATTAAGGTTGGATTAGAGCTTGATTTCCACCAATTGCACTTGAGAAATGTCAATTGTGCCCTTCTTAATTTGGGGGTATAAATACCCACAACCCCTTTGTTAATTGCTGAAACCATTTCATTTCTTCTCTTCATCCATACATATTAGAGAGAGAGAGACTCCATGGGAGGCTCTTGAGCCCTAGCTTCTTCTCTCTTCGATCCTTGATGATCCAACCGCCCGATTTCCTTCAAACTTCGGATTCTTGAAGCCCTCGACGAGTAGAACGACTTCACCGATCGGATTTGTGTTCTCTTGAGTTTTCACTCAAGCTAGGTAAGTTACCTTCTTTTGATTTTGGTTCATTGGCCCTAAGGAAAACAACTTGTATGCTATTTGTGGGCAATGAACACTTGTATGCTATGTTTACCCAATTTTTGGGGATTTTGGAAGTATGATTTTGTTAGGAGCATTTGTAGAGTGATTTCTATGATTATTGAATATGTTATTACTCTTCATTTGGTGTTTCTAAGCTTATGAGCATGCTAGAAATCCTACCTATATGCTATTTGGGTTTATTGTGGAATTATGCCTATGATTGGGGCTTTGGATGTATGAACTTCCATGATATCATGGGTAGGAACATTTAATTGAAATAATGTGACTTATGGAATGAGTTTCGAATTGTGTTGGGTTTTGTCATGAATTTAGGGCTTGAGAAGTAAGCCCGGATTATTGGATACATATTGTTGTTAAATAAAGTGGGCGTGAACGTTGAAATTGGTGAAGCGCATAAATGGTGAAACTTAGTATTTAGACTCAACGGAGTCGTAATAGGTTCGATATTGTGATAATGAACTCGGGTTGAACCCCTACGATATTTGGGTTTTGATTGATGATGATTATGATGAATTCTTGGATTTTTAGGCTTGGGAAACAAGCCCGGATTATTTTTGGGAGAATTATTATAAACTTGAATGTTGTGTTGGTTTTGGAATTATGAAATGCGTATCTAATGAAATGCGACATTAAGACTCATTAGAGTTGTTATAGGTTCAATATTATGTTGGTGAGCCTTAGGTTTAAGTCCACGATGTTCGGGTTTGGTTGGTTTTGATTGTGAGTACCCGAGCATCTCGAGTTGTGTCCCATTTGTGACACCCATGGCATAGAAGCTTATTAGTAATTTAATTAGAGCATGCTCGTAGAGCACGGAGTATTAGAGGTCAACCTATGATCTCGTATTACTTTAAGGAATGATTATTTGAATGAGTTCTCTTTTAGGAATTGGGTCGCGTGCACATGAAAGCACTTGCGAGGTTATAACTACGGCTTAGTTTTGATACCCGTGAGATTGACTTTGAAGAAGTCGAACATATAGGACCGTTGGGACTTTGGTTGAAGTCCGGTGTACCTTTAAGTGAGGATAAATGCTAAGTATGGATTTATGATTGTTTTTAGACTAAATATTGGTCTTTGGTTTAATCCCGAGTAGAGGGCTATAGTAGACCTCATATTGTGATTTCTTGAGCTTATATGCTACATGCGATTTGTTGATGACTTGAGGATTATGAGTACCTCATTATGTGGTTCTTTAACTAAACTTATAAGTTGGTTGAATTGGTTAAGTATGTGCAAATATGTGCATTGCTGAAATTGGTGTGTAGAGCTTTATGTCCTACTTGAATTGGTATTCCCGCTATGATCGATCTTGGTTCTGGTTTGAGCATAAGAGTAAATATCTACTTGTGCATTGCATTGAGTCCAGCTGGCATTATTTGGTTTGTTTATTGAGTCAAGGTGGGACGATGCATCGCCTCCACGAATTATGGGATTCGTGCTTGCTATGGATCGCCGCACCTGGGACTTCACACACCCCTCCACTGTGGGCCGCAGTGGGGAAGTAGCCCCTTTGCCGTATCAGTTAAGTGCCGCATTGGCTTGCTATTGAGTCCGAGTAGGTTCTCGGCATGAGTCGATGAATTCACATAACATCGATGGCACGAACTAGTAACATTGTGTATTGCAGGAGCAACACAACGGAGCAATTTGGGTATCTTCTCTATCCCTTATGTGGCTTACTATGAGCACTTATGTGAAAAATAATGTGCTTTGTGATTTATGAAGTTTATGCTACTCGATGACTTAATACAGTTTTATTGTTGGTATACGATTAAGATGCCATGATTCTATATATGCTTGTGCATTATACCATGCCACGCCATGCTATGCCATACATTGCATTTAGTAACTTACTGGGTCATTATGACTCATTTCGTGTGTTGTTTTCCTTAGTTTTTGCAGTGATCCGTTGAGTGCGGCGTGGCGGCTGGATAGTGATTCCTAGAAGGTGGTCTTCCGGGCTTTAAGCTTGGGTTTATTATTATTAAGTTATTTTGTATTTGTGAGACACGATTGTAAAGTTATGTAGACTTTACTTGGGTAGATTATGTTAGTATTTTGTTATTGTATTATTTTGGGGAGCCGACTTGCTTGGTCGAGCTGTTGTATCTTTTAGAAGTTTATTCCCTTGTTATTTTGAGCATGCCCTAGCTCATTCATCCTATTATTATTGGTATTGTCATCTCCGACGACATTAGTCGTGAGACTTGGGTTTAATTGTTAGGATTCGAATATCTTGTTCTTTTAGTTGAATTGTTCCTCCGGCATGTTTTAGCCGTTGAGTTGTTGATTATCAGGTTGGTTCTTGTTGCTTCGCCGGCCTTAGGTTGCCGATGGTTGTTGTACGTGCGCAACGTTGCGTCACGCGAGTCATAGATTTGTCGAGAGATAGTTGTCTCTCAGCCTTGTATTCCTTAGTTTATAATTATAGGCTTTGGTCCCACTTATGTTTTGCTTCCGCAGATTTTAGTTTTTGGTTATTCGGTTTTGCCGTTACGGCTTATCATTCCTGTTTAGAGTTTGTTGGTTCAACTCTTGACTCGCACCACTACGCTTAGCGGTGCTTGTCCATCTTTTAGCTTGTCTTGACCAAGCACGACCTTTGGGATTCCGCATTGAGTCCAGCCTCGGGTCGTCACAATAACCCTCTAATATGTCAATACAAAGAGTACAAACACAATGGCCTAAAAATCAGAACTAGACTACAAAGTTAGAATCGTGCCTCTACAACTTGGGGAAAGCAACTTGTGCCTCTGCAATGTGGAGTAATTAACTATGAGATACACACACACATGGCATTCTCTTTCTGTGATTTTCATTAATAATGTCTGCAATTTCCGATGTCTAATAGAACCATTAGGGATCTATGCATGTGCTTATTGGTCTGTTTCATGCTTGTCTAAAAAAACTTTTGACGATAATCATTGGATCGAGATTTCTTATAGCAACCTGCAATATCTGCACTTTCATTTCACCTATGGTTTTTTATTCACTTATGAGTTACTTACTATTGTAAGTACTGTTTTAGAGCACTATCACCGGATATGAAGAAGCCCCCGGAGCGTAAGAAAAGTTTAAAGATATAAGGGGTTGCCTATGAGGTAAACCTCATTGCTTCCCAAGTGTACACTTTAGATCGAGAGTCTCTTGACATGTTTGCTAAACACTATAACTAAAATGATGATATGATTGAGTTTCATTCTATTCAACGAAATTGCTAATTTTGTTGTATAGTCCATTTCATTGAGGAAAGAGGGAGTTAACAACAGTACATAGTATCGAAGGTGTTTATAAACCGTTTGGGTAATGTGTTCTCTTTTCTGCTGCTTTTTATGATACCGCAGTTATATTTGCGGTTGATGCAAGTGGAAGCATGGCATTAAATCGGATGCGCATGCAAAAGGCGCCGCACTAAAATTACTTGGCAGAGAGCTATACAAGCGTAGATCGTGAAGTTTGAGTCTTGGATCTATTTTGAACTTTCAAGAATTTCTCTAACTTGCTTTTGCATAACAAGACTCCCATAAACCCAAACAATGTGACACCATTGTGAAATGAAGATTCGATGTAATCGTCTGTCTGCACGTGTATTATTACTTATTAGGAATATAAAAAATGACAAAAAAAATAACATATTGAAAGTATGCAGCCTTTATATTAATATGAATAGTGTTGGAACTTATCAAAAGCATGCAGCCTTTATATTATAACGATTCTTTTGATGAACGATCTCCAAGCAATATAAAGCAACCGCAACCCAAAGAAAGCATAAAGAACGCATCAAGAAGCAAATTAAGATGCTGCTAACCCCCAAGATTCGAGAAGGATAGATTGGATTCAACAGCCATCCGGCAATGAGATGCATTATAAGTGCTCCTAATTTCTACAATCTTGAAATGCATAGTGAATAAATTATTCTCCTCTAGTAAAGCAGGTGGCGGGGAGAGGATAAACATATAATTGAATCGAAACACTTAATATGCCGCAAGCCACATTGAATAATTGGCATTTGACAGCCTCATTTTAAATTGTTTGGTGCCGATAAAAACAATTGTAATGGCAGGAAAGATGCAAAATACAGGACTTTGAGGAGCGGTACCTGCGAGCTCTTGAAAGATTCCACGCCTACAAACCTGTGGTGACTATCAACCTAATATCATGAAAGATTCCATATGCCGGAATCTTTAGTTGTACCTTTCACTTACTGAACTCATGACCGTATGGACATTGGATGTGACAGGTATTAAGAAACAACCGGCTTAATGGAACCTTGGATCTTGGCTCAGCTATAGCTCCCAACTCCACTTGTTGATTTGCACCAATCTCATTATCGGCATAATTGTTCGTGGACGTGTATACACTGCCGATCTAATGTAAACTGTTGGGAGCTTGGTCCTTTTATATTGTATTTATTCCTACTACTTTCTATGTCATTCCGTTTGCTAATTTTCTTTTCTTTTGCATTGGTTGGGAAACAAATCGTACATAAACAAAACAAATCGTATATGAACTTCCTTTAAGATTTGGTTGCCATGTTGCGTGATTTGCAAAGCAAACAAATTACAGAATGGCATTCGCGTGAGTAATCTTCTCCAAATGTGACTATTCCTTGTGTCTTCTATCGAAATCAAGTAACATCAAGTTTACTCCATTATTGATTTGCAAACGCCTATAGCGTAATCCTTTTAACCCGGATAATTTCATTTTGTGAATAGTGTTTAGATAGTTCAAGGAGTAAAGTTCTTAACAAGAAATATAGTTCTAGGAGTAAGGTTGCAATCCAACTAAACTTCATGTAATTTCGTAGTACTTCCAACGTTCTTCAACATTTATTTACATTTTTTGGGTCTGCCTTCACGGATTTAAAAGGCAAGAAAAGGCAAGGGTCTAGAGAAGATAGTGGTTGAGTTGAAAAGGCAAGTGGTTAAATCAAAAGCAGGAGTCCTCGGTGCTCGAGTTAGTAATGTTCTCGTATGTCACATTAAACATAAATCATGAATTTGCTAGGTTCCTTGCAGGATGTTTTGGACATGTTTGAAATTCCATTGCCCATGTAGCTAGTAGTATTGTATCATGCAAATGCTTACGCCATCCCCTTCTTGTATCTTTGATATCTATGAAATACTAATGTTACTTAGTTTATATGCACCAATTGGTAATTAATGGTGCAATGGACTTGTAATGCTATATTCTTCTCTATCTGTTACCTTGGTGGAGTTATTAATGATTAAGCACGATGCCTTTTACTTCCTGTCGCTCAAGATCCTTTTACTTCCTACACATAAAGACGATGATAACACAATCAAGCCGAGCAAAGAGCTTACAACGTTTGAGAATGGTCTGCTTGAGAATGTTTGAGTGTGGATTAATTAGCTAAATTAGCCTTCAATTTATAGCCATAGGGTGGTCTTGGTTTGATGGATTTAAGTCTATGTGCTAAAACCTTGAAGTTTGAATTTGAAATCATTTTAACTCTTAATGTGCTATTTGGACACTTGTTACTAGAAGTGTCATAACTTTCTAGAGATTTAGCGTAATCACATTCCTTTTGTTTTGTTAGAAAGATAACTCTTAGAGATTTCCAATGGTACCTTATTTGTAATTTTTGGCCTCACGGATCAGTACCAGATTTAATTGGAAGTTGGCATAATTCTGCTAAGTTCTTGGACACTTGTGTTTTAGCAATTTTTGCCATAGGTTTTGACCTATCAAATGATATTCATTTTGGTACATTTTTTTCCCTAATTCAACCTTTATATACCTAATTTATGTTTGGATTGAACCCTTGTGAAAATAGGTTAATTTTGAGAGCGTTTGGAGCTGGTTTTGGAAGCCAAAAACTATGACTGTTCGGAAGTTGTTTCGACACCTGTTATCGCTTTTAACCATAACTTGGGCTAGAGATTCTGAAATATTGTTCTGTAAATTGAATAGAAAGTAGACTCATACACCTTTCCATGAATACCTTATTTTCATTTGTCGGCCTTGTGGTATGGTTTTGGCATTGGTTTGAATTGGACCGCACCGCCGCCTTGTTTCAAGGTCGAATCAAATTTCGACATTTTCACTCATTTGTTTTGAGGTAGCAAATGACATCAGAATTGATTGATTTCTTTTCCTACTTCTAGCCTTGTGTGTGTACTATAATGTTTCTTTTCGTTACAATTTAATTTGAGTTGATTTGATCTGAGTTTAAGATTTGGCTAACTAGGAGGGTGCTTAGCGCACCGACTTGTAATTCCAAGTAGGAATTAAGGTTGGGGCGTTACAAGGAGCCACCTTTGCTGGGCATTGAATTTGGACAGATCCTTAGGCCTTCTTGCATTGGCTTTCTATTAGTATACATGGTTGCCAAAAGCATTTTGATGGATGAGTCAATAAGACCGAGCAGAATAGAAGTGACCCTATCATTTTTGTTTGTAAATAAGACTGGAGCAGAATAGAAGTGTATTGTGTAGACGCATCAGTAAATTTTGTTTGCTTCGTTAATGAACTGTCTCTTGTTATCATTTTTGTAGCTGTCCGAAACGTGCGTTAAGTTGTCAAGCTTGTAGATGGATTGGTTGGGTCCGATCGATGGAGGTCATGTGTCAACGTAGGGGTCCTCTTTGATGACCGATGGAAGGATTCTCCGAAATCGCCGAGAGGTCGACAGATGCATCCAAAGCAACCATGGAAGTTAGAAAGATTTGCTTTTTAATAAAAGGGTATTTGTTTGCCTCTAGCTCCTTCAAAGAGATTTTTGAAAAAGAGAAGCAGGACACTTTTGGAAGAGGTAGTTATTATCTTGAGTGTTTTGTTTTGCCAGTCTGGCAAGAAAGAATCTCTATGATGAGATGTAACCCTATTTGAAGAGTTCCACAGAAAAAGTGACTTGTAAGCTGTTACCACCGTTAAGCCCTTACGAAATAAGATATAGGTAAGCCTTTACGAAATAAGAAATAGGTACGCTGGACTGGATGACATATTTTCCTCAAACAGGTGGTTGTATTGCATTATTGTTGACATTAGTCTATTTAATATTTTCCCCTTAAAAAGCTTACAAACCAGCTATTTTGTGATCATGCTCATAATATTTTCCTAAAACTGGCTAGTTTCATTGCACGAAGGTGTGTGCTTTTAGAGGATTGGATGGAGAAACTGATATTTCTTGAGCTAGAAGCTGCTGCGAGGTCGTGTAGGTTTCTCTTTCTTGCAACTTAAAGATATGCTATAGTTTATGATTGAATGCTGCCCTTGTAAAATCAAGAAATGGTCTTAAGCAACTAGTTATGAATTTTTTGTGTCTTTTGGAGAGTTGTCATTTGTGCTAAATATGATTTGGTACTCGTGATATGTTTCAAAGATTCTACATTTAAATCGAGTGGTTTAGAGGCAAACTACGCCACTAGCATGGCTTCATCATATCAACTCCCAACCAACTTTGATGATACCGAACCTTCAAGAACCATGGATCTATTTCGGCTCAAGTTTACAATCTCGAGGTGATTTACAATTGCTCTCCCATCGAAGAGTGCCATAAAGTGAACAAGGTTCTTACCACCACACAAGAGGCTAGGTACGCAAAAGCAGACATGGAAGATCTTATTGCAAGATATAATCAAGAGGTCGCTTTGTGAGACAATACCTTACGACAAAGGTATGTTCTAGGTGTGCTTTGCCATTTGGAATGTTACAAAGTATAAAAATTGGAATTTCAAGAAATAAATTGTTATTCACTTTAAATTTAACTTTTGTATTGCGAAGAACAAACATATTAAGGTCTCCGTGTAACATATAAAGTTGATAGTTGATACAAGTGGTTAAAAAAACGAAACAATTGTTTCCTTGAACCGTTTGACATTCAAATTGGTAATCTTACTCAAGCGAGGGTTTCTTATTTTTCCTTTTCTATTTGAAGAGTTCTCTATCCATGGAACACACTTGGTTCTTAACAAAGATGTAACTAAGCTACGATATTAGTTATTATTGCGTAGAGCACTTTTATTTGAAATGTTAACGCTTATTAAAAATTTGTGATCACCTATTTAAACCATATATGCCAAGAAATATTAAAGGTGGAAATGCCAAGAAATATTAAAGGTGGAAATGCCAATAGTGATAGTGTGAAAGTAATTTTCTCGCAAACCGTTGTATTTCGAAAAATTCAAAGATACATAATTGGATCTCCTTGATCTCTAGTATTTTCATGGTAATCGTCTTAGTGAATTCCAGAGGTTGCTCTCTAGATTCGATAACTAAATTAGCGGTCCAAAAGATGTTTGTTTATCTTCTTTGGTAGCAAAAATACTAAATCAATCATCTTGATATAGAATACTCCTAGTTAATTTTTCTTTCTTTCTAACACAAGGTTCCTAAACTACTATAACAATCTCCCTCCGTGCACGGGTAAGACTACATCGACCCTCCGATCGGGCGCACTACATTGGTGGAGTCTTGATTGGTGCATTGGGATGCACAAAATGTTATTAATTTTTTTTTGAAAAATAGATTTTACAACTTTTTTTAAACATTGTTAAAAGTCTATTACAACGTTTTTTAAACGTTGTAATAGACTTTTTGCAACGTTTAAAAAAAGTTGTAAAAGACTTTTTACAACGTTTTTTAAACGTTGTAAAAAGTCTTTTACAACGTTTTTTAAATGTTGTAAAAAGTCTTTTACAACGTTTTTTAAACGTTGTAAAAGACTTTTTGCAACGTTTAAAAAAAAGTTGTAAAAGACTTTTTACAACGTTTTAAAAATGTTGTAAAAAGTCTTTTACAACGTTTTTTAAACGTTGTAAAAAGGGGGGCCTATTACAACGTTGCCTAACACAACGTTTTACAAAACGTTGTAAAATGTCTATTACAACGTTTTAAAAACGTTGTTAAAGGCCTTTTTTGTTGTAGTGTTTAACCATTCGTAATGCTATGCCTTGGATTTCAGACCTAATCGTTCACATACAGCCTCAGTATCATGACAGCGTATTGAGTTTAAAGTGTCGGGATGTTGTTCCGGATCGGCTAGTGTGTACTTTATCAACCTCTGGTATCTTTAAAGCAGCAGATTATTGGAATAACTTCAGAATTAGATCTCCTTCAATTGGTTGGGCAAAAAAAGTGTGGCAGCCTTGGATTCCCATAAAGATCAGTGGGTTTATTTGGCGGCTTTTTCAGAATGCAGTCCCAGTTGATTTGCGTATTGAAGCTAGGCATGTTCCGTTTGTGTCTAAGTGTGTTTACTGTCTCTCTTCGCCGGACTGTGAATCAGTCAATCACCTGTTCATTTTTTCAGAAGTTGCTAAGGCTATCTGGAACAGTTTTGCTTTTATTTTCGGCCGGGTTAGCTCTTATTCAGGATTGCGTCATCTTTTTGATGTTTGGTCGAAGGGTTCTCTTCGAAGTCATGGTCGGGCTTGTATGCTTGGTATTTTTATTTTTTCTTGTTGGGAGATATGGAAGGCCCGATGTGCAACGATTCATGATGGGATTCAGATGTGCAAGGACAGAATTTTCATGAATATTGTAAGACATTTAAGGGAGATGTCTTGTGTTTTTAAACCCAAGTCTGGAAGCAATCGTCTTGCAATGTTGGCTATACAATCGCTGAATATTCAGGTTCTTAATCCTACTTTTCGTATTGGGAAATGGATTAGATGGATTCCCCCAGACTCAAACAGCTACAAACTTAACACGGATGGATCTTCAAAGAATGGCGCTTGTTCGGGTGGTGGCATTTTGCAAAATTTGCAAGGGGATTTAGTGGCTGCATTTTCCAAATTTTATGGACAGGGTTCTAATACGAAGGCTGAGATATTGGCTGTTCGAGATGGTTTGTCTTTAATTTTGCAGATGGGTTTCTACGGGGTTGAGGTGGAGACAGATTCAAAGGTGGTGGTTGATGTTTTAATGAATGGTCATTCTGGCCCTTGGGCATACACGTATTATCTCCGCGACTGTTGTTCCATGCTTAATGGCAGTATTTTGAGACATGTTTATAAGGAACAAAATAGAGTTGCAGATCGGCTTGCGGCGGTGGCTCATGATACGCAGAATAGCAGGACCTTCATTACATATGTTTCGCTTCCCAGTGACATCAAGCAAGCTTTATGTGTGGACTCTTATGGATTTTATAATTTTCGTCGCAATGTTGTTTAACCTTTATTGTATATCGTTTTCGAGGTCAGGCTCCTCTGTCCTCCTTTTAAAAAGGACAAGGCTCAAGACATGTCCTATATTTGATAATTACATGTAAGCGATGACTTTTGTATAGTCTACTATTGCTGCAGACTCGATAAATCAAAGTACTGAAAGGTAATGCAATAGTAAAAACAATTTAGATCTTTTGAATTTTGAAAGAGTTTTGGACAAGATCTAAAGAGGTTTTGGAAGTCTTAATTGCTCATGAATTTTTAAAATGAAAGCTTGTTTTGGCAAGTAAGAGTAGCAAATCCTTTAAGAAAAAGTACGTTTTTGAAAGAGTAAATAAGGATTGCTTGTAGTACCAATTTTTTGAAAATCAATTTTTTGAAAATTAATTTTTGAAAAACCTAGTATCAATTCTCTGAAAAACAATGTTTTGAAAACTGATACCAAATTTCTTGAAAAATCAATTTTTGGAAAATCAAATTTTTTTTAAATCTTTTCATCTCTGTTGAAACTAAAAAGACTTCTGTTGAACGTAAGACTCAACAGAGGGTTTAACTTTTAAGCAAAGTTTTCAACAGAGGTGACACGAAGGCTGAGCATGATTCACTAAGAATAAGCTAGGGGTGAAATGTCACATTTGTTTTGTGTGTTTATTTGGGATTTAGTTAAGTCAATTCTCCTTCTTAGACAGAGAAGGGTATCATGCTCCTCCTACGTCAATTCTCCTCCTAAGTTATATGTCTGATACCAAGTGAAGTCTGATACCAGGTGCAAACCAAATGGTTACAGATACCAATATCAATGTCATATAACTCTCCTCCTTAATGGTTGCAAGTAGAAAAGAATCAGAACAGAAGAGCAGTTGCAAGCAAATAATAAGGAAAGGATCGGAAGAGGTATAGCAAAGAAGAGTAGACAGCTAGAGAAAAGACACTAAATGAAAGAAAGTACTAAAAGTTCTGAAAAAAACAAATACAATCTAGTTGGAATCTCCAAAACTACTGGTGCTAGATTCTAGTGAGATGTCTATATCCTGATCAGAAAAACTACTGCCACCGAATAATTCATTTGTGATTAGTAATTCTCCCGTGATTGGAAGGCGTTTGTCCTCTTGAATCGTGGCAAGAATGGTGTGGTAAGAACATAGGAAATAACTTATTATCCTAGTGTACATGAGTATACCAGACCTATTCACTCGTCTTTGTTGGAAAGAGCAGCAGATGAGAGAGAAGACAACTTCAGACCAGTTGATGACATGGGAGTCAAGAACTGCAATAGTGAGGTTTCGAAGTCTTCTGGTGTCGCTTCTTGAGCCAGGTTCCTAAAACAGAAGGCATTGGCTCAGAATCTCTCCAACATAGTACACGTCTAGGGGATATTTGAAAAGATCCCATGTACCGAAGTCATTTCGAGACTGGTGGCCAGTACGGTGCAGCCATGATTCGTTGAGAACAGAATCATTGATAGAGTCAGGACCAGCAGAAGGAAGATTGAAGACTCTAGCAAGGCTGTCGGCACTAAGGACAAGGTCAGTACCTCGAATGCAACCGTGGAGACCTATACCATCTCTTGACAGATACATCCTCTAGTAGAATTCGTCGACCAGTGAGAGACAGAAGAATTCTTCACGAAAGCAGAGGATGGAGACGAGTCCAGAACTGTGGAAAAGATCAATAATCTTTGCTCCAACAGTGTTGTCAAGGAGAAATTGCTCTCCTTGAATCGTTCGACCGAGAATGTAGGATTGATGTCCTACTCTGGTGACGAAGGAAGATTCAGAGGGACCGATAGGGTGAGAGACGTTGTTCGACGAAGAGGCGGCCATGAAGAATTTCTCAGGAAAAACTTGTGCACTGGTAATTAATCGTCGGGATAGATTGGTTAATGATGGAGACCAAAAAGAAGTATACGAATATATATATATATACATTACTTTCTGAGATTGGGTACGGCGAACACACAGATCAAGAACCGTCGTTTGGTAGTCCTCAATAAAGCTATTATAGATTGAAATGAGAACCGGCGGGGCAATCATTTTGAAGCTTGATTGTGAGTGGAGGTTTTTATGAGAGAGGCGGCGATTCATGATGACTATAATTAAATCTTCTAGGGAATATGTATTTGGACAGATTGGAGACTTAAAATTGAGAGAATTTCAATACCAATGAAGATTTAATTTACAGCTTAGGGTATTGAAGAGAAGATGTGTTGATATCCATGAATAAAAAGAATGTACTGAACTTTGTAAAAATACATTTAGGAAATGTGATAGGTTTTGAGTATTCCAGATATTCTAATAGATAATTACGGAACATTTTGAATCATCTACACAATCCTCAGCAACCTCCCAAATCTATAGAATTTTGGAACTGAAATTATTTCAAAAATAATTTGGAAGAATTTTTTAAAAAATGTTTTTACAAAACAGTTAAGGTTTCCGTATTCTTTGTTTACTAGAAGAAATTTACGGAGCTTTCTGAGTCATCCACACAGTCTTCAGCAATCTTCCAATTCTTTTAGTCATTCCAGAACAAAGTTGTTTTGAAAATCATTTTTGAAGAGTTTTTGAAATATTATTTTGAAAAACAATCAATCATTCCTAAAAGTTTTATGTCACAGATATCATTACACAAGATTGATCAGCAGTAAGAAATCTGAAACCAATTTTGTTGATTAGTTTCAGTAGAGTGAGAAGTGTGTTGATACAAGAGTGTGAACGACAGAGAAGAATGTCTGTAGTTCAGGTTTTGATCGGTAGACATTGGGGTCTACCGATTCAACTGATAACTTTTAAGGAAGTATGCAACAGAGATGATGGTCTGTTGATACCAATTAAAATTTGAGCGTGATTATCAGTTCTTTTGAATACATGAAAAAAGATAGCTATAGAATAGCTTTTAAACTGTATAGAACAATGTGCTCAAGGAGAGGGAAAGTTTACTGATTTTAAAGAATTGAAGGAAGTCAATCAATTTTTGGAAAATATCAATTGATCGTATGAATGATACCAATTTATGAGTGATATCAATCATTGAGAGGTGATCAATAAACTTTGAGGTATGCCGTTGTCGAAAGAATGAGTGACAGAGGAATCGGCATAGATAATGGTCTGCTGATGAAGGAGGTCAGCAGGGAGTAAGTCTGCTTAGGATAGACAAAATTAATAGTTCTTGCAGACAATAAGTCTAGCTGTATAAGGATGGACTAGCAGACATTGAGGTCTACCGATACCAATTGAATGAAGAGTATTACAACTTATATCCTTTTGAATGCCTTGACTTATGGAAGGATTGACCATAGGTTTCATCGGCGAAGAGAACGAAATAAAGTTGGAGGGAGAGCAAAAATGTTTAAAGAATATTGAAGCATAAACAACAGTAACAATGGTATAGGAAAGATACCAAGTTCTACAGTTGGCTCCTCCTCACTAGTAGAATATGCGCTTCGATCTCTTGGGATCTGCAGAGAGTAGAAAGAAGATTTTCTGCAGGTTTCCTTTTTGCCTTGGCAGCTGTCAGGAGATACAGATGCTTCATCGGCAAAGATTAACTGATGATCATGCTTCTCCAAAATAGAATTGATGATGAGAGCATTTGGAAGCAAAAATGGAAGATACCAACCTGTTCAGTTAAAGTGATTTGAATCACAGAGAAGCAAGTTACTTAAACTTAGTTAGGCTGACGGTACAGATGCAGAATGACTTTTTACTTCAAGGTCAACGGTTAAGAAGAGGATGACTAACCTTTTAAGGTAAAGGAAGTCATTATTCAAGACAATGGAAACAAGGGAAAGTTGAAAGCACAGTTTTCATTGAACTAGAGGAAGCAGTAAACAGAATATAATTTGAGGGAACTGCTTGTATCCTCGAAAGGTTGATTTGTCACAACGGCAGAGATGAGGTCTACCGCTAAACAAGAGAGACCAGGAATTTTGAGGGGAATTAAGATTCATCAGAACATCATGGGTTGAGATGAGATCTATAATTTCTGATGAAGTAGTTGCAAGGTATGCAGTTACTTCAAAGAAATCCAAGACTTAAAAATTTAACCATACTTCAACATCATTTCTTCAGATACCAACTGTTGAATGCGCCATGTTGAATAAGAAAATTTATAAGTGAGGATTGGTTTGCTGTTGGGTTACCAGCAGAGTTATATTTGCTGTATTGAATTTCGGAACAACATATTATAAGAAGTACAAACACCGAAAACTCAAGCAAATATAAGATTTCATGCTATCAAGGAATATTCAAGCAAAGGCAGATAGACATGAAGTAAAGTTGTTTTGAACAAGTTCTCATTTAGATAAAAAATAACACAAATACAAGGAGGATCTAAAGATTACAGTGTTCATTACAACTTCCAAAGACTTAACTACTCCTTTGGAAACAACTAATCTAAACACCTGATACATATCTAAAAAAGAATGTTACAAGGAGATGTCTATGAAGACCATGGACCCAAATCCAGCTAACCAGTTGGAAGATGAAATAAGGGTCCTAGATCAAGGGACACAAATGACCCAAGGAGGAGCTGGGACACTGGTCTAACGAGGCTGCCAAACAGGATCTCTTCATTTTGTAAAAAATGTAGATATGTGATCCTGTCGCCTCCTCTTCCTTTTCCCATTAGCTAGCTCTCAAGCCAGGGTGACCTTCACAAACCCGTAAGATTTCTTTTGAAGGAATCACGGTTGTGAGAAGAGCTAATCTCATGAGAGAACCATGTCAGCTAAGGATCACGTAGAAGGTCTACGAGGTCTTAAAGGAGCGGCTGACATGAGCATAGTCACAGGAATCTGGGAGAGGCATGCTAAATGGTTGTTAAGGAAAGTCTTCATGCGAGAGAAATCCTTGAAACAAACCAAACAACTTTCAAATAATCGGAAGAGTGATTCTAAGTTGTTGAGGAGAAGCCTTGATCTAGTGCTAAGAATTCTCCTAAGTAACATTTTGGAAGAAGGGGATCATGTATCAGTGTCTATCATAATGTTTGAAGTAGTTTTCGAGTGATAGAGAAGAGAGAAGGAAGGTCTCTATAAATACTCACTGAGGCAAGACAATGGACCGACTCTTTTGAGAGTGAGAAGTCCTATTCAACTACTCTTCAATAAAAGTTATATGGGGAAGAGTGAGGGTTGATATAAATTTCTAAATATCCGGTAAAGTCATCCTTTTGGAAAGCTAAAAGGTTTTGAAAAGTATGTTTGGCTTTCTTTGAAAGTATGAAAATGTCTTTAAGTGGATAAAATCTTTTTGGTGGGATTTGACAAAACAGAACATCTTTTCAAAGATTGTTTTGGGAAGTACAATTCCCACATTTCAAAGTTGTTTTTATCTTTACCGAGATTCTAAGAAATCTGTCTTTGGCTTTTAGAAATAGTCAGTTTCTAAAGTTTTATCTCAACCTTTGTAGAAATTGCAAAAGTACCCATGTAGTTTGCACATTTGTCTACAAGGTAAAAACTTCTATAAGTCAGCACATAAAACTGAGCTTATGAAGTACTGAGCAACGGAAAGGTACTTCAAAGAAAATGAGGCAACACGTCAAATGAGTAAGTCATAGATCATACCGAAAGAAAGCAAAGTATGATAAGATGAATTACTCTAGCTATATATTGCTTTGTGAAAGGATAAGAGTAGAATAAGCAAAATATAAAGCTATGCAGAGATGATATATTCAAAATCATGATTAGCAGGGAATCATAAATGAAGAACAAGAATATATCATAATCCAGAAGGAAGAAGACTGAATCAGGTGAGAAGGGTCCTGAAGAATCAGTCAAAAAGCCTTTTGGAACTCGAAGAGAGATAATAAAGTGTGCTTATTGATCTTTGGAGAAAACACATTCCTGAATAAGAATCAAGAAGATCATTAGCAACATTTTATGAGCTTTAGGAAGCTCCAGAAAAATCTAGATACTGGAATAAGTATTTCAAGAAGATCAGTTAAAGGGGAAGACTGAATCTTGAATATCTTATTCTCCCTTGGTCTTTTTCTGCAAAGATGAAGACAAGAAAAAACGCACAAGACAGGGATGTACCTTTTTGGCCGTTATCTGGATCAAGATTGATGTTCTACATACAAAGTCTTTTTGAATCTGAGCTGATAGATCTGTAGTAGATGTTGTCTAAAGAGTAGATTTCCTTTGCAAACAATTTTGTAAGAATTTTGATTCCTTTTCTATGATTCAGAAAATTCTTTGAAACATGGGCCAAGTTCCCAGAAACTAAATATCATATAACAGGGGGATCAATCAATGTTTCATGATATAGAGTTTTTGACTCTTAACCCTTTTCAAAAGAATAAGTATGAGAGAAAATTTCTTTTTCTCGAGAAGGTGTTGGATTGATTTCAATCGTTATCCTTATGTCAAGAAAGCTTGAATCAGAAATCCTTTCAATTGAAGCATCCATCTGAAAATTTCATATCATCTGGAGATAGTTATTCATAGTGCCAATTGATATAGATATCTGTCGTATGAATAAGTATCTCTCAATCATCATGGTTATCATACATCTCATGATATTTTTGAAAACAAAATACTTTTTCAAAATAGGTATATTTTTCAAAAATATTATTTGAACAGAGCATTCGAGGATCACAACTCTCAGGAGGTTAGTCCTGGCATAAAGCTTGAAGAGCCTAAGCTCTGATACCAATTGTTGGACCACAATAATGCTCAAATAGGCTAGAGGGGGGGGGTGAATAGCCTATAATGCCAATTTAAAAACTTTTCTTTTGGATATTCATAAAGCATAGTTTAGTTGGCAAATATAGATTATCAAGTTGGGTATGTCTGCCGATAGAGACTATCGGTAGACTTTCCCAAGGCAGAAGTAACAACTCTGTCGATAATCAGTTTATTCAAATCAAAAGCCTTGTAAAGGATTTGTGCAACGGAAAGTAAAGAGGATATGATTTGGAGAAGTCATAAGTGGCTGTACACGAATATATGTTCAGAACAACAACACACTTATTTCTTCTTTCAAATGCAAGTTTAGGAGATCAAGTAAAGAGTGGTTTTTCTAAAGATAAATCATTTATAAAAACCTCATAGATATTTAAGGACATGAAGATAAATCATTAGTAAGAACATATGAATTTATTGAAAGATAAATTACATATTACATCAGTCTAAATAATCTATGTACAGTTTCTAGTTTGCTCCTCCTAAGTCACAGTCCTTACTTAATTATCCATTCAAGGATTCCATTAAGCTTGCAAAGGACAATAGGAGACGAGAACGAGAAACTGTTATGAGAAGATGATTTTTAAGGTCGTTCAGATATAAAAATATATCTGAACGATTGAGTGCAAAGCACTCATCCTCCCAAGATGATTGATAATTGCACAATCAACAACATTTGTATAAGAATACAAATATGAAGATATGAATGCAATATCTATAGACAGCTCTTCATTTTCTTCAGACATTGTACAACATCACTCTTGGATCTTGATCTCTGCCTGTTGAAGTTTCTGACCACTCTTCTCTCGTTTTCAGGCTTTTCTTCCTTGCAATCCAATGAAGGTGTTTTGCGAGGGATGGATGAGTACAGCACTGTTGTAGAAATCAGAGATACGTTGGTGAAGACGATCTCTTTGGTGATTTCCTTTTCTATGAAGTTCTTGAGTAGATTGAGTTACTCGTTGCTCACTGTGATGCTCTATCACCGTAGTGCATACACATATATCTCTCTCTCTTTTTCTTCGAGCGTGAGAGCTGGTCTATATATAGGCGAGAATCAATATGCTCGTTGAGGGATGAGTATACGAAGATTTCTATCCGTTGGAGATATAGTGGTTGAAGACTATCGGATATAGATCTTTGTCCATAAGATCTCTGACTTGTTTGGGCGGCGATTTCGTCCTGTAGATCTTGGAACTCGTTGTCTGTTAGACTAGATTGATAGGTCTCTGAAGAGTAGGTCGGCGTCGTTGCCTTTGTCGGGTGGTCGTTGAATAAAGTAGTTGCTTTTTGACTTTAACAGACTACTTGAGTGAGAGAAAGTCTTGTAGCTTTAAGTATGTCAGGCTTTATGAGGCACAGACATATTTATCTTGATTTGATCGGCTAGTCGACTTTTCCCTGTAGCACGTGCAAATTTTGAAGTCTGCCGTTGGAGGGTTTCGTACCAGTGGAAGCAAGTCTTCCGATGA
The DNA here is from genome assembly GCA_013146195.2 of Codonopsis lanceolata. Classification (NCBI taxonomy): domain Eukaryota; kingdom Viridiplantae; phylum Streptophyta; class Magnoliopsida; order Asterales; family Campanulaceae; genus Codonopsis; species Codonopsis lanceolata. The sequence goes on along the minus strand of CM028379.1, from coordinate 73,982,608 downwards.
AGAGGAGTTGATGTCTGCCGGTATGAGCTTTTTGACTTGTGACATGTCTGTCGCTGAAGGCTTTTGACATTGCTGCATGTCTTCCGGTGCTACGTGCAATCTGAAGCACTGTCTGCTTTTGATCATCTTATAGGAGGTAGGACCAGATCATGTTACACCTAATCTAAGACCTATGTGAAATCACACAAGTTGCCACATTAACCGGTACACAGACCTTTTAGCCACTTGTGATGATTCACTTGTAATGGGGGCAAGCAAATCAAATATATATATGGAATATGCAAGGTGATAATTAAATTATCAAGAAGCATATTCACCTTGCTGTAGACACCCCAATTTCGTACCCCTGGTATGTGACTGACATAAAATATCAAGAACTGTTAAAACTTAACAAATGTCAAGTTACAGGAGTTAAAAATGCGAAAGGAAAAGCAGTATGCGCGAAACAGTGAACTGCAGGGGGTGAAAGTGCAAAAAATGAAAGTTGAATAGTTGGCTTGGTGCCGCACCAAGGGTCTCCTTGGTGGCACCAAGCACTTCACTGTAGCTTGTCTCAGATGGAAAATGTACAACTTTTGATGCACAAGGTACAAGTCATTGTCAAGGCTGTTGAACAAACCAAAAGAATTCAGTAGCGTCCTGCTCCTCGACTATAAATAGGAGGCCTCGGTTCTCATTTCAGTTGTTCATTTCTGCGATTAAAAATCGCAACGAAGATCCGTTCCTTCGTCTTCGATGATAATATTAGTACGAGAGGTGCGAGATAGGTGAGTGGAAGCCCCTAAAATCTTCAACCCCCGTCCAAATTCTGCCAAAATAAATACCCATAGGTTATAAGTGATCCCTAGCCTAGTTGTTAGGCATCCACCTCACTTCCCCGACCCAAAAATTCCAAAGTAAGCCGTTACTCTGCCCGAGTAGCAGTGAAAAGTCAAAAAACTAAGCCGTGGTTCCGCCCAACCAAAAGGCCAAAACCTACCCAAATAAGGTCACTGTCAGAGTTAACAAGCCCAAAGTCTCGAAATAGCGGTCACTACGCCCAAATCAAAACAACAACCACACAACAAACAACAAAAGACTCCCTCTCCCTGAAGGACAGAGCGAGCACACCGCCGCTTAAAAGGTAAAACCTTTAAGGGCGTTATTTATTGTATTTATTCAATTTGTTGACTTTTTATTATTTTTTTAAAGTTGTTATTTAAATCCGGCACAATGTAGCCAATATAAGCCGTTGTGCTGCCCAAATTAGAATAAGAAATATTATGTAAAAGAGCCGTTATAATGGCCAAATATTCTTAAATATGTCTGTAATTATTGTAAGGAAATGGCTGCGAGTCCGTAAATAATGTAGCCATGGATGTATTTGTTTTAATTTCCTGTCTTTTAATACTATGTTTATTTGCGAAATAAATATAACAATAAGCATACTTCAGCCAAAAACCATTTTTGAGACCAAAAGGGCGAGTTGAGTGCCTAGCACCTTCCCAACTCGTAACTTAGCCTCCGAACCCGTTTTCTTTTTCTCTGGTTTATTTTTCTTTTCTTTGGTTTTGCTTTATTTGCCTTAAAATAAAGATGATGACTCTAAAACTTTCAGATTCAGTGGGGCCTCGCAACACTCCTTCTTTGCACTTTCCCGTTCTCCCCTAAAAAAAAGGAGAAATGAGAATGGAAGGGTGATTTATTCCCATATCCTGGTATCCCCTAAACAAGGGATAACTTGATACGGAAAACCCAAAGCTCCCATAGTGATCTGAATGGGCCATAAGGCTATTTTTAATAAAATCCATAGTGGGGGCGTCGCAATATCCTTTTTTGCATTTTTTCGTTTTCCTCTAAAAAAGATAAAATGAGAATGAAAGGGTAATACATTCCCATATCCTGGTATCCCCTAAAAAAGGGATAACTTGATGCGGGAAACCATAAAGTTCCCATATTGGATACAAAATTCACTCAAGGTAACTAAGGCACATTCAAACGTGCTAACATAGACAGCACTCCTCTCGCACTTTTGATTTCGTCTTCCCCTAAACAAGGGAGGGTGGAACGAGAGCAGTGGTGTCCCGCATCCGCACGTACACGCACCCCTATCCAAGGGCGCGGCGCGGTCGCACCGGAACCTCACGTGGTGGCGACTCTGCTGGGGAGTTGTTTTATTTTAAATAAAATGGAGGGCTAGACTCATAAAATAATTTTTTTTTGTTTTTATTTGTTTATGGCTGCAGTATGCTCGTTATATTAATTTACGCATTTGAATATAGTGTTCCTATACATCCGTGTCTATATTTGTGGATATGATCCTCCATCTTGCAGCAGTTTCGTTCCGATAACTGTTACAGGTGTGTTTAAGAATATATAAAAAAATTTCAAAAAAAATAAAATAAAATAAATTCAAAAAATTCAAATATATATATATATATATATATATATATATATATATATATATATATATGTTACAATATATTTCGGGCAACACAACAAAAGAGCCGGGGCTTTATTTTACTTCCGGCTCTATATTTTTATTTCTTTCTGTTTATTCTCTTTTTCATTTTATTCTGTACATTTGATACATATATGCATTCATTCTGTCATTTTATTTTGGGGACATAGGACCAAAATTTGTAATTAGTAGAGATAGATAGTTTCCCCACTTTTATTTCTATTTCTTAAAATAGTGTGCTTGTTTGCTTGCGCTCAAAAATAAAAAGCCGAGAAAATCCACATATAACAGCAAGACATGCCATATTTGCTTTATTTTTCTATATCTGTAAAATAAATAAGGACTTTACTGCTTTCTAGATACCGCACACACGTGCACGCATATATATATATATATATATTCCGAACTGTTACCCTACACTATGGCCAGCCTACCCCCTGCATAAACCAACGTTAGAATGCATATAGTTTTTTTAGGACACTTCACAGACTGACCGGTTTTTACATCTCTGGATTATGAGCCAGCCCCTGTCAAAATATATATATTATCAAAAAAAAAGTCAATATATATATATATATATATATATATATATATATATATATATATATATATATTATATTATATTATATATATATATATATATATATATATATATATATATATTTATATATATATATATATATATAAATAATAAACAGGGGCTGATTTATAATTCTCAGATGCTCGACCTAGACCATTTCGGATGGTGGATCCTGGAAAGAGTATAGGCCCTTCGCTGGGACGATCCGATCTGAGGAGTCGAAAGGCAGGTGGAATACGTTGGTCCTTTATTCTAGAGAAAGAATCCACTGTTCCAGGAAAAGTCCTGAGATTGTCAAAATAAAGCGGGTGCTTATCCGGTCAATTGTAGGGAACAAAAAAATATATAATAATAAAATACTAATAAAAAGGCACTCCAAGCCTCCAAGCCCAAACGGCCTCGGCCCGGCCTTCCAAAACCCCATTTTCCTCGAAAACCCCATTTTGGAAAGCGAGAGATATCTTGGCCAATTGATACGGGAAAGTAGTGCAGAACTCAGAACATAAGGTATCGGTTTGGATCAGATCGAGGCAGGCGGAATCGGTTCGGAGGAGTACGAATCCGAGTCAAGCGGTATGGCGGCGAAAGTGAACAATCGGCTATGGAGTGCAGTTCGGGGCTCCAGGGTATGTTCCGCCTCCGGCAATGCAGGAATGGTTTGACCAAAGGTTGGGTGCAGCGATGAGTCAAATGACTAGTCTGGTACAGAGCCTAAAATCCAGTGGTGAGGTGAATTCTTCCCCTACTATTCCCCAAGATGCATCAACATCTCAGGTGCCTCCAAACACAATTCCTCAGCCAAACACTAACCCACCAAATACTACCACTATCCCAATATCTATCCTTACCCATCCTATCCACCATATCTTCCGTCAAATACCCAGAATCCAAACGACGTTCCTTTTCCTATAACTAACCCACTCCTAAATAGCCCACACATGGACCCAAAAAGCTTTAACCCACCAGGCCAAGTTACCACATATTTACCTCCTAATGACCCTGGTCGACTGGCTGAAACTATCAATAACCCCCCAACCCAGAATCCATATATTACCCAAAACCAACCAAACCAAAACCCTTATACTGTCCAAAATCCATCAACCCAAGACCTTTATCCAAGCCAATACCCATATCCAACCCAGAGTCCTTATAATGCCCAAGTCCCATCAACCCAGAATCCATACACTGTCCAAAACCCACCAACCCAAAATCCTTACCAAAACCTTCAACCAGGAAATAACTCAGCCTTCCCTAATCCAGCCAGTATATACCAAAAACCAACTCCCCCAGCCACCAAAATGGAGGCCGACATGGAAAATATGAAGGCCATGATGCTTAAACTTCTCAATAAAGGGGAATTTTCTACGCGGGCCCTAACACTGCAACCATCAGCAATACTTCCCTCAAAGTTCAAAATGCGGAGCATAGAAAAGTTCGACGGAGATGGATGCCCTATATCCCATTTGAAGTCTTATTCCGGCATGCGTCAAGGGGAGCTAGCTTTGAGGCTATGACTTCAATTTTCACCTCACCTGGTAGGAGGCGCCAAACAATGGTTAATGTTGTCGGCAGTACCATGAATACACAGGACGACCGATAGAAGCGTTCCTTGAAAGATACAAAGACAATACCGATCTGAAAATAGAAGGGACCTTGAATCGTGCACCCAACGGAAAAGGAAACTTCTGTAGAGTTTGCGATCGGTGGAAGAAAGCGCCTGAGACCAGCAGCACTCGATCCGGTGAGTCATGCAGAATGTTCATCAAAACCTCCGGCCCATTTACAGTACACATGCGGTACCTCCCATACCAATTTCAAAGAAATAGTGGAGATAGGAGCCCGTATTGATGACGATATACGGACTGGCCAACTAAAAACCAATACGTCTCCTAGTTCTTTTCGTTACTCCAAAGGAAAGACACAATCGCACAAGCACCAGCCATCAACATGGTAGGGAATGCATCAACCCCGTTTCCTACCCAAAATTATAGCTCTATTCCATGGTATTATGGGTCGGACAGGTCTGTCAATACGGTGGGAGCAAATAATGGCCCGGCCGAAACTTGAAATCGAGCAGGGGTAAGCGGCATTATGATGAGCGCAAGCTCCCCAGCCGTAATCTGCGGGGCTAATGGCCTGAGTGTTGAATCCGTTGGAAAATTATAAGCCAGCTGACCCCCTGCCCAGGACTTGGAACCATTCCCAGTACTATGAATATCATCGCTCCAGTGGTCACCTCACCGACAAATGTTACACCCTCAAAAATGTTATCCAGGACCTGATAGATGATAAGGTTATTGAAAAACCTCCACCCAGACCAAATATAGTCAATAACCCTCTACCTCAAATCAATATGATTGAGGTTGATGAAAACCCTTTTGTGCCCAAGTTTGAAATAAATAAGCATCCACTTCCATATATCCTCATTCCTATTCCTCCACCCTTATCCATAAAAGAGCCTAGCTGTAATATGCTCTCTTGGGACGCCATCCTTGGTAGCCAAAACACCTGTAACATCGAAAAAGCCACTTGGGTTGGTGGAGATGTTAGCCACCTACCTTACCGATCGGCCGAGCTTACCGGCCAAACCATGAAAGAGGTGACCGATGCCGGAAAAGATCAAGTAATGCGAATCTTGGGTCTAAAGCGATGGAAGATACTTTATTAGCTCGAGATGAAGAAAACTCGGGCCAACATTTCCATCCGGGCTTCTGTGTGCTTCTAAGACCCAAGTGATACACTAAGTCATTAAGTCAGGCAGTCGTTCCTATTGAAACCTCCCCCAATGAGCTTACTCAAATGATCGGGAACATCCATTTCGGGAACGTAATAATGTTTACCGATCTAGACTTGCCAAGGTAAGGAACTAACCACATTGATGGTCTTCACATCACTGTGGGAATTTTGGAGAAACGGGTTCCCCGAGTTTTGATAGATAATGGGTCTTCAGCGAATGTATGTCTGCCGGTACATTAGCCAAGCGGGGATAAAAATATCGAGAACTCACTCCTTCTTCGCAGACAATTAAGGCATACGACAACACCGATCGATGTGTCTTGGGGGTGGTCACTTTAATGTTAGCAGTTGGGCCCTTAAACATGCCGGTTGAGTTCCAAGTCACGGATATACCGGCCACCTTTAGCACATTGTTGGGGCGCCCTTGGATTCATGGGGTAAAGGGGTAGCCTCTTCATTACACCGGCGTGTCAAATTCATCCACGATGACCACATAGTAATTATTACGGCCGATAAGATCATGAAGAATAAGGAAGCGAGGATATCCAATCCTCGAGATAGAACATGAAGACACTCGGTATTTTTCTCGGTGGCTTTGAGGTTATCCCAAAACCAAGCGTGGTCAACGCCATTGAATATGGCCGAGCGACATCATTGGAAAGAAAGTCACTTCCTAGGAAACATGGTCCCTTTAAACATGTTCCGAAAAATGAATTATATGCCTGGTCTAGGTCTCGGCAGAAATCAGCAAGGGCTAGTTAATTTAGTCCAAGATGAACTTAAGGAATGTATCCCTCCTTTCGGTCTAGGATACACGCCTACTCCAGCTGAAGTAGCCACAGTCATGAAACAGAAACGTGAGAAAAGAAAGGCAGAAAGAGAAAAGCGTCCTTATGAATATCCCCTCTCAGCCCACATAGAAAACCTTAAATGTGCACTTTGTGCGTAAGGGAACCGAAGCCTATCTCTCATGTTTCTAACCTCGATAGACCATAATGGGAAAAGGTGCCCGGTTAAAGTCTGAGGATGTCAAGATTCTCTAAGATGATATACCTCTGAGCCCCAGCTTATAAGACTGTCACCATTGTCTATAGATCAAGATGATTATGTTAAATTCCTCAAGTAGATGATGACGGTTAGAGATTTCGGTACGATAGACAAAGGCAATGATTAAAAGCTCCCGGCTAAGTTCGAGTCTATTTCAAGCCTCTGCACTGGTACATCACGACCGGTCCCGCAGAGCACTTGGTAGACCGCTCTGATACACCTCCTCGATCCTTTCTTAGCTTTACGGATTGGTCATCTACCAACTCACCTATAGTTGAGGATCTCAAACCCTGTGTCCTCAACAACAATGACCCCTATTAATGTGCTTTAATAATAATATAGATGTCTTTGCTTATTCTTTAGTTTTACTTTAAAAGATGTACAAAATAATAATTATGATAATGAGTCATTTAATAAAATGGACCCAAAAGATAAAAATTATCTACTGAGCTTCAAAGTCGGGCTGAGTACTGCAGAACAGAGCCATTCATCACAG
>CM028379.1:73939362-73975209 GCA_013146195.2 Codonopsis lanceolata | reverse complement strand
AAAAGTAGCGTTGTATAAAGATAATGCTTTGCAAATAATTCAAAAAATTTTGGCCTACGCTTTGTCGAAAAGGATGGCTCCAAAGTACAAAGCCGAATTGTTTTTTGTGTGGTGTATGATAAATAGGAAAAAGGTGAATCTTGGGTATTGGCTAGCAAGCCAATTTGTTGCAAGTTGTTAAAAAGAAAACCCGCCCTTTGAGTCTTGGATCGCTGATCACTTTGTTAGCGATGAAATTTAGGTGTTTTGAATTTGCAACAACATGATTTAAATGTGGCTTGTGAATGTGAACCATTGGACATAAAATGTTTGTATAGAATGGGGCTTTTGAAATTTGTTGATGAAGGGATTCCTCCTCAGCGGTGTATCTACACCGAAAGCAGCCTCTTTAATTCCTCGTCACTTGGGACCATCTACTTCTTCTATTCCAGATTTGCGAGACTCTCCATGCTGCGATGCATGGGCTAGATGCCAACCAACAATAGAAGCCAATCAGCAGAATTTGCAGGCCATGCTGATGGCTTATTTTGATTTTGTTGGCTTTCACCCACCGCCTCCTCCTTCGTCTTCTTGATCAGGGAAGTTCTTCTTCCTTTTTCTTTTGTTATTTCATTTTTTCATTGAGGGCAATGACAGGTTTTGGTGTGGGGGGGATACTGTTTGGTTGGTAATCATGGATGTTGGATTGGTTATTTTGGATATTGTTGATTAATTGTTGGGTTTTGATAAACAAGAATGCATGTTTTATTTTGTTGTTGGGAATTTTTTGTTATGAAGATATGATTCATGATTGTGATGTTGTTTGGTTTGTTTGAAATTTTAATGTGCATGATCGTGGTTAAAGAGGAATTTTAATCTGTGATGGAATTTTAGTTGAAATGTTTCGTTTAAAGTTACTTGCATGTTTTTAGAAAATTTTTCTTCAGCCTGTTATGTATGCATGTGTCGACTTTTAGCCACTTAAAGTGAGATTTTGGGCCATTTATGGAGCATGTCATTCATTTTGCTCTCAGTTATTCTTGTGTGTTTTCTCACGCTCGGATGCTAATTCTAGAACTTGCACTTTTGTATACATCTTGAGATCACATTAATGAGTTTATGCACTAATATGATTAAGGCATTTAGGATTTGCCCAATTTTGGCTATCTTTTTCTATCCGACCCTTTTCAATATTAACCCTTAGTTAACCCTTTTGAGCCTTACCTATTTCTTTGACTCAACCAGATTTAAATGAACCCGGGCCTTTTTGACTTTCTTTTTCATTAACCTATGTCAAGAATTGTAGGAATTACATGTGAATCATAGTTTTAATTCACCCGTGAGTTGGACATTAGATGAAGTATATCCCGTTTGGTTCTCGCTTAGTATTGCGTGTAAATAAGATCTTCGCTTCATCCGATTCAAATTGTCAAAGAAAAAAAAAAAGAAGATAAAAAGTTGTGGCAAGCAGCACCAAGAGTTTGTAAAAAAAAGAAAGAAAAAAAAGAAAAGGAGAAAAGAAAAAGAATAAAAGTTTGAAGAAGCGAGATCAAGTAATTCGGGGAAAGAGAAGCGCACTGAAGTAAAAATCTGAATATCCATTTTCAATTGTGCAAAAGTGCTGTGATTAAGGATTTAAGCTTCATGAGGACATTAATCAGTGATAATTGAGCTGTGAGTAATGTGTTATTTCTACATTTCCTTGACATTTTAATTCACCTTATATCCCTATATCATACCTTATTAACCCCTAGCCCCGTTACAACCCTTAAAAGACCTTTTGATTGGTGCATTTAACTCATATTTAGTGATGGAGATTTGATCAACTTGCAAGCTTATGGTAATTGCATTCCGTTGTGTTGAGTCGAAGTGCTTAATTACACATCCTTGTTTAAACACTTGAGTGAATGAGTGTCTCCGTGAGGATGGTCAAGCTTTATGCATACATGAAGGTTGAAGATTCATTTTTAAAACATGTTAGTTGTTTTAGATGGCACATTTCAACAATTCCATTACTTTGCTTGAATTTTAATTTTTCCTAGGGTCATGCACATTAAAATACTTGCATCCAAATAAATTCATGTCTTCATTAGTTGTTCAGATTAAAACATGCATTTTTGTTTTGTTGAGGATGCTTGAGGACACGCATCGGTTTGGTGTGGGGGAATTTTGATGGGAACCCAAAAGTGTAATAAATTTAGTTGGTTTTATGCTTATTTTAGAGCAAAACATTACACTTTTGGTTGGTTTTTTTGTGTTGATCATGATATAGGTACACATGCAGCTGTAACTGTGGAAAATGCTGGATTCAGGCCAAGAGAAAAATTTGGGAGGTCACATGGGCATGTGATGTCAAGCTTTGAGTTTGACTAGTTTAATGAAGTTACGAGGCGGATTCGATAGACAATTAGACAATGCAGTTATTATTGTCTAAATTCAGTTCATGTATTAAATCAAAACACTAATGTGCAAGTAGTGGGAGGTTTTGAGAAGTTAGTGGTAGTTTTAAAACTACCAATTAGTGGAGTTAGTGGGAGGAGATAGTGTTATTTATGGAGGTATTCTCTGATCAGAAAGGAGTCGGCGAGGAGTAAGATTTTGAGCAGAAGTGTTGAGAAAAGAAAACAAGTGTGAAACAATTGTGAGAAAGAGTGGTGATCAACTTGTAATCTTCTTTGGGAGTTCTTAACTTTTTTGGAACAAAACATCTTATTATTTTTCTGTAAGTGTTTTTATTAATTATGTTTATTAGCTAAGTAACTTTTTCCAGTCAATGGGAGATTGAGTCTCCAGCCCTTTATTTCTGTGAGATCTAATTGATCTAATTCTTGTGTGGGTTTTAAATATTTATTTGTTCTCCGGGTTACACGTAGGATGATTATTGTACTTAATTAATGTTTAATGGCCAGAATGTTAATTAATATAATAATCTAAAGCTAGTTAACGCCGTTGATCCGTAATTGTCCTCGGATTTAACAAAGTGGCAAGTAGTACACCTTTTAGGCATCACAAGCATAATCGGACCGCATTTCACTACGAATAATCGTTGTTACATGATATTGCTTCAATACACATGGCTTTGAATCGGGTCTCGCTTCTTAATGCAACCGAGTTATTAAATCTTACGAGCGCGTCTCGGAGGTTGTAACTCGGTTAGGACGATAATTAACGGCGTCTCTTAATTATCAATACGGTAAGGAGAGATTGAGTGTTGGGCGTTCGTCGACACTTTTAACCGGTTTATTTAAAATCCCATAAGGTATTTTTGCATCGATGACCGAAAATAAAGTGCGAGATGAAATTGACTCATTGGCTGGGATTTAAATTTTATTGAATTAAATTAATTGTTAATCTGCTAGCTTAATTAAAGTTGCTTACTTTTAGTTAATTAGTCTTTAAATTTATTTTCTAGTTAATTTAAAATCCAAATTGTGTTCTATCATTTCAATAGAATTCTAAAAGAAATAAATTCGACGTTCCCTGCGGATACGATCCCGACTTACCTTATACTCGTTATTAGGAAGAAGGTGAATTAATTTTGACGATTTGACATTCGCCAAGCATTTAAACAAGGAGATACGACTGCACCATTTTGTACAGATTCGAGACGCACTTTTAACTATATAAGAAATATTGACCCTAAACGCAACACCTAATTCACTAAACGTAACACCATTTAAAAAATAAAATGATGTAAATACCCTTATAGATAATTAATAGAAAATGTTACAATTTAATCCACTTCATTTACTCTTTCAATCAACCCATCAGACGCAAACAACCGGGACTTTTAATTTCTTGCCAAAACTGCTCAACTCAAATTCTAGTGTGATCCTTCTTACAAGGATTTCTTCGAACAGGTTGTGCGCAAGAAAAATCCAAAGATTCAGACAATTTATCAAAGGATTCAGACAAATTATATATAAAACATTCTATATATCTAAACAATATTTAAATTAAAAAACATAAATTTATCAAAAAAAATCAGAACATCCGCTACACAGCGGCGGATGTCTTGTAATACATCCGCTACACAGAGGCGGATGTCTTGTAATACATCCGCTACACATCGGTGAATTTCTTATAATACTTCCGCTACAAACAAACGGATGTATTATAAAACATCCGTCACAAACAAGCGGATGTATTATAATACATCCGCTACAAAGTAGCGAACCTTTTGCCAAAATCCCGGTGCCTTGCGTATTGGGGGAGGGAGGGATCTGCCGTTCGATTTCTGAGAGAGAAGAGAGGTTGCTGCCTTGCATATGGCGGAGGGAGGGATTTTCTATGCACAGAGAGATGGAGTGAGTGATTTGCAGAAGGGTTGAGGGAGACGGGCGGCTCCTTGTTCGAATCTGGGGGAGAGCTTCTCTGTCTTCCTTGTTCGAATCTGGGGGCGAGCTTCTCTGTCTGAGAGCAGAGAGAGAGGGAGACGAGTGAGAGAGAGACGGGTTGTGGGTCTGGGAGCAGAGAGAGAGAGGGAGGGGTGAGAGTGTGGGGGTGGGGGGGGGGGGGTGGGGTTGGTTTGAGAGACGGGTTGAGAGTCAGGGGAGCAGTGAGGAGTGTGGGGGGGTGGGGGTGGGGGTTGGTTTAGGGAATTAAAAGAGGGGTGTTAATTGTAGGGGTAGGTAGGTCATTTTATTCTTTAAATGGTGTTGCGTTTAGGGTTTTAGGTGTTACGTTAAGGTGTTCTGTAAGGAAGAGAAATAAGAAAAAAATTATATTTTGAAAAAGTTGTGTTAAAAAAGAATTGTGTTTCAAAAGTTATAAACTGACGAACACTAAGATCATTTTCAACGGAGACCCCTTTTCTTCATTTTTCGGGTAGAAATCACTCCAACTCATCTCCAAACCCTTTACCAAATTTGGGGTATTAAAAAGTTCTATCTCAAATTTGGGGTTACACTATTCATAGCCCGAATTTGGTATTGGTGGGGGACCCATGGTATATATTAATTTTTAATGAATTATTAAATCTTAAAATTATTAATAATATGGTATTCTTAATTTAAATGTATTAACAACTAATAAATATATAATATTAGATAACATAAATAATAAATAAATAATAATAATATTGTAATTTTTCATCATGAAGTTTTTGCTTGCCTTATACTAGATTAAACCACGTAAAATTCCTTATTCCTTTTTGTTTTATTATGTTATACACACAAATAGTCCACTATTCCATTTTGGTATGTTTTACTTAAAGAATTCACTTTTAAAAATTAAGGCATAAAAATGTCATTTTATTACTAATGAACTACTAAAAGTGTCAGTTTCTTAAAAAGTTTGATTTTCAAACGGGGACTCTTTGCCAAGAACGGAGGTAGTATTTTCTATCATATTGTCATTATTCGTTCAAATACTTGGTGCTATTATTTTCGACCGATTCGTTTCCGTATTAAAAATAGAAACTTGAAATTGTTAATCCAAAAAAAAATCCTCTTTTTATAACAATTAGTTTATTGGAAGTAAGAATAAATAAAAAGTTTCTAAAATAAGGATGCTTTTAGCTTTTCTTTTGAACAATAATAATTTTTTTGCAGATCAAATATAAACAGGTAAAAGGAACATAATCGTTAGTGTCTTCCACCATAGTCCACTTTTATCTTTGAATTTGTGAAAAAAAATGCTAAGCATATTTTTTATGGCCTTGTTTTATTTTTGAGTTTGATTGCAAGTTTAGGGTCTAATTTAAGTCTTCAATTTAGCTTGGGCAAAAAACGTAGAAAATATTCTATTATATGTATTTTCTGTCAGACGTATCTCATAAAACTCTTAACACCATGTGTTGATAGCTCAACTACAAGGTTCTAAAAATCGTTAGGTGGCCGCTAGGCGGCACACTAACGCCTAGCGCCTAGATGACTAGTCGGGGCGTAATCGGGGCCTAGAATTAAAGCATAATTACCATTTTTTTTTGATAATTTACATCAAAGATCAAACACATTAAATACAAATTTAATTTTTTTATGTTTGTCATTTTATCAAGCACTTGTCTATATTTGTAAAATGAACAAAAATATACAAACTTACCATTAATCTCAATTCTCAACAACCCCAAAGTAATAAATAAGCCAAGTTTATAACTAAAAAAAAAATTACTCTAGTTAGCCCCCCATTACCGCCCTCTTGGCCTCACCATTACCACTCCCCCTTTTTTCTCCGGTTCGCCGCTTCTTCTTTCTCTGGTCACCGCATACCACAAAATCAAAGCTACAAAAATAAATTAAGGTCGGCGAGTGGTCGATTAGGCGGCGACTAAGAAAGTCGCGGCGGTAGAGAGGGGCCTAGCGCCTAGGCGGGGTCTAGACGGAGCTAGGCGGGGAGTTTTAGAACACTGCTCAACTATGAGAAAGTGTAGCCCAATTTTATAGGTTAGGATCCGTGAGGTCTAATTTTATAAGTTACATGATATTTTATATATCAAATAAGGTCTAAATTATCATGTTTTTCTCAAAAATGGATATATCTTAATATATGCATGAGAGCTGAAAACAAAGAAGTGGTGACATTTCAATAACAAAAAATAAAATGCACTCGATTGACATTTGGTCACTTCATTATCTAGCGACCGAAAATTATTATGGTAGTCGTTGTTGGGCCTTACTGTGCAAAAGTGAATATGTTCAGCCAGAATTACAATTAACCCTAGCATGAATAACAATATTAGGGCTTGTTTGGTAGTCGGACAAGGATAAACAGTATTATTAATCCCAATATTATCAGTACCCCCATTATTAATCATCACTTGTATATCGGGGGTAGTTTTGAGATTACAAATATTAATCCCAATTTTTTTTAGTGAGGGCGCTAATAATATCACCCTCCCCCTTGGTATTAATAGTGAGGGGATAATGACTTTATCCTGGATAACTCGTGTTATTAGTCCCGACCACCTATTGCGTACCAAACATCAGACAACTTCGACTTATTAATCATATCTGACCTTAATCCTGACTACCAAACGACACCTTAGGGTTTCTTTTATAATTTCATGCATCTTTTTTTAAAAAGTCGTATTTGACGAGACAAAATTTTAATGTTGTACTTTTACTTTTTTTATTATATTTCTTAAAGCATCCTCAACGTTGTATATTCTTATATAATCTCTTAATTGGGTCTCACTGCCATCTATACATTTTTATCTTCTTACTCATTTAAAAATATATCTTCCCATTGCATAATATTCTTATATATCTTCTTACACAAAAAATATTAAATTTAACACCATACCATATAATAAATACAAAACCCCCCCACCCCCCACACACACAAAATTCATGTGTCAGGCGGTAGCCCCCCCCCCTCCACACTCAGCGACGGCCCCCCCTCCCCCTCCCCCCTCACAACTTCATTCCCATGCCAACTTTCTATTTAGGAAACAATATTAATTTCTTTCTCCTAGGGTGGATTTCTCTCTCTCCTACTTGGCCACTAATGTACAATTCTCCAAGCATTAAGAAGTTGAAAATTGAACAATGGAGATGCTCTTATTTGCAAATGGGTGGTGAATTGTATGTTGAGAAATTTGGTTTTTCTTGCGGGTTTTGAAGGTGTCGGTATTAGAAAAGGAAATGAGATTGCAAGGGAGAGCAAAAAAATATGTTTGCCCTGGTTTAGAACAAAAAAGAGAAGATGGAATCGGAGGGGGTAGAAATGATTTTCTTCCTGAAAGGTTCCATCTTTTTTGTCGGTATAATTCTTGGGGTTGGGAATAGGAGAGAAAGGAAAGGAGGGGGAAGGGAAAGACTTTGACTTTTTTTTTGGAATTTTTTTTCTCAATAATATTATTGGTATGTCAAAACCAAGTCACCATTTAGTAAGAGAATTTTAATCCTTTAAATCAATTATTAACGTCCAACTGTAACACCATAAGTGCCGTTAAATGACAAAAATAGAAAACGTCTAATTAAGTTTTAGCACCGAAACAGGATGAAAAGTTCAGGGACCAAATTATATAGTATTAAACCATTTTTAAAAAATACAACTTTTCAAGTTTTGACAAAACCATAAAAAGAAAATAAGGAAGTACACGAGGTCACACCCTTGTCCTAGAAAGTCCAAAATGTCATCCAAAAAAACAAGAAGATGATCACGTCGATCCATCTGTTGGTCAATGGAATGATAAGGATGCAGGCAAACCATTTTCTCCGGTGACCGCCGACATGTTTAATGGTTACATCCTCTTTATGTCAAAGGTTTAAGGAATCTCTCTCTTGCCGACCAAACACCATGACCCCGTACTTCGGTCTCCCATTTCGACTTGCCTCTAATTTCTTGGTCAATCAATAAATTACTTTTGGATACTTAATAAAGTACACCCTCGGAGTTTAGAAATTATTTCAGTTTCCATTTAACTTACTTGCCAGTTGCCACCTTCCCATTTTATAATTGTACACTGATTTGATCTAGCAAAAGAAGTAGTATCATATCCCCGTCTTAAACTGAATATTCCTTTGGCCAAACTACTAGTCATCATCTATGACTATAGGTATATACCAAATTTCACATTAGTTCTCAAATTTTATTTTCTCCCAATTAAAGTCTACTAATTTATTTTGAGTTAAAAGAAGTACCCAATCCTAATGTTCATCCAAAAATTTAGAACCATAACACTGCAATCTACGCCTAATTTCAAAAGATCATAAAAAACTCGTGAATATATATATATATATATATGGAATTCATTTAATTTACATAATCCCCCGTAACTTATGTTCTCTACCGTCTTCGTCGAAAAAATGACTGTCTTATATTTTACTCAATTTGTTATAGGCAAAAAGTCATTGTTTGAAAGTCAAACTTTTTAATAAAATTACACTTTAAATAACTCATTAGTAATAAAATTATAACTCTATACCGTAATTTTTGAAAAATGATATTTTAAGTAAAACATCCTAAAATAAAATATTAGATTTTTTTACGTAAAACGAAAGGAGTAGTAATCTAGATTATGTAGGCAAACCAAATGTAATCAATTAATTTCATTACATTAATTTTGCGGAATCAATTTCAAATAGAGCCCTTAGGGTATACTCAATTTGTTTTCAAATTATCGTCATTTTTTTTTCATTCGTTTTAAAAATAATTATTCTTTTTCAAAATTTTTATTTTAAGAAAACACTTTATCTCTTTATCTTTATTTTTTCTATCTATTTTAATTATATATATATATAAATAAAAACATTTAAAAAGCACATAATTAATCAATATTTATAATACAGTTAATTAATTTTTATAAACGTAGATTCAAAATAAACGACAATTTAAAAACGGAGCGAATATTTTAGAGTAGTTGATCCTATCAAAATCAAGGCACTAAATATCTTAATATTTTGGATAGGAGTGGGTAGCACAATCAAGTTAAAGAAATGGCATAGTCAAACAAACGGCCCCATTTGTAACCAATTACAGAACAATAATTCATGACAAAAGACAGAAACAGAAGTTGACTAAGATTTTCGTTGACTACCTATCAACCCCCACGTGGCCTTACTGAATGATCGTAGAAAAATGAACACCGTTTTGGTTAGGTTTGATTGGTCGATCCAATAAATTAAAAAAAAGAAACGGTCCACAGAAAATGACCAATCTGGAAACCCACTCCAATTATAGTTTGCCTTTTTCCTTTGGCTAAAATTCAGGCGGTTCTCATTTGTTTATAACCTCGAAAATTTATTATTCTTTTTTTCAATTGTAAAATTTATTTTTTGAAATATTATTTCAAAAATATTATCGTTTTTTTAACCGTTCCGATAAATACATTAGATTAAAAAATTATCATTATTGCGCAACGAAACGGTGATCAACCTATGCTGGGTTGTGATTTTACGGTAGAGATGAAATAGAAAAATGAGGAGGAAGAAGATGATTTACAACAGAGGAGATAAAAGAAGAAGGTAGATAACGTTGTGTGGTTTTTATGATTTTGTATCGCGGTACAAAAATATTGGATTAATGTATTGTGTTACAAATACTGATGTATCATTGGATAAATCGTTAGGCCAAGACACTAGGGGTAAGGTGTGTAATCGGGACCTAGGCGGGGCCTAGGGCATAATTACTATTTTTTGATAATTTACATCAAATATCAAACATATTGAATACAAATTTAATTTTTTTATGTTTGTTATTTTATCAAACACTTGTCTATATTTGTAAAATGAACAAAAATATACAAACCTAATTAATTTCAATTCTCAACAACCCCAAAGAATAAACCAAGTTTGAACAAAAACAAAAAAGATTTTACTCAGCTCGCCATTACCTCACTTCTACTCACCATTACCACTCCCCTTCCTTCTCCTGGCCATCGCCACGCCATAAAATCAAAGCTACAAAAATAAATTAAGGTGTAAGGTTTGGCGTAGATACCGACTTGACGATTAGGCGGCGACTAAGAAAGTGCATGAGAAGTCTAGCGCGAGTTTTAGAACACTGATCGCGGTTCAAATATTGATGTACCGTGATACAAAAAATAGACTAGTCAATTAAACTGATGAATCGCGGTGCAAAAATAGATCAGTTAATTAAACTGATGAATCATAGTGCAGAAATCAATTTTAAAAAATTGATGCATTGCAGTTCAATAATTAGTACACCGTAATTCATTTTGTAGTGTGTCTCATGTTCATTAAAGGTATCGTAGTCTTTTTATCCTTAAAAATTTCTTTTTCCCATTTGAAAAAAAAAAAAACATGAAATTGAAGCTATTGTAAACTTTGAAAAATCCAAATTTTCCTTTCTTTCCTTCATAGTAAGTCAGGTAACAGAGATGATTCCTAGTCCAAGGCCTTTGGGTGTAATTCTTCGTTAAAAACTGGGTATATACAAAATTGAGGTGGCGTGTACTAATTTTAGGCTAGAGTTAGACCGCGCGTGCAAGTTTTATTTTTTAGATTTGAGACTTCGGACTTTGTAATTAATAAAAGATTATCAATTAATTTTTGTATGGATCATTTTAAATTTATGGTGGGGTAATTTAAACTTACGTGAGGTAATGGACAAAAACGCATCTTTTTTTTTTAAAAAAGTGTTTGAATACAACGTTTTAAAATGTAGTTTTTTTCTTTAAAAATATTTTAATGTAGCGTTTTAAAACACAATGTTTTAAAAATGTGAAGCGTTTTAAAAATATGATGCGTTTATAACTACTCTGTTTATGAAAAATAACGTTTTGGAATAGTTTTTCAAACGTGTTTACAAAAATAAAATTGTGTTTTAAAAATTCTGTATTTTAAAAACGCTGCATTTTGAAAAAGCTGTTTTTTAAAAACGATGCACCAAACGAGACCTAAATCAAAAGAGTAATTCAATTTTTAAACTTTGTTTTAGTAATTCAATTTTATTTCTAAAACGGACATAACAATCGTAGTCGAGTCGTAGACCTTTGAAATTTGAAGAGTAAGAGAACTCATTTGAACCAAATATTGCCAATATCATAGAATATATAATTGGGTAATCAATTTAATGCTAAGGTCATCATTATACTTATAGTCATAAGATTCAAAGGAGTAAAATTACTAAAAATCAACATCAAACCTAACATTTTCGATTTCCTCCTCGTCCTTTTCTTTACATTGGCGCCGCTTGAGAGCGACACCGAACACCCCATATATATGTTCAAATCTTTTTTCTACACCTAATCTTTTTCATCTTCTTCAAGAGCATGCAACATTTTTGTCCATGCATGAATTGATTTTGTTTTTTTAAAGGACTTAGAGCCCATTTTAGACTAATTTGAGTCTTGATAATTTGGAAACAGAAGCCCACCCCCTACCAAGTAAATTAATGTCAACTTAATTCAGCTGTATCTGATAATTTTTTTGTAATACCCCAATCTTACGTTAGGTATATGTGAGACTTGTATCTGGTTTATGAGGTAGTCATACACTATTATTAATCACCAGCATCATGAATAGGCTTTTTTGTCGGCTTATGGTGGGTCTGGATGACCCAAAATGATGTGTGCGTAGTGGTCTAATGTATGGGCTACACGTAGCATACCTTGTTTTCAGGTTGTGGTCGTTACATTTTCTGGATTTTAATAATTCGAGTGGCTGTTTTCGTAAAATCCTGAAATTTATTTCAATTATATTCATTCCACTTCATTAGGATTCAAAGGAAATTTTCAACCGAAAGAAACTCTTTCCTTTATTAAGTTATAATGACTAGTGAAAAATGAAAAGTTTCCATTGTTTGGAATTAGGAAAAGAAAAACTCATTATTTATAATTGATTTATTTTAGAGTTCTTAAAGTGTTTAGTTTGCACTTGATTTCAATGGATATACGGTGTTTCAAGTCCAGAATTCAACTGGTTGGAACTTTGATTTGCATCAATTTGGGTCAGAGTTTAAGTTTTCATACCTTTACTAACACAAAGAGTCTCATCGATTAAGTTTTATCACTCTAAATTTACATTAATTTACTTTATTTTGTTTAAATAGTTTTAAATTGAGTTAATGACACTATTGGTCCCTCGACTATGGGTCGTTCTCAGTAATGTCTCCTTAACAATTTTTTTGTCAACTTTGGGTCATACGAGTATTAAATTTTTACAGCAGCAATCTTTTTTTTATGGATGCCGTTAGAGTAATTAATACCGTTAAGTTGCCCATGTGCATTTAACAAGGGCTAAAATGATTTTTTTCAAACATAACTTATATCAAAATTTATAATCAATTCCTTAGTGTTTAAAAAATGACCCTAAAGTCTTCTTCTCCAAATGTTTTGGGAAACCTACCACTCTCCCCATCTCCACTACCACTACTACAGGACAACATCCATACCATTATTTCAAGGGATTTCAATATATTTCCCCATATATTTCTTATTCTACTACAATTATTACTTTTAATCATCATCAAACAATGTAAATCTTTAAATATCAAAAGTCAAAACCTTCCACCAGAACCGCACCCATGGCCTATCATCAGCAACATACACCATCTAGGCAAAAATTTCTCATATCTCACTGACCGACTTCGCTCAAACCCATGATCCGCTTATTTCCCTCAAGCTTGGCACTCAACTCCGACAATGACATCCAAAATTCTCAAAACCCATGACCATCAACTATCTGCTCGATATTTTCCTAGAGCAGCAGACCCTAAATTTCAAGTCATGTTTCATGTTTGGGTCGTTAACTGTTAGGAATACTGGAAATCACTCTGGTTAATATGTCGGTAATTCTTCTCGGCTAAAGTCATTTACTCACAATCTTGCTTGAGAGAGAAGAAAGTAGTCGAAGTTGATTAATTTCTTTGATGCCAAACAGGGGAAAGTAGTGAAAAGTGGGGAAGTGGTGTTTGCAACGGTATTTAACATATTGGGGAGCATTTGTTTCTCAAAGGATTTTCTTGAATTGAATGACGAGGATGAAGGGGTGGCTAGTGGGTTGAAGGGCACGATGTGGAAGATTATGGAGTTGGGGCTGCTTCTAATATTTGTGATTTTTATCCTATTTTTGACAGATTAGACCCACAGAGGTTAAGGAAGCGGTTTATGATCCTTGTGGAGGAAATTTTTGGAGTTTGAGATGTCATAATTAAGCAAAGAAAGGAAAGTAGAACAAAGAACGATTCTTGTAGGAATAAGATTGAACAAGATTTCTTGGATGTCATGCTCAATTCCAGATTTTTTGACCTCCAGATCCATACTTTAGCTCTGACATGACTGCTTTTCTTTTAGTAACAACACATGTGCATATAATATTTCATTTGGGTGTTGTCCTGTAGTGGGGGTGGGGGTGGGGAGAGTGGTGGTTTTCCCAAAACATTTGGGGAAAAAGGTCTTAGGGTAATTTTTTTAATTCTAGGGAATTGATTGTAAATTTTGATATAAGTTATATTTAAAAAAGTTCATTTTAGCCCTTTTTAAATGTACATGGGCAACTTAACGGTATTACTTTAATGACATCTATCAAAAGGACTGCTACTGTAAAAATTTAATACTCATAGCACCCAAAATTGATAAAAAACAATTCTTAAAGGACTATTACTGAGAACAGTTCATAGTCAAAGGACCAATAGTGCCATTAACCCTTTTAAATTCTAATAGTCCGTAAGTTTAGTTTTGAACTAGCTTTACACTCGTGCGTTAAACGCACGACCGTACAATTTTTTTCAATTAACTTGTACTCAAGCGAAACAAAGAAGAAAAACAAAATTTCAAAAAATAAGAAAAAATAATGTTGGAGGCAACTACTTTCGATAATTTTTTTTTGATTTAAAAATTAGAGACTTGTATATTTAAGATTTGAGAAAATTAAGTCATTTTTTAGAAAATAAATACATCTTTTTCCTTAACTAAATCTTAATTGTAGCAATAATTTTAAAAATAGTTGTAAACATAGCATTATTATAAATTAAAATATGGTGAATATATGGTCATATAGTAATTCCATTATATGAAAAGTAATAAATAATTAAAATAATATACTACAAAAGAAGAGAAGCTAATTATAAAGAACTACATTGAAAAATAATAACAATATGAAAAAATCGAAATGTTATCGTGGTTCAATAATCCTCCGTTTACTACACAACACACAAAAGGAAGAAATGAGTGGAAAATATGAAATTAACCCCACTGGCAATCTCTCTTATTTATCCCATCCCTCTCAAGAAATATCTCTTATTCTCACTGACGATCTCTCTTACAATCACGATCCACACCATAGTAAGTTTTCGTCCTCTCGCTCGATTCATCTCTCTTTCTCTAATATCCAACTTTATTATGAGGGAAAATTATTGATTATATTTTCTCGGTGATTTTTTATTCGGATCTAATGATCACATAAAAACAATTTGTTTAATTATTTCGTATAAAAAATATTTTGACATTCAGATCTACTGTTAATTTGTTAATATTTTTTATACATCGATTTTTATTATTTACTTTTAGATAAATCTTCGAACTGGTTTAATCATTTAGTATTCTCGAAAGATTAATTTTTTGGT
Organism: Codonopsis lanceolata; assembly: GCA_013146195.2. Taxonomy (NCBI): domain Eukaryota; kingdom Viridiplantae; phylum Streptophyta; class Magnoliopsida; order Asterales; family Campanulaceae; genus Codonopsis; species Codonopsis lanceolata. The sequence continues at coordinate 73,960,260 of CM028379.1, read as the reverse complement.
GATTTTTATTCCATACTAGTTCGAATTTGTCCATGGTTTTTGTTACATCTCAAAATTTTGATATTTCTTTACTTGATTTTTTTAGTATAATATTTCAATATTTGATAGGTTCATCTTGTGAACTTTTTTTTTTTTTTATTAAAAAAAAGTTAAAAATGTGTTGATTCATTTCCGTTTGACACAACCAAGAATTAAAAAATTGTGCAAATTAGGATAATTGATGGTGGAAGTTTTAAAAAGTTTTTGAATTATTTAATTAAAGAATTCATTAATTGTTTCTTATTAATAGAAATTTCTATTTTAAGAAATAAAGTTTTGATGAGATTTTTTCCATATAAACTATCATGCTTTTATATATATATATATATATATATATATGACTTAATTATTTTTCCACATGATTTAGGTAAAGTCGATCCGCACGTGAACATAAAAATTGATTGAAAGTTGGAAGTTGGAAATTTGAAATTTGGGTGAATGGTGAACGCACCGGTTTATCTGCCACTGCCAGTCCAAGTCAAAGAAAATCAGTAGACTTTATAATAATTATATGTAGAGTACGTGCATTGAAGGGAGACCAAAAAACAAATGAAAGCAACCTTTCACACCAAGTTGAAAGAAAAAAAGTTAGCTTTAAGCTTCAAAGCATCCTCTTCTACATCAAGTTAAGTATTTTCCTTCCTTTATCACAAATAGTCTATTAGTTTATTTTGAGATATTTCATTTAATTAGTTTATTTTTAAAAATTAAAATATAAATATTGTCATTTTATTATTAATAGATTACTAAAAAATATATATTTTTTAAAATTTAATTTTAAAATGAGAACTCTTTACTTCGAATGGAAAGAGTATTATTCATGTTAGGCCAACCAATTAGGTTTTTCCATCCCAAATATGTTTCCTTCTTCTCTTCAATAACGTTCATCAGTTGTGAACCTAAAGCCCATTGTTTGTAGTCAATCTCTTCAAGTTTTAATTGCAATCTTTTATGTTGTTCCAAGTGTTAGTATATCTCTCGTTCTATAATATATTACGAGCTAAAGCTTGTGCATTTATTATAAGTTTTGATATTAGAACAGTTTGATGATTGAGTTAATGATGATTTCAAATATTCATATTATTATTTAGAAAAGATTAAATTTGATCCAACGGAGTAAAAATCAAAGAGATTTAATCTAACAGTATTAGCACTAAACCTTGTAGTAATACCACAAGCTTGAGCCATAATATCATACCTCATCCCCGAATCACGAGGTTTCTGGAAGGCTTCATTGGATGGTAGGAATGGAGATGACGAAAGACAACTCCGTTGTGATCATATTTCAGTAAGGAGATGTCGTATATATTTTTTATTCACGCAATGGTGTTGGTATTACTCTTGTTCCATCCAAAAAGTTTATATTTGAAAATCTAATTATTAAGAGATATATAACTAGCAATCTAACATTAAAGTTTTCTTGAGCATATATAATTAATATATTAATATCAAAAGTGAGATTAAAGTTAAAATATTATAAAGATGACAAACATAATTTTTTGAAAGTTGACGGAACGGAGGGAAGCATCAAGGAACGCATTATTTAATGAAAAAAGGGGTCAGAATTGAGTCATTTCTAGAAATACTTACTCTCTATGGGAATCTCATTTAAGGAGGAATGAAATAGAGAGAAATTCAGGCGATCCTCTATTTTTTTTAGTAATTAAAAGAAGACATGTCATGTATCGTGATACACAAAATAAGGTACTTTTATGCATCATAATGTACAAATAATGCACTGCAATGCATGAAACGCTTTTTTCTGGTTACAAAGAATTATAGTTGTGTAAGTGGTTGAAAACTTTGAAAAAAAAGGACTAATTGCAATATTTCCAATGAAATACTTTATAAACTTCAACTTCAAAAAGTAACATGAAAATTGTGGGCCAAAGTCCTAATCCTTCCTTGTGTTGGCTCATTCTTCTCTTGCGGCCCTCAAACATAAAAAATTGGCCTACGTGATAGCATAAAGAGTCCGGCTCTAGCTCATGCAATCCATAACAAATAAGTGGTCAAATAATTGACAACTTAAATTCTCTCCAAAGCCCAGTAATGTCTCCCAGTCCCAGCCTTCGGGCTTATCAAATCAGAACTAAGGTTTGTTTTCTTGGGAAAATATCGGGCCCGGTACGCTTTAGCGGTTTTTCAATCACTATATTCCGTAGCATTTTTTCAAATCAACAAAGACACTTTTAATGCTTTGCGATAGTGATGTTTATAGCGTGCAATATCAAATGATACATCACAATGTATTAAAACTACTTTTTATCGGTTTTTCAAAACATACCGTGGATTAAAGCAATTGGAAATTTGTCAAAGTGTACGAATTTGTAATTTCTCTTGTTTTTTTCATCTCTAATTTCTTAGATTTTCACTTGATCTTTTGCTCGCTAGCTTGCCGTAAAATGATCACTATTCCTGTCTTTTCTTTCTTTACGTGGTCGATTCAAGTCACAAACAGAAAGTTACCTCCTTCGTTTCACCCATAGAACCCATTCTTGAAAAATCTAATTATGAAGTTAAAGTGCAATAATAGTTAGGATTCCAAAAATAATGTCAATGCAGATTCTAATGCAGTTGCATTCAAAGGTGTATTGACGAGATAACTTATCAAATAAACAATAGAAGACTTTATTATAATAAAACAGTAATAAGACATATAAATATACCAAACAATATACAAGCAATGCTTGTAGATCCATCCTTATGGCCAAAAAATTTTTACTAAAAAGATTATGAATCTTACAAAGAATTAGTGAAAAACTAATAAAATACCAAACCTTCTAAAAAGACTATGAAATCTGTAGAGGAAAACCCACAAAAACACATCAAAGCAAACGTGAGATTAAAAAAATAAGTTTCCTATCAACTAGGAAATAAAACAACCAATGTAGTTCCTGATGTTACTGCATTCACAGCTGTAATGAATACTCCAAACAAACTCTCAACATTCCTCTCTTTATGTAGTTCTTTTCTTTGAGCGTCTTTCTCTATCTGCATGAGCTCTTCTTCATTTTATACACGACCTAGAGTACTGAACAAACAAGAAAACCAAATACTCCAAGGAAACATAGAATTAGGAAATAAAATGATTAGTTTACAAAAAATGGTTTCAAGGATCTTATCAAAGATTTTGTCAAACTTAACCAAGGACTCTTGAGAGCTTTCAGAAGTATTAAATATGGTAACTACTTACCATTGCTTTTGGTCCAAGAAAGGGCACAACAATTAACTAATAAAATAAGATGTCCCTATTTTACCCTTACAATCTCCCCATTTGTTGAACTTTTCTAGTCAAATCAAATGATAAGTGTTTTTCAACACCAATCAAACATTTAACCAGAATTGGTTAGAATATCTCATCTCTCCCTGAATTTGTGCAAGTATATAAACTCAAAAATAATAACTAAGCACAAGTCATAAATAAATAATATGCAACCATATTTTAGATTATCCAACATACAAAACAAACATGACATTGTTTATGGGAGAAACAAAAAAAGCACCATGATGAATCTACACAGAATCAGATTCATCATCATCACCATCATTATCTTCATCTTCATCTTCAGCATCTTCACCATCAGCAGGACTTATAACACCTATACCAGCAGCAACACTTGTCTCCTACCCCCTATTTGACCAGAATTAGAAGGAATAGTATAGAATGCAAGCCAAACATATACTAAGCTTCCAAGGTTTAGAGATAATAAATTTGAGACTGAATTTGTGGAAGCTGGTTTCTGATAAAGGACAGAGCAACTAGAGCATTCTCCCCAGTAGCATTAGTCACAACAATTGCAGATATTTGATGATCTGGTTGCACAACTGGAGGAGGAGCAGGGGAAGATTCTGTATATGGTATAAAAGGATAAACAAAAGATAGATTTCTAATCCTATCTCCCTTCAGTAATGATGTGGCAAAAATATCAGTTATACCGGGGGTGCCGAAAGTCGTCGATGTACGTGGATCATTCGTTGATCGAATCGATGATGAAATCGTTGATTTGGTGATGAAATCGTCGTTCGGCTCGGATATCTGGCTGTATATAGGTATCTGCAAAACAAACACCGTGAGTGGTGGGGGATGTCCCCCAAAACCCTCCGGCGTGAGAATCAGTACAGTATCAAAATATGGGAGGGCGCGTAGCCCCTGTGTGTGGAGTGAGTACTGTAGAAAAAGAGAGAGCGTATCAGAGTCTGCCCTACTATGAGATAGTAGGGTTTATTTATACCTGAGGGGTTAGGGTTTACTTGTTGTGCATGGGCCAGGCCCATGGTATTCAGTAGTCCTATGATGAATAGTGGGCTGGTGTAGTAGTAAGCCCCCTCGCCCAAGCGAGGCCCAAAAGCCTTTTTAGGCAGATTAAATATAGGCACTTCAGTAGCCCCCTGGTCCTTATTCCTTGGGATTTATCTCAAGGGTAAGTAGTATAATTTTATGTCAAGCATGACATCTACTCAACCGCGAGATGCTCGAGCGGGAGAACAATATAAAACTCATCCACGAGTAACCTCGAGCGGGATGACAATATAAAACTCATCCGCGAGTAAAATCGAGCGGGAATATAGTATAAAACTCATCCGCGAGCAAACTCGAGCGGGAAGATGATATAAAACTCATCCGCGAGTAAACTCGAGCGGGAAGACAGTATAACTCATCCGCGAGCAAACTCGAGCGGGAAGATGATATAAAACTCATCCGCAAGTAAACTCGAGCGGGAATATAGTATAAAACTCATCCGCGAGTAAACTCGAGCGGGAAGACAATATAAAACTCATCCGCGAGTAAAATCGAGCGGGAATATAGTATAACTCATCCGCAAGCAAACTCGAGCGGGAAGATGATATAAAACTCATCTGCGAGTAAACTCGAGCGGGAATATAGTATAAAACTCATCCGCGAGAAAACTCGAGCGGGAAGACAGTATAACTCATCCGCGAGCAAACTCGAGCGGGAATATAGTATAAAACTCATCCGCGAGTAAACTCAAGCGGGAAGATGATATAAAACTCATCCGCGAGTAAACTCGAGCGGGAATATAGTATAAAACTCATCCGCGAGAAAACTCGAGCGGGAAGACAGTATAACTCATCCGCGAGCAAACTCAAGCGGGAATATAGTATAAAACTCATCCGCGAGTAAACTCGAGCGGGAAGACAATATAAAACTCATCCGCGAGTAAAATCGAGCGGGAATATAGTATAACTCATCCGCGAGCAAACTCGAGCGGGAAGATGATATAAAACTCATCCGCGAGTAAACTCGAGCGGGAATATAGTATAAAACTCATCCGCGAGCAAACTCGAGCGGGAAGACAGTATAACTCATCCGCGAGCAAACTCGAGCGGGAAGATGATATAAAACTCATCCGCGAGTAAACTCGAGCGGGAATATAGTATAAAACTCATTCGCGAGTAAACTCGAGCGGGAAGACAATATAAAACTCATCCGCGAATAAAATCGAGCGGGAATATAGTATAACTCATCCGCGAGCAAACTCGAGCGGGAAGATGATATAAAACTCATCCGCGAGAAAACTCGAGCGGGAAGACAGTATAACTCATCCGCGAGCAAACTCAAGCGGGAATATAGTATAAAACTCATCCGCGAGTAAACTCGAGCGGGAAGACAATATAAAACTCATCCGCGAGTAAAATCGAGCGGGAATATAGTATAACTCATCCGCGAGCAAACTCGAGCGGGAAGATGATATAAAACTCATCAGCGAGTAAACTTCGGCGGGAATATAGTATAAAACTCATCCGCGAGCATAACTCATCGAGCAAACTCGGCGGGAAGATGATATAAAACTCATCCGCGAGTAAACTCGAGCGGGAATATAGTATAAAACTCATTCGCGAGTAAACTCGAGCGGGAAGACAATATAAAACTCATCCGCGAGTAAAATCGAGCGGGAATATAGTATAACTCATCCGCGAGCAAACTCGAGCGGGAAGATGATATAAAACTCATCCGCGAGTAAACTCGAGCGGGAATATAGTATAAAACTCATCCGCGAGTAAACTCGAGCGGGAAGACAGTATAAAACTCATCCGCGAGTAAACTCGAGCGGGAAGACAATATAAAACTCATCCGCGAGCAAACTCGAGCGGGAAGATAATATAAAACTCATCCGCGAGTAAACTCGAGCGGGAAGACCAAATATAAAGCTCAGCCGCGAGTAAACTCGAGGGAGGAGCGCAAGCGCAGGTAGGCGCGGTGTACTACTCAACCGCAAGTAACACTTCGAGCAGGAGGACAATGTAAAGCTCAACCGTGGGATGCCCGGACGGGGATCGTCAAATAAAGCTCAACCACGAGATGCTCGAGCGGGAGGATAAGATAAAGCTCGACCGCGAAATGCTCGAGCGGGAGGGTAATGTACCTCAACGTAGTGAGGGTCTTCAAGAATCCGAGCAACCTCACCATGGTGAGAGCCGTCTGGAAATCCATATGCTCAAGCGAGAAGCTCAACCGTGGGATGCCCAAACGGGGAGCGTAAGCGCATAATGGAAATCGTAAGCCTCGCCATGTGAGTGAGGTCTTCGAGCAATCCAGCAGCCTCAACATGGTGAGGGTCTTCAAAAATCCGAGCAGCCTTACTGTGGTGAGAGTCCTCTAAAAATCCATATGCTCAATCGAGAAGCTCAACCGTGGGATGCCCAAACGGGGAGCGTAAGCGCGTAATGGAAATCCAGAAGCCTCACCGCGGTAAGGGTCTTCAATAATCTGAGCAGCCTCACTGTGAAGAGGGTCTTTGAAGTGATAATAAGAAACTCAGGCTCTGGCGCGAGTCTAATCTAAAGCTCGAGCTATGGCACGAGTGTAGCGTGCACGAGCACGATAATGATAACAAGAGGCTCGGGCTGAGGCGCAAGCATGGCGTGCACGGGCACGAGAATAATAACGTGGAGCTCGGGCTGTGACTCGAGCGTGCATGCACAGGCACGGAATAATAATCTGAAGCTCGGGGCTGTGGCGCAAGCGTAGAGTGCACGGGCACGATAACAATAACATGAAGCTCGGGCTGGGGCACGAGCATGACGTGCACGTGCACGATAGTAATAACATGATGCTCGGGCTGTAGCGCGAGCGTAGCGTGCACGGGCACGATAACAATATCATGAAGCTCGGGCTGAGGCGCGAGCATGACGTGCACGGGCACGAGAATAGTGATCTGAAGCTCGAGCTGTGTCGCGAGCGTGGTGTGCACGGGCACGATAATGATAATCTGAAGCTCGGACTGTGGCGCGAGCATAGCGTGCACGGGCACGATAATAATGACATGAGGCTCGGGCTGTGGCTCGAGCATAACGTGCACGGGCACGAGAATAATGATATGGAGCTCGGGCTGTGGCTCGAGCGTGGCGTGCACGGGCACAAGAATAACGACATGAAAGCTCGGGCTGTATAATGAGCGTGGTGTGCATGGGCACGATAATGATAACATGAGGCTGGGGCTGTGGCTCGAGCATGGCGTGCACGGGCACGAGGTAACAACATGGAGTTCGGGATGTGGCTCGAGCATGGCGTGCACGGGCACGAGATAACAACATAAAGCTCGGGCTGTGACTCGAGCGTGGCGTGCACGGGCACGAGAATAATGACATGGAAGCTCGGGCTGTAGCACGAGCGTAGATAATGATAACATGAGGCTCGGGCTGTGGCTCGAGCATAGCGTGTGTGGGCACGAGAATAATGATCTGAAGCTCGAGCTGTGTCGCGAGCGTGGCGTTAGAGCTGTCAAAATGGGTTGGGTCCGTTGGGTTGGCCCGCCCCGCCACTTAAAAAAGGTGGGTTGGGTTGGGAAAATATGAACCCATTAGGAGGTGGGTCAAATGGGTTGAGCCAGCGGTGGGTTGCGGGTTGAGGTGGGTTGGGGCGGGTCGGGGCGGGTTGGCCCGCCATATACTAGTTTCAAATAACCAAGTCATAAGTTTTAAATAATTAGGTTAAATCATTTTTCGCTCAAAATGTAAGATTATTTTTTTATATCTGAAATATTAGTAAATGATTTTGAATTCGTTCAAAAAATGACACTTATAACAACTAAAGATGTCAGAATAATGTATATTAACAGCAATATTTATAGAAAAAATTATTATAAGAACATACATAAAGAGTAATGTTAAAATAGTTTCTTACTTCTATTTTTTTCTCATTTTATACTATAAATATTAGAGAAAGTTGTTAGAAAACACTATTAAAAATATAATAGTAGAAAATATAATTTTTTTTAATGGATTGTGACATTTTTTATGTTATTTATGATTATTTTTATTATCTAGATTAATTGGGAAAAAGTTGGTGGGTTGGCCCGCCTAACCCACAACCCAAGATGGGTTGGGTTGGGTTGGCAATTTCCCGGCCCACCACATTTCATGGGTTGGCCCGCCCCGCCCCGCCAAATGGTGGGTTATAGCGGGTTGTGGGTTGGCCCGCCCCGCCAACCCACCTTGACAGCTCTACGTGGCGTGCACGGGCACGATAATGATAATCTGAAGCTCGAACTGTGGCGCGAGCGTAGCGTGCACGGGCACGATAATAATGACATGAGGCTCGGGCTGTAGCGCGAGTGTAGCGTGCACGGGCACGATAACAATATCATGAAGCTCGGGCTGAGGCGCGAGCATGACGTGCACGGGCACGATAATAATGACATGATGCTCGGGCTGTAGCGCGAGCGTAGCGTGCACGTGCACGATAACAATATCATGAGGCTCGGGCTTAGGCGCGAGCATGACGTGCACGGGCACAATAGTAATAACATGAGGCTCGGGCTGAGGCGCGAGCATAGCGTGCACGGGCACGATAATAATAACATGAAGCTCGGGCTGTGGCGCGAGCATAACGTGCACGGGCACGAGAATAATGATCTGAAGCTCGAGCTGTGTCGCAAGCGTGGCGTGCACAGGCACGATAGCAATAATATGAGGCCCGGGCTGTGGTGCGAGCATGATGTGCACGGGCACGATAATAATGACATGAAGCTCGGGCTGTGGTGCGAGCATGGCGTGGCACGATAATAATGATTCAAGCGGTGGTCGCGAGCATAACGTGCACGAGAATAACAATCGGCTTCGGGCGCGAGCATGGCGTGCACAGGCACAAACTGAACTAAGTGCTTGGTTCTGGCCAAGGCTTTGAGCGGGCAGGGCCCCTATCGCCTTGGGCGAAGCTTCCAGAAGATTGCCTAGCGGGCAGGGCCTAACTCTGAACGGCGACTAGCAACCGGGCATGGCCTTTCTCCGATATGGGGACATCGGATCGGTTGTTAGTATATCAACTAGGTGTAGAGATATACGACTAACAGTGTTGCTCGGTCACTATAGGAACCCGAGGTAGTTAGCCGCTATCTTGTGGGCATGGCCCCTACTGCCTGGCGGGCATCCAAGTACGTGAACCGGGCATGGCCCCCTCCCCCCCACGGGGAGAATTAGTTCACTAATACTCGGGTATAGAGGAAGGTTGACCGGGCAGGGCCCTATCTGCTCGCCTGGCGAGCAGATTTTGTCAAGCAATCTGAAAGCAATTTGTATAAACATATTAACAATTTGGATGGACAAATATGAAAGAACTTGCCTTTTTGTTGATAAGATGACAGTGGTCCAAACGGGGCTGAGGGTCTTGCCCGCTAGTGCATTAGGCCGTATGAATAGTTGTAAAGATATTTGGGCTTTTCCGTTTGCGAGCAGGCCCCCTACTTTCCGACTGTAAGTGTTTACCTTGAGGTCGGGAAGTAATTATAGTCTTTGTAGTTTTCCTTCTGAGGAAGTCTGGGTTGGCACCAAGAGTGTGCCTAAGGCGCTCGGTGCGAGCGGAATCAACTCTAGCGAGGAAGGTGTCATGGTTCTCGCGGTTACCAAGGCTTAGTCGACTTGGTTTGAGTACCTGAAAGTTTGGTGCATTATTTGCGAAGCAAACATAGTCCCATTTTAAATAAAATTGGGGTATATATCATGCATATTTATGTAAATGACAATAAATAAATATTGTTATTAGCATGATTGGGGAAAATAACATCGGTATTGATATTGTGCGTCACATGCGATCAAAACATGATTTGTAAAGAGAGTTCACGTGCGAATTTAGACGTAGCGGTGAATAAAGCAGTTTCATTATCATTTGTCATATGTGGGCAAATAAATAATAAAATATAGAGTTCAATTAAATCAATTGATATGTCAAATTTGATAAGTGAGTGAGTATGCACTCTATTTTTTCACGCGCGACCATGGATTAGTAAAAATCATAAGGCGCGTAAAGACGGTGTCATACATATGATTGCAGATGCAAAATATATTTAATTGCATGCATTGGTGTAGTATAGAGTAACATGCATCATCATGGTGGACAATTTAATGTAAACATGACATAGTTATGAGCATCAATGTATTATAATTACTCTAATTTATGTCGCAAAATAATTGTCACAATTGAATTTCATGCATTATTCACCAATTAATGATAATTTTAATCGGTCACTACAGTTAACATGTCAAGTCGTCATGTCATATGTATTTATTGCATGTCAATTTATTTGATTATAGTTATCTTGTGTAGCGTCGAGTTATAATCGTCAATTATTAATTTTCATAATCGATAATTTTAAAGAAAATTAATTACAAAAAAAAATTAATAATTGCAAAGAAAATTAATTACATGCATATTCATGTAAGTTATAGTGTCTCATGTTAATTTGAAGCAATAAATTAATCATGCGAATCATTTATAAATTTTGATTCATGTTCCGTTAACTAATTACTCGTTAACAACATTAAATATGAGGTTATATAAGCAAAATATGCAAACATGGAGGGTAAAAATGGAAAGAGTCCACCTGATTATTGGCTCGAACCGACAAGTGGTGAACCTCTTGGACCCTGTGAACCGAGTTCGGCTTGAACCATGAACATTCTGTTAACTTTTGCTGACGGAGTATAACTGAAGTTAACTTAAATGGAGGGGGCGGAGTGAAAGATGATGAAACAGTAGGTTTCATGGTGGAAAAGCAGGGCAATGGCGTCATGGTCGACGTCGCTTGTCGGGAGTATTCAGCCCATCACCGCGTATGATGGTGTTCAGACGAATCTTCAGACGCGTGTAAGGCGCCAAGTAGACGTTGGTTAGCTTTGATTTCTGCGATGTTGGTCTCGACTAATCAAGACGCACTAGGGGGTCTTGTCCAATATTTGATCGGCGACCAGATGCGTGCCATATCCGGAGATCGAGCACCGGGAGTTGAGCTAGCGCCAGTTGGTTTGAGCGTTACAAACCCGATGGGGGTAATTTTGATGGCGGCGTACTCGTCTTGTCAAGGCGAACCCATAGGTGTGATTTTTTTCAGATTGGGGCTGGTTATCTCAGTCCAGTCCGCGCTGAAAATTCGTTGTTTTCGAAGTGATTTCGTTATTCGTTCCGGCACCTATCGAACGTGTCTCCGTCTTGGCTGTTGGAGTTCGTTCCTAGAGTCGATTCCCGGCAACGGAACCAAACTGATGTGGCAAAAATATCAGTCATACCGGGGGTGCCGAAAGTCGTCGATGTACGTGGATCGTTCGTTGATCGAATCGATGATGAAATCGTTGATTTGGTGATGAAATCGCCGCTCGGATATCCGTATATAGGTATTCAAAACAAACACCGTGAGTGGTGGGGAGTGGTGGGGATGTCCCCCAAGATCAAAATATCAAAATATGGGAGGGCGCGTAGCCCCTGTGTGTGGAGTGAGTACTGTAGAAAAAGAGAGAGCGTATCAGAGTCTGCCCTACTATGAGATAGTAGGGTTTATTTATACCTGAGGGGTTAGGGTTTACTTGTTGTGCATGGGCCAGGCCCATAGTATTCAGTAGTCCTATGATGAATATTGGGCTGGTGTAGTGGTAAGCCCCCTCGCCCAAGCGAGGCCCAAAAGCCTTTTTAGGCAGATTAAATATAGGCACTTCAAGTAATTTTGATGAAATGGGAAGCGGGTCCAAAACAGGGGTTAGTCTTTTATTTTCCAAAGGTTCAACACCCTGAGCAATCAACAAGCTGTAAATGAGGGATGGAAAAGGTAGAGCTCTTTTATCACCTTCAGATTCAGCCAAGACAATCACCTTCTTAAACACCAAATCTCTAAAATTAAATGGTAATCCTAGCCCAATCTGATACATCAACCTAGAATGTTCCCTAGTTACAAAATTTACATTTGAAGTAGGGACCTAGTTTGCGCAATAGATTTTATGCATAATAACATACAAAGAAGTCAATTTAGATGTGTTAACTTTGGACTTCTTTCCAGGCCAATCTCTTGTAAGACCCCCACTTAATTCCTTCACACACACATTTAAATTACCAATCAACCCACTCACAAGAACATCATTTGTAACGACCCGACCCGGATTCCAACACGAAATCCCAAGGTCGTGCCGCTGGAACTAACTTAATAAGAGGACAAGCACTTGATAAACAATAGTGCTAGTCAAACAGCTGAGCAAACTCGCTCTTAAACATGAACATAACACCGTATTAAAATACGTATTTAAAAAATCGAATCAACGGAAGCAATATAAGAAAGAAGTCCCAAGCTATGAAGCTCGAAACCAACGACAATGAAACCAAGAGAGACATTATCTCTCAAAGGAGGAAAAACAAAACTCGCGTGCCGCAACAATGCAGACGCTAATCAAACCCATCTACACTCCAGCCGGCGTTTCAACAGAGAACCATCCCGATATAACAATTACCCAACGGCTAAAGCATACCGGGTCAACCAACAACTATAAAAACTAGAATAGGAAATTCCCCAAAGCTACAAAGGTGCCTGGAGACAACCGAAATAAATACTAAAACCACAAACAAGGCACGACACAACACGTAATAACCAAGTAATAACCAATACAAATACCCAAGTATTCTACCCGATCAGAAGTCTAAATAACTTTACAAAATGTCGATCTCACAAGAATAGCAAAGTACATGAAATCAATGACAATGCTAAAAGGAACAAGACTCCACAAGTCGCTACTCGGGAAAGCCGCTACAAACACGAACCACACGATCTAACCTCGATCTATCGACCACCGCCTCGCTACGCCTCGATCTACTCGACCTCGCGCCTATCATTTATCGCAACTAAAAACAAGTACGAGATGAGTCATAATGACCCAAGACGCTACTACAATATATATGCAACATATAATTATGTAACATAAACATAACCGTGGTGTCATTTAATATATGACGTAAAAACCGTGAAGAGGCGTCGATCGCTTCGATACTCCACAAGATATCCACTCCTTCTTACTTACTAAACCGCCGTCCAAATGAACCAGGGTGTAATTCCCTGTTCACACACAAATCAAATGAATTAGAAGGTAGTTCCCACAAGACATCATATGCAAGTATACATATCATTATATATATGAATCAAGCTATTCACACTGTTACCACGTGTAAGGGTGCATGTTTATATATATACACCTATATCAAGATGTATATCTCTAAATATACATATCAAATCTCCCATAAAATCATCATGCATAAGTGTGCATATCTATATATATACACATCAAGTCTTTCATATATATCTCATATACAAGTATGCATATATCTATATATACATATCAAATCTCTCATATATCATCAGCCAATACAAACATGGTCAATAAGATCTCATGTTCAACTAACACTTTGTTATCACATAAGTGCCCATAGTAAGCCACATAAAGGATAGATAAGATACCAAATCACTTTCGTCGTATTGCTCTCGCAATCACAACCGTTAATCATATCGCGCGCTGATACCCGTGTTCAGTATCAAAGTACCGAGCTCTCTTCTCGGTCCGAGCTCCCTCTACTCAGAAAATAACACTAGCCAATGTGCTCAATTGGTTACGACAAAGGGGCTACTTCCCCACCGTAGCTAGCAAAGGAGGTGTGTGTGAAACCCGAATCCCGGCGATACATTACAATCACGAATCCCATAATTCGTGAAGGCAATGCATCGTCCCCACCATCATCATGAAAACTCAAGTAATGCCACTGACTTATATGCAATGCACAAGTAGATGTTTACTTGCTAATTCTCAAGTAGATATAATGACCTACTAAACTCATACGATTATGCACATTGTTACATAAATCACAAAACCACAATAGGAACTCATTTGAGTCTCTAAATCATAAGTGCCAAGTTTGTTCACTCTATTCAATTCAAGTCCCAAAAGCTAGTAATCTAGTCAACTGGAATATAATTGTCATAGGATCTCACCACGATCCTCGTAAGGTTCAATTGTTCCTTAACTCGGATCCGTTGAGTCTTTACTACAATTCCAACCAAATAGAGTTTGAACACTATATGTGTTCCAAGACTCTTTTCTATGTTCTCGTTTGAGGCATAGCAAGGTTCTCATTCCATTTATGAATCTTAGTTCAAGTCCCAAGTCAATTATATAAGGGAAGCCCAAGTTGATTACTGTGAAATCAAGCTTAGTTCAATTTTGATTCATAATTCCACTTAATAGTAGAATCCAAGTTCACCACAATTCATTAACTGTAGAACGATCGTGCACGAAGGCAAATACATTCAATATGCTCATAAGTCATATCATAGAAACACATAGAAGAATCAATTCTTGACAAGGTAGGAAATCATGCATTTAGTCATAATATAAAATATACATAGTATTCCATATTCACCTATGAAATTCAACAGAGTCACAACTTAACCATAAGTCCATTAAGTACTATCCAAGACTACTCCGTTAGTCTCGGATCATGAAGCCATTTACTAAACTCTTCCTAGAGTAGTAACTTATTCAATAACACAAAAGTCGATGGTAGTCAAAGACTTAAGCAACACTAGAGCGGTAATAACCCGTAAGGTCAAACCATACCGGTGAGTCTTAGATAACAACATGGTCATCCTAGCGACTTATACAAGTAGACTCCATGTATAGAGTACTAAGAAAGCCCCAATCCAAATCTTCTCATAGAATAGTCCTCAAATTAATTATTCAACAAGTAGGTGTTTTTACTCATTAAAGAATCAAGTAGGAATTTGACAAGAGCAAATTCAACCTGTCAAGTAGATACATCATTCTACAACATGCTCTCAATTGTGCATTTGCTTCACACAATCACATAAACCACATAAGAACTCGATTGAGTCTTATAATCACTCATATCAAACATGCCCTTCAATCCATCCCAAAGTCACGTAAGCTAATATATTAGTCTAACGCACTACAAACGTCGTAGGGACTGAATGTGGAGTCGGTATTGTTCATAACTCCCTAATTTCAACTCCGGTGAGTTTTACTAAAATTCAACCAAATAGAGCATTGATACTATATGCATCACATTGCCCTTTCCTAAGTTCTCCTTTCATTTAGAACTCGATAACTAGGCCGTTCATGATCTTAAACTAGCCTTAAACACAACTCCCGAAGTTTCAAACCCTAGAATCTGAGATTTTGTTAAACCTTGAATTGAAACATAATCTTCACAAGAGTTGTTCCTAAGCTCATTATAAACAACATTCATGCTTTGCATAAAGTCAAAATCACAACTTCAATAAGAATTCATAAAATCCTACACATATTTTATAGGTTGAATTGGTGGTTTCTTCTTCACAAAAGTGTTCATAATCATCAATAGAACAACTATAATGAAGGGTCATGTTACTTTATTGAACATGAAAATCTCAGGGATTTCAACGCACCTTAGTCCTAAGATTAATGGAGGAAAGGATGATCAAAGCAATGATTGTTGTAGAGAAGATCAGGGCTTCGATTTGAAGGTCTCTTGATCGCCGACGGACCACCGAACTCCTGAAATGGTCTCAAGCTAGAGTTTCCTCCATGGACGAAAATGAGCTTGAAGCTGAATCTCTGGTTGTTGTTGATCAACAATGGCTGAATTTGGCTGAAAATGGTTTATATACTTACCATTTAGACCCTAATCCAAGTGAAGGGGGTTATAAGCCTTCTATTGGCTAAGGAGGATAGCCTTGATAAGGGCTGATCCAAGGGCTTAGAAGGGTTTGACTAAAGTCAAAAATGGTGTTCTAGGCTGAAATGGTCGGACTTTGGACAAGGGGCAAGGGGCAAGGGGGTCATCAACCAGAACAAGTCAAAAACCCAAAATCTGGATAACATACATTCAATCTTGTAAAATCGACCATAAATAACTCACACCTCCAAATGAGGTGATTATTGATTTTTATGAAACTATACTCTTTAAACTATAGTTTAGCCTTTTAAATTACTTAATTTGGACTTATATTCATCAAAATATAGCTACTACAGGTTCAAGTACAGAAGCTGATTTCCTGAAAACAGAATTCTGGCACAGCCGTAAGTCAAGACCTAAATGAGGTACTTATACACCTTGGAAAAATACCATATTTTACAGGGAGTATCCTAACATATGTAGGTAAAACATAATAAATTTTTAGAAAATTATCTTTAGTAGATTGGTACCAGAATTTTCCCTGTTCGCCCAAAACAGGACTGAATCTGTGAAGTGATATGTTGGTCATCTTATTTCCAAATGCAACAAATCTATGAACATTGATTGTGCAAGCATGAGAAATACTAGTACACTTGGTCTAGAACTTAAATGAACTTCTCGCAAATTGAAAGCACAAAAAATACAAGCAACGAAGGCAAACACGAGAAACCCTAAGACTCAAACGAAGCAACAAAGCTTCTAAACTTTCAACCAAGCATACTATGATCAAGATGAACATTATAAGTCATATATGCAAGGTACTAAGACTCCAATGAGACCTAGTTAAGTGCTAACATGCTAAGACGAACACTCAATGCATTAACAACAAAGCATGCAACACAGAAAGTCAATACACCAAGGTTCTGGTCTACATCCTCACTCACCTTAAAAGAATTGGCCCTAATTCAAAACTCGACAACAACCAAAAAGTTCAATACTGGCTTTTGAAGTGAGTGACCTCAGGTATGCCTCAAAACACGAGGGGAGAAATACTCAAATCTCAACTACAATAAATTCCAAAATCAAGTCATCTTGACTCTTGATGGAGTTAAAAGACATTAGCAAAGCTTACAAAGTTCCATCAAACGTGGATATCAATGTTTAATTGCCTCTTTATCAACTAATCGTAATTCATGCATGCATTAATTGCACCGAACTAATTAACTTCCCCAACCAAGATATTTTTTTCTCCGGCTAGCTAAATTATTCCAGCCACAATACGAATCTCTAAGGTCTAACGCCTTACACTATAATCAAGTAGTCAATCATCATCATAGACCACATATTCAGCCCAACAAGAAAGACATTCAATACAAGTTGTAACTCATTCGATCAAGTCACAAGTTCATTTCATTCATAGCATGATCTCCATATACAAGTTGCACATATTTGCATAAAGCAAAACAAGATACCATTTCAATTACATTCCGTTTAAATTGGTAACGGTTTAGTCAATTCCTATCTCATATTATACCATTCGTTTAGTTCTCCCGAATGGGACCTCTTGATAATCAAGTCGGGCCTCTAAAGTGACTTCAAAGTGTGATGGGGTGTTCGGGTGTGAATCACATATCAACATTCTTTATATCGGTCTCAACAATAGCAAATAATAAGCACATATAGGCATGTCATCAACATCATGCAACATAGCATATTAATTTACTTATGTATGTATACCAAGTATGGAATATTCATACTATTAACTACCTATCAATGGTAGATAAAACACATTATTCAAGGCTAATACTCTATCAATGTATTAGACCAATAACAAAACAATACAACACTTCACAAGTCACTAGGTAGCATATTCTTACTAACTAGTATATAACCAATCCCTTATAAGTCAAACCGTAGATATGGTCGACAATCCGATCAACCAATCATCGTGGTGATTACCATCAATGCCCATCACCAAGTTCCAACATATCATGAGGAAATTTCACCTTGATCAAGGTAGTCCCCATATACCAAAACACAACCATCGTGAAAGGGTCATCAAATTCCAAACACAAGTAATACAGAACCCAGAACCGGTGATTAAATACTACCATAACTATACACCTATATAGTAATCTATGAAATACTAATAGGTACCACGGGAGGCTTAACCACTCCACTCTCAATGTATTACTGAACGAACTTTCGCCATAATGCACATTAACACGATTTATCACCATTTATCTTGGGACCGACAGCATCCTAGTTTTATGATTCTAAAAATTGAACAAGAAACAACAAATTGCCTAATTTAAAATGCAACACCTACTCTTGGTATAACTTAAACTCATAAAGCAATAAAGGAGACATATAATACTCCTAGACACAAACCTTCACTCACGGAAATCTAGACCAAACGAACTTAGTACTTTAAAGATCCAAGTCGTATACTTGTACAAAGAATATGCCAATAAGGCATTATAAACAACACTCGATTTAAATACTCCATTTCGACTAAAAACCCAAACCCAAACTAGGCCATGGAACCTATCCCGCTTATAGCTAACATAAGCTCCGATACTAACCGAACGACCGACCTCGATTCCAACACGAATCCCAAGGTCGTACGCTGAACTAACTTAATAAGAGGACAAGCACTTTATAAACAATAGTGCTAGTCAAAAGCCGAAAGCAAACTCGCTCTTAAACATGAACATAACACCGCACTAAAATAATTGTATTTAAAAAATCGAATCAACTAAGCAATATAAGAAAGAAGTCCTGCAAAGCCTAAAACCAACGACAATGAAACCAAGAGAGACATTACTCTCAAAGGAGGAAAACAAAACCTCAAGCCGCAACAATGCAGACGCTAATCAAACCATCTGGCACTCAAGCCTGGCCAAGCTTCAACAAAGAACCATCCCTGATATAACAATTACCCAACGCTAAAGCCACCGGGTCAACCAACAACTATAAAAACTAGAATAGGAAGCCCCCAAAGCTACAAATGTCCTGAGACAATCGAAATAAATACTAAACTACAAACAAGCACGACACAACACGCCGGCCCAAGAAATAACCAATACAAATACCCAAGTATTCTAATTCGATCAGAAGTCTAAATAACTTTACAAAATGTCGATCTCACAAGAATAGCAAAGTACATGAAATCAATGACAATGCTAAAAGGAACAAGACTCCACAAGCCGCTACTGGAAAGTCGCTATAAACACGAACCACACGATCTAACCTCGATCTATCGACCACCGCGCCTCTACAATCTCGATCTACTGACCTCAAAGGCAAAATTATCACATCGCAACTAAAACAAGTACGATGAGTCATAATGACCCAAAGACGCTACTACAATATATATGCAACATATAATTATGTAACATAAACATAACTGTGGTGTCATTTAATATATGACGGAAACCAGGAAGAGGCGCCAGATCGCTTCGATACCCAAGATATCCACTCCTTCTACTTTACTAAACCGTCCCAAATGAACCAGGTGTAATTCCATGTTCACTAAATCAAATGAATTAGAAGGTAGTTCTACAAGACATCATATGCAAGTATAATATATTATATATGTCAAGCTATTCACACTGCGTACACGTGTAAGGGTGCATGTTTATATATATACATTCCTATTTCAAGATGTATATCTCTAAATATACATATCAAATCTCCATAAAATCATCATGCATAAGTGTGCATATCTATATATATACACACAAGTCTTCTATATATCTCATATACTTTTATATCTATATATACATATCAAATCTCTCATATATCATCACCAATACAAACATGGTCAATAAGATCTCATGTTCAACTAACACTTTGTTATCACATAAGTGCCCATAGTAAGTTTTCACATAAAGGATAGAGAAGATACTTCGTCAATAAGCCCTTTTCGTCGTATTGCTCACGCAATCACAAGCTGATTAATCATATCGTGCGGTGATACCGTGTTCGGTATCAAATGCAGAGCTCTCTTCTCGGTGCGAGCTCTGCTCGGGAAAATAGCACTAGCCAATGTGCTCAATTGGTTTGCGACAATTTCCCAGTAGCTAGCGGTGGAGGTGTGTGTGCAGAATCCGGAATGCGGCGCATTACAATCACGAATCCCATAATCGTGAAGAGCAATGCATCGTCCCACCATCATCATGAAAACTCAAATAATGCCGTTTGGACTTATATGCAATGCACAAGTAGATGTTTACTTGCTAATTCTCAAGTAGATATAATGACCTACTAAACTCATACGATTATGCACATTGTTACATAAATCTCATTTGAGTCTCTAAATCATAAGTGTCAAGTTTGTTCACTCTATTCAATTCAAGTCCCAAAGCTAGTAATCTAGTCAATATAATTGATATAATGTAGGATCTCACCACGATCCTCGTAGGTTCAATTGTTCCTTAACTCGACTCGTTGAGTCTTTACTACAATTCCACCCAAATAGAGTTTGAACACTATATGTGTTCCAAGACTCTTTTCTATGTTCTCGTTTGAGGCATAGCAAGGTTCTCATTCCATTTAGGAATCTTAGTTCAAGTCCCAAGTCAATTATATAAGGGAAGCCCAAGTTGATTATTGTGAAATCAAGCTTAGTTCAATTTTGATTCATAATTCCACTTAATAGTAGAATCCAAGTTCACCACAATTCATTAACTGTAGAACAGATCAGACACGAAGGCAAATACATTCAATATGCTCATAAGTCATATCATAGAAACACATAGAAGAATCAATTCTTGACAAGGTAGGAAATCATGCATTTAGTCATAATATAAAATATCCACATAGTATTCCATATTCACCTATGAAATTCAACGAGTCACAACTTAACCATCGGTCCATTAAGTACTATCAAGACTACTCCGTTAGTCTCGGATCAT
>CM028379.1:73904845-73939262 GCA_013146195.2 Codonopsis lanceolata | reverse complement strand
GAGAGAAATTTTTTAGGTTATCTGATTGTGGAAAAATTATTCAAGTGATAACAAGTTAATTCTATGACTTGTGGGAGATGAACTCGTAACCTCCCACCAAACCTTAAAATTATTCCCAAGCAAGAAGTAGCAAGTAAAGGTCAAGCATCGTTGATGAAGTACATGCTTGAAGAAATCGAAAATCTCATACTCGATAAATCAAAGTACTGAACAGGTAATGCAATAGTGAAAGCAATTTAGATCTTTAGAATTGAAAGAATTCTGGACAGGATCTAAAAAGTTTTTGAAAGTCTTACTTGCTCATAAATTTTATAAAATGAAAGCTTGTTTTGGCAATTAAGAGTAGCAAATCCTTTAAGCAGAATGTTTGTTTTTGAAAGAGTAAAATAAGGATTGCTTGTAATATCAATTTTTGAAAATCAATTTTTGGAAAATTAATTTTTGAAAACCTAATATCAATTTTCTGAAAAATCAAAAAAAATTTAAAAACTGATACCAATTTTTCTTAAAAAATCATTTTCTGGAAAATCAATTTTACAAAAACTTTTTTTATTTCTGTTGAAAGAAAAAGGTTTTCTGTTGAACGTAAGACTCAACTTAGGGTTTTAGTTTTAAGCAAAGTTTTCAACAGAAATGCCACAGAGGCTGAGCATTATTCACAAAGAATCAGCTAAGGGTAATAGTCACATTTGTTTTGTGTGTTCATTTGGGATTTAGTTAAGTCAATTCTCCTTCTTACGAAAAGAAGTGTTATCACTCTCCTCCTAAGCCAATTCCCCTCCTAAGTTATAAGTCAGATACCAAGTGTTCAGATACCAAGTGTTAACCAAGTGATACCAGTGACACTGATACCAAGTGTATATGTCATACTAAGTGTATATGTCATATAACTCTCCTCCTTAATGGTTGCAAGCATTAAAGAATAAAACTTGAAGAGCAGATGCAAGCAAATAATCAAGAAGGAATCGGAAGAGATGTAGAAAGGAAGGGTAGATAGCTGAAGAAAGACACTAAATAACGAAAGAAAGAAAGTACTAAAAAGTTTCTGAATAAAAGGCTACATTCTAGTTTGAGTCTCCAAAACTACCGGTGCTAGATTCTAGAGAGAAGTCTATATCTTGATCATAAAAACTTTTGCCACCGAATAATTCCTTTGTGATCAGCAATTCTCCTGTGATTGGAAGCCGTTCGTCCTCTTGAATAGTGGCAAGAATGGTGTGGTAGAAGCATAGGAACTAACTGATTATCCTAGCGTACTTGAGTATACCAGACCCATTCACTCGTCTTTGTTGGAAGGAGCGGCAGATGAGAGAGAAGACAACTTCAGACCAGTTGATGACATGGGAGTCAAGAACTGCAATAGTGAGGCTCTGAAGTCTTCTGGTGTCGCTTCTTGAGCCAGGTTCATGAAACATAAGGCATTGGCTCAGAATTTCTCTAACACAGTACACGTCTAGGGGATAGTTGAAAAGATCCCATGTACAGAAGTCATTTCGAGACTGGTGGCCAGTTCGGTGCAGCCATGATTCGTTAAGAACAAAATCATTGATAGAGTTAGGTCCAGCAGAAGGAAGATTGAAGACTCTAGCAAGGCTGTCGGCACTGAGGACAAGGTCAGTACCTCGAATGCGACCGTGGAGACCTGTACCATCTCTTGACAGATGCATCCTCGAGTAGAATTCGTCGACCAGTGAGAGGCAGTAGAATTCTTCACAAAAGCAGAGGATGGAGATGAGTCCAGAACTAAGGAAAAGATCGAAGATCTTTGCTCCAACAGTGTTGTCAAGGAGAAATTGCTCTCCTTGAATCGTTCGACCGAAAATGTAGGATTGACGTCCTACTCTGGTGACGAAGGAAGATTCAAAGGGACCGATAGGGTGAGAGACGCTGTTCGACGAAGAGGCGGCCATGAAGAATTTCTCAGGAAAAAACTTGTGCACTGGTAATTAATCGTCAGGATTGATTGGGAAACGATGGAGACCAAAAAGAAGTATACGAATATATATATTCAGTACTTTCTGAGATTGGGTACGGTGAACACATAGATCAAGAACCGTCGTTTGGTAGTCCTCAATAAAGCTATTATAGATTGAAATGAGAACTGGCGGGGCAATCATTTCGAAGCTTGATTGTGAGAGGACATTTTTATGAGAGAGGCGGCGATTCATGATGGCGATAATTAAGTCTTCTAGGGAATATGTATTTGGACATATTGGAGACTTAAAATCGAGGGAATTTCAATACCAATAAAGATTTGATTTATAGCTTAGGGTATTGAAATGAAGATGTGTTGATATCCATGAATAAAAAGAATGTACTGAACTTTGTAAAAATACATTTAGGAAATGTGATAGGTTTTAAGTATTCCAGATATTCTAATAGATAATTACGGGGCATTCTGAATCATCTACACAATCCTCAGCAATCTCCCAAATCTATAGAATTGTGGAACTGAAATTATTTCAAAAATATTTTGGAAGAATTTTTTAAAAATGTTTTTACAAAACAGTTAAGGTTTTTTTGTATTCTTTGTTTACTAGAAGAAATTTACGGAGCTTTCTGAGTCATCCACACAGTCTTCAGCAATCTTCCAATTCTTTTAGTCATTCCAAAACAAAATTGTTTTGAAAATCATTTTTTGAAGAATTTTTGAAATATTCTTTTGAAGAACAATCAATCATTCCTAAAAGTTTTATATCAAAGATATCATAACACAAGATTGATCAGCAGCAAGAAATCTGAAACCAATTTTGTTGATTAGTTTCAGTAGAGTGTGAAGTGTGCTGATACAAGAGTATGAACGACAGAGAAGAAGGTCTGCAGTTTAGGTTTTGACCGGTAGACATTGGGGTCTACCGATTCAACTGATAACTTTTTGAGGAAGTATGCAACAGAGATGAAGGTCTGTTGATACCAATTAAAGTTTAAGCGAGGTTATCAGTCTTTTGAACACATGAAAGAAGATAGCTATAGAATAGCTTTTAAACTGTATTGAACAATGTGCTCAAGGAGAGGGGAAGTTTACTGATTTTAAAGAGCTGAAGGAAGTCAATCAATTGTTGGAAAATATCAATTGATTGTATGAAGGATACCAATTTATGAATGATATCAATCATTGAGGGGTGATCAGTAAACTTTGAGGTATGCCGTTGTGGAAAGAATGAGTGACAGAGGAATCGACATAGATAATGGTCTGCTGATGAAGGAGATCAGCAGGGATTATGTCTGCTTAGGATAGACAGAATTAATAGTTCTTGCAGATAATAAGTTTAGCTGTATAAGGATGGACCAGCAGACATTGAGGTCTGCCAATACCAATTGAATGAAGAGTATTACAGCTTATATCCTTTGGAATGCCTTGACTTCTGGAAGGATTGACCATAGGTTTCATCGGCAAAGAGAACGAAATAAAGTTGGAGGGAGAGCAAAAAGTTTAAAGAATATTGAAGCATAAACAGCAGTAACAGTGGTATAGGAAAGATACCAAGTTCTGCAGTTGGCTCCTCCTCACTAGTAGATTTATGCGCTTCGAACTCTTGGGATCTGCGGAGAGTAGAAAGAAGATTTTCTGCAAGTTTCCTTTTTGCCTTGGCAGCTATCAGGAGATACATATGCTTCATCGGCAAAGATTAACTGATGACCATGCTTCTACAAAATAGAATTGATGATTGGAGCATTTGGAAGCCAAAAACAGAAGATACCAACCTGTTCAGTTAAAGTGCATTGAATCACAGAGAAGCAAGTTACTTAAACTTAGTTAGGCTGACGGTACAGATGCAGAATGACTTTTTGCTTCAAGGTCAACGGTTAAGAAGAGGATGACTAACCTTTTAAGGTAAAGGAAGTCATTGTTCAAGACAATGGAAACAGGGGAAAGTTAAAAGCACAGTTGTCATTGAACTAGACGAAGCAGCGGAGAGGAATAGAATTTGAGGGAACTGCTTATATCCTCGAAAGGTCGATTTGTTACAACGGCAGAGATGAGGTCTACCGCTAAACAAGAGAGACCATGAATTTTTTGAGGGAAATTAAGATTCATCAAAACATCATGGGTTGAGATGAGATCTATAATTCCTGATGAAGTAGTTGCAAGGTATGCAGTTACTTCAAAGAAATCCAAGACTTAAAAATTTAACCATACTTCAACATCATTTCTTCAGATAACAACTGTTGAATGCACCATGTTGAATAAGGAAATTTATAAGTGAGGATTGGTTTGCTGTTGGGTTAACAGCAGAGTTATATTTGCTGTATTGAGTTCGGAACAATATATTATAAGAAGTACAAATACCGAAAACTCAAGAAAATATAAGATTTCATGCTATCAAGGAATATTCAAGCAAAGGCAGATAGACATGAAGTAAAGATGTTTTGAACAAGTTCTCATTTAGATCAAAAATAACACAAATACAAAGAGGATTTAAAGATTACAGTGTTCATTACAACTTCCAAAGACTTAACTATTCCTTTGTAAACAACTAATCTAAACACCTGATACATATCTAAAAAGGAATGTTACAAGGAGATGTCTATGAAGACCATGGACCCAGATCCAGCTAACCAGTTGGAAGATGAAATAAGGGTCCTAAATCAAGGGACATAAATGACCCAAGGAGGAGCTGGGACACTGGTCCAACGAGGTTGCCAAACATGATCTCTTCATTTTGTAAGAAATGCAGATATGTGATCCTATCGCCTCCTCTTCCTTCTCTCATTAGCTAGCTCTCAAGCCAGGGTGACCTTCACAAACCCGCAAGACTTCCTTTGTAGAGTCCGCAGTTGTGAAAAGAGCTAATCCCGTGAGAGAACCATGTCAGCTAAGGATCATATAGAAGGTCTACGAGGCCTTGAAGGAGCGGCTGGCATGAGCATAGTCACAGGAATCTGGGAGAGGCATGTTAAATGGTTGTTAAGGAAAGTATTCACGCGAGAGAAGTTCTTGAAACAAACCAAACAACTTTCAAAGAATCGGAAGAGTGATTCTAAGTTGTTGAGGAGAAGCCTTGATCTAGTGCTAAGAATTCTCCTAAGTAACATTTTGGAAGAAGGGGATCCTGTATCAGTGTCTATCATAGTGTTTGAAGTAGTTTGCGAGTGATAGAGAAGAGAGAAGGAAGGTCTCTATAAATACTCGTTGAGGCAAGACAATGGACCGACTCATTTAAGAGTGAGAAGTCATTTTCAACTACTCTTCAATAAAAGTTATATGGGGAAGAGTGAGAGTTGATATAAATTTCTAGATATCCGGTAAAGTCATCTTTTGGAAAGCTAAAAGATTTTGAAAAGTAGACCGATTTATAGAACACTGGTTTTAATTGATTAAATAGAGTTATCAAGTATGTAAGCATGTTGAGAACTGTGTTTAGTGATCCTACATGATATCCATTTGGTTTGGTTGAGTTTTTATGTGAAGACCTTGAGTTATGTGACTAAGTTTTTTGATTAAAAGATGGAAGAAAATATATGAAAGTTTGCTAAGTTAATATGATATTGTTTGTAGTCTTTGACTTGTGGTATTGAGTTGGAATCTATGAGAACTATGGAACAACATGGAACATATTAGTTGTATTTGTTTATCTAAGGCAACAATGTACTTATTATATAACTCATTGTATCCTTGTTCTGTAACATATGATAATGTGAACTTGTAAGTGAATCATATGAATTAGAAACAGTTGTGGTTCAACACCCAAGTGAGTTTTGTAAAGTGAATCAAAAGAGATTTAAAAGGAAGAAAAACTTATCCGATAGGCATAAATACTACCTCTAACCTGTCTACGAGGTAGAGAACAGTGCAGGTTAATAGCAAAGTTTGATCTGGCATAAGCCCCTCAGTCATGAAGATAAGGTTAACCCTCTTAGGTAAAAGCTTTGTCTTCACGACTTGTCTAGGGTTGTAGGGACCTAGCCTTGTGAATGAATTATCCCAGGAATGTGTATCTATTGTGAACAAGATCAAGAAAGAGCAAGTGGTGTTAGGGAAAACGGATTGGAAATGTATCTCAATCTTGTATACTTCAAGTGTTTGAACAACTATGTAATGTGAAGTGAACTCCTTATTCTATATTAACGTTGGCATGATTATCTCATAAACCTCGAATTCGTTCTTGCGAAGAAAAAAAAAAGGAGATACGAGGTATCAATCCCCGTACCTCTCGCATTCTAAGCGAGCACTCTACCATGTAAGGAACATCCCATTTTATTATCAATAATTTTTTTAATTATTTTGTTATAAATAGCCAAGACATCTTAATATATATGATCTATCATCTTTCTCATAACTAATGTCCCTACATTTTGCGAAAATACGTTGGCTATTCGATAATAATGCAATGACGACGTAGTATTTAGTAAATAATGACGCGAGACATTAACTATGAGTTTAAATTCACATGACGTATGTAAACATGCATGCTTAATTAGTAGGATGCAACATACATTGCCATGACTTTATACGATGACCTATATATAACTATTTGACAATGATAACGTGCTCAAAATAACAAGTAAAATGTTTTCTTAAAAATTTGACAATATTATTTCGACTAAACGAGCACAAGCTCGCTTGCCTCGTCAACTTCAATATTAAATTAGTTAACTGTCATCGACATAGCATGAAAAATTAGATGTGATGCAAGAACACGCGCTTATGAGATATATAATATGCTAATTAAAGCAACAATGGAGCATATTAGTTGTATTGGTTTATCTAAGGCAACAATGAACTTACTAGATAGCTCATTGTATCCTTGTTATGTAACATATGGCAATGTGAACTTGTAAGTGAATCGTATTAGAAACTATTTTGGTTCAACACCCAAGTGAGTTTTGTAAAGTGAATCAAAAGAGATTAAAAATGAACAAAAACATATCCAATAGGCATCAATACTACCTCTAACCTATCTACGGGGCGGAAAACAGTGCAGCATAGCAGCATATTTTGATCTGGCCTAAACCCCTCAGTCATGAAGATAAGGTTACTCCTCTTGGGTAATAGCTTTGTCTTCACGACTTGTCTAGGGTTGTAGGGACCTAGCCTCATGAATGACTTACCCCAGGAATGTGTATCTATTGTGAACAAGATCAAGAAAGAGCAAGTGGTGTTAGGGGAAACAGATTGGAGATGTATCTCATTTTTGTATACTTCAAGTGTTTGAACAACTTTGTAATGTAAAATGATCTCCTTATTCTATATTAACGTTGGCATGATTATCTTATAAACCTCGGATTCGTTCTTGTGAAGAAATAAAAATGGAGATGCAGGGAATGGCTCTCTCTACCTCCCGCATGCTAAGCGAGCACTCTACCATCCAAGCTACAACCCCACTAGATTATCAATAAATTTATTTATTTATTTCAATATAAATAGCCAAAACATCTGAATATATATGATATATAATCTTTCTCATAACTAATGTCCCTGCACTTTGCAAAAATACGCTGGCTATTCGATAATATAGCAACAACGACATGGTATTTAGTAAATAATGACGTGAGATATTAACTATGAGTTTAAATTCACATTAAGTTTGTAAACATGCTTAACTTGTTGGACGCAACATACATTGCCATGACTTTATACGATTACCTATTTATAAATATTTGAACAATGATAACATGCTCATCATAACAAATAAAATGTTTTCTTACAAATTTGACAATATTAGTTCGACTAAACGAGCACAAGCTTTCTAGCATCATCAACTTCAATATTAAATTAGTTAACTGTCATCGACATAGCATGAAAAATTAGATGTGATGATATAACACGCGCTTATGAGATATATAATATGCTAACTAAAGCAACAATGGATCTTATTAGTTGTATTGGTTTATCTAAGGCAAAAATGAACTTACTAGATAGCTCATTGTATCCTTGTTGTGTAACATATGGCAATGTGAACTTGTAAGTAAATCATATGAATAAGAAATTGTTGTGGTTCAACACCCAAGTGAGTTTTGTAAAGTGAATCAAAAGAGATTAAGAATGAAAAAAAAAACGTATCCGATAGGCGTCAATACTACCTCTAACATGTCTATGGGGCGGAGAAGAGTGCAGGTTAGCAGCCAAGTTTGAACTGGCCTAAACCCCTCAGTCATGAAGATAAGGTTACACCTCTTGGGTAATAGCTTTGTCTTCACGACTTGTCTAGGGTTGTTCGGACCTAGCCTCGTGAATAACTTACCCCAGGAATGTGTATCTATTGTGAACAAGATCAAGAAAGAGCAAGTGGGGTTAGGGGAAACGGATTGGAGATGTATCTCAATCTTGTATACTTCAAGTGATTGAAAAACTTTGTTATGTGAAGTGATCTACTTATTCTATATTAAGGTTGGCATGATTATGTTATAAACCTCGGATTCGTTCTTGCAAACACAATAAATTGGAGAAGCAGGGTATCGATCCCCATACCTCTTGCATGCTAAGCGAGCGCTCTACCATCTAAGCTACATCCCCATTTTATTGTCAAGCAATTTATTTATTTTATTTTATTATTAATAGCGAAGACATCTTAATATATATGATCTATCATCTTTCTCATAACTAATGTCCCTACGGTTTGCGAAAATACGTTGGCTATTCGGTAATAATGCAACGACGACATAGTATTTAGTAAATAATGACGCGAGACATTAAGTATAAGTTTAAATTCACATGACGTATGTAAACATGCTTAACTAGTTGGATGCAAGATACATTGCCATGACTTTATACGATATCCTATATATAACTATTTGACGATGATAACATGCTCATCATAACAAGTAAAATGTTTTCTTACAAATTTGACAATATTATTTCGACTAAACAAGCACAAGCTCGTTAGCCTCGTTAACTACAATATTAAATTAGTTAACTGTCAGCAACATTGATAAGCCCAAGATTTCCACAAATTTTCCTGGGAATTTTCTTCTATTTTGTGCTATTTTTGAATTAATTATGCTTTGGAAATATTATTATTTTTGTTTTTCTGCTTAATGTAGGTTTCCATGCATAATTGAGCTTTTATATGGTGTTTAGCACGAAGTTCGAGGCAATTTCGGACTGAAAAGTTGAATTAGAAATGATTCGGTCAACGTTTGTTAAGTCCGTCAAGAGTTCCCAGGCAAACAGAGGCTAACAGAGGCTAACAGCTTTAACAAAGGACCAAACTGAAGAGCTGGCAGGGGGCTGGAATGCGGCGCTAATTCCAGAAACTTCAGGGGCACTAGAGCAATTTCCCAAAGCTTTCTTGTGTGTTGTCATGCAGCTGCTGGTGTCGCGAGCCGGCCCGGATTCCAACAAGAAATCCCAAGGTCATGCCGCTGAAACTAACATAAGAAGAGAAAAAGCACTTGTTAAATAGTAGTGCGAGTCGAACAGTTGAGCTAACAAGCTCTAAACATGAACATAAAGCCGTACTAAAATACGGGCTTACAAAAATCGAAGATGCGGAAGCGTTAACCAAATGAAACCCCGAACTATGAAACTCGAAACCAAAGCCAAAGAACCCAAGAGATACATTATCTCACAAAGGGGAAAAAAAAACAAAACTCGCATGCCGCAACATTGCAGACACAGGACGCTGAACAAACCATCGGCACTCCAGGCCGGCGTTTCAACAAAGGACCAACCTGATATAACAATTACCCACGGCTAAAGCATACCGGGGTTAAGCAACAACTATAACAATTTAGAATAAGGAAAAGCCCCAAAGCTACTGCGTGCCTGGGAGACAACTGAAATAAATACTAAAACCACGAACAATGGCACGACACAACACGTCGACCCAAGGAAGAATCAATACAAATACCCAAGTACTCTACCCGACCGTAAAGTCTAAATAATTTTACAAAATCGATCTCATAAGAATAGCAAAATACATAATATAAGTGACGATGCTAAAAAGAAATAGGACTCCACAAGCAACTACTCGGGGAAAGTCTACTGCAACTAGAACGAACCATACGATCTAATCTTAATCTATCGATCAGCCGCGCTCTGCTACAGTCACGATCTACTCAACCTCAACGCGGCTACCAATTTACTGCAACTAGAAAACAAAGTACGGAATGAGTCATAATGACCCAGTACGCTACTACAAGAGATATGTAACATATAATTATGTAACATAAAAGAAATCATGGTGTCATTTTATAAATGACAGAAAACCAGTGAAGAGGCGTCGTATCATTTAGATACTCCACATGATAACCATTTCTTCTTACTTACTAAACCATCCAAATGAACCAGGGTGTAATTCCATGTTCAAACACAAATCAAATGAATTAGACCGTAGTTCCCATAAAAACATCATATGCAAGTATATATAATTATATATACTAATCAAACTGTTCATAGAATCATTAAGTATAAGTGTGCATATTTATATATATACACATCAATTCTTTCATAGAATCATCAAGTAGAAGTATGTGTGTTTAAATACATACATATCATATCGTTCATAGAATCATAATGTACAAGTATGTATATTTACAGATATACACCTTAAGTATTTCAATAATACACAATCAAGATAAACACGGTCAATTAGATCTCATGTTCAACTAACACTTTGTTATCACATAAGTGCCCATAATAAGCCACATAAGGGATAGGGAAGGTACCAAATCATTGTCGTTGTGTCGCTCCTGCAACCACAACCGTTAAACTGTTTCGTGCTGTCAGATGTACGTGATTGATACATCGACATACCGAGGGATACTCTAACCAATTTAGCATAATCCATGCGCTCTATTGGTTACGACAATGAGCTAACTTCCCCACTGTGGCCAACAGTGGAGGGTGTGTGAATTGTCTCTGATACGGCGATACATAGCAATCACGAGTCCCATAACTCGTGAAGACGATGCGTCGTCCCACCATCAACACATGAAATCAAATAATTCCAGCTGGACTTACATGCAATGCACAAGTAGATGTTTACTTGCCAATTCTCAAGTAGATATAATGATCTACTAAACTCATACGATTATGTACACTGTTACAATAATCACAAAACCACACTAGGAGCTCAATTGAGTCTCTAGATCACAAGTGTCAAACATGCACACTTAAATCAATCAAAGCTCCAAAAGCTAGTGACTAGTCGAATGGATTATAAATGTTGTGGGATCACACCACGATCCTCGTAAGGTTCAATTGTTCCTTAAACTTGACTCCGTTGATTTTTTACTACAATTCCAACCAAATAGGGTATAAATGATATATGCATTTCTAGCCCTTCTATGTTCTTGTTTAACGTATAGCTAGGTTCTCGTTCCATTTAGGAACCCTAGTTCACGTATCAATAAGTCAAGTAGAAGATAGAAGCCTAAGTTGATTAAGATCAAATCAAGCCCTAGTTCAATTCAAGTTCATAATGCCACCTATTAGTGGAATCCAAATTTCATTGCAAGTTAACAACCCAATAGTAGAACATGCATGAAGGCAAGAAACACTATATGCTTTATAAGTCATATTCATCAACTATGGAGAATCAATCATTAACAAGTATCACAATTATGCTTTCATAAGTCATAATATCTAATAAGCATAGATGTTTATTTCTAACATAAATCCAAGTTAAGTTCTTAACTTAACAAATACAATCACATATTG
This sequence comes from Codonopsis lanceolata, assembly GCA_013146195.2. Lineage (NCBI taxonomy): Eukaryota > Viridiplantae > Streptophyta > Magnoliopsida > Asterales > Campanulaceae > Codonopsis > Codonopsis lanceolata. The sequence goes on along the minus strand of CM028379.1, from coordinate 73,927,657 downwards.
TCCAAGACTACTATGTTAGTCTAGGGTCATTAAATCATTTAGATTATAAATAATAAACTCATCCTAGAATGATAATTCATCCCATTGTCCAAAATCCATAGTAGTCCATGAATTAAACAAAACCATCCTTAACAAGTTCAAATATTACAGATCACTCTGTGCAACAATCTAGAAAATTGCATTAAAACTTACTCTCAACTCCAAATGTACTGAATCTTACTTATTCAGGAATTATACTCTTTAAACTATAATTTAGCCTTTTAAATCACTTCATTCAGGCTTGTATTCATCAATCTATGATCATATCAAAATCAAGCTAATAATCTGTTTTTCTGTTATGATTGTTCTGCCCAGTCAATTAATAAATTCGACCATTAATTCCTCACAACTCTAAATTTCATGAATTTTATATATTCAGAAACTAGACTCTTGGAACTATAATTTAGAACTTTAAATTACTCTATTTGGACTTGTATTCATCAAGATACAGTCACCTCAAGTCATGTTAAAAATCTGGTTTTCTGTTATGACTTATTCAGCATGACTATCGTACAAAAATCACTAAAAATTCCCCATTGATCCAAATGACACAAATTTTAATTTCCAGAAACTAGACTCTTTTATATCGATTTTAACATTTTAAAATAGTCCAATTGGACTTGTATTCATCAAGTCATGGTCCTCTCAAGTTCATGACATAAATCTGATTCTCTGCTATGATTTACACTGAGTGTCTATCATAGAAAATTCTCCAAATATTCCTCATAAATCCAAATATCATAAATATTACATTTCCAGAAACTAAACTCTCCAAAATACAACTTAGAATTTTAAACTACTCAATTCAGACATGTATTCATCGAATTATGGTCACCTCAATATCACGTTAACAGATTGACTTTCTGGTAACAGCTTACTGGAACAGCCACGATTTGTGACTGATGAAAAATACTTCCTTAACTCCAAAATTTATGAAACTTTACAGAGAGTTACCTAACATGAATAGGTATAACATAATACATTTTTAGAAAATTCCCTTTAGTAGATTAGTACCAGTAACTTCCCAAAATTTGCCCAAAACAGAGACTGAATTTGTATTATTTGTTTTCCAACAAGTTCATGAACAACAATGATTCCAAATCAAAGCCTAAACATATTTCAAACTAAACCCAAGACCAAAATCATCAAGTCAAGATCCATGGAAAAATTTCAGATTTCATAGAAGCATCAAAACATTTTATAAACTTAATAAAACTCTTCCTTAGCATGATCTAAACAAGTTTAATGAAGACTAGCATGACAAACAATGTAGTCTGCAAAATTCTGAGAATTAGTAACGTACCTTCAGTATAGATCAAAAGAATGGATGATAAAACAAACCAAGGATTAGTAGTCTCCTCATCGATAGCTACGATTGGGTGCTCTCGAATCCAAAATCGGGTGGCCGGATCTCCGGGAAATCAATAAATACACACTAATCTCACCAACAATCTCCCACACTTGAGTTCTCTAACCATGGATGAATATGAGGAGTGGTAGGAGGTGTAAGGAGTGGAAGAAATTAGATATTTCAAGTCACAAAGGTTAGGGAGTGAGTGGAAAACAAGTGTCAAGCCCTTATAGGTCAATTTTTAAGTGAGATTAAGTCCCTAATTGAGGACTTAGTGCTAAAACTTTAACTTTGGCTTAATCCACTCTAATTAAGGTCTAATTAAGGTCTCAAGTCAGGTTTAGTGAAATTCATTAAGGGTCTCCAAGTAAATCAAATAAACAAGGCAAAACTCAAATTTTTGGAAATATTGAGAATAACTGATTCAGTCAACTTTAAAAATGCGCATGTACTGAAATACAACTGCAAAAATTATGCAAGAGGTATGGTTAGAAATATATTGAAGTTTAGTTTCTAACGCATCAAACGGATCTCAATTCCGAGTTGTCTACAGAAAACTATGACCAAATTACTACATCTCTATCATGGCCGAGGCGAATACACAAGTCACACCGGAAATGAAACACGAGCGTGTTCAAACTTAAACACAACCCAAACCAAAATAATACCAAGTTAATCCCCAAGGTCCCCCTAGTCATACAGGGCCAAACCTAGGATCAAAATAATACTAACCGAGTAATACGACAACACGATAACTAAAATCGTGAATTGGGGAATCAAACTTACGACAACAACTACTATGAACGTCGTGGCCACATGTAAACTTGTAAACATGGTTATTATGAAGGTAAATTCATCCGAGCAAGTACAAAAGGATTCGGGGTCTCACAGCTGGTGCCAAGTGTCACCATCTGCCGCCTCCCTCACAAGGCTTGACCCGCGTCTCCCTTTAGTGGACCCAAGTCCACCCGGCCCATCCTGCTCCAGCCGCCCACCATCCAGCCCACTATCCCTCACATCCCAACCCATTTGACCCCGGGTTGGACCTGCGTCCCTCATCCTGGGTTGCCCTTTCCAGCCCGTTCCCCATTTGCTTTTGTCTTTCCATTTAGCCCCTATTTCCTCCTTGTTTGCCCTATTCTGCCCCTGCCATCATAGTGCTGTTGCTACCCTCCATTTCTAATCCCAGCAGCTTCATTTTGTAAAAAAACCAAGCCCCCATTTCGGGCTATTGAGCCCTAAATGGGGCACCACCCCCATTTCCACCAAAATTCCTCCATGCTTCCAAAAATTGTCCAACAATGAAGGTTTGGAGCTTCAAATCAAGGGCCAATGATGCATTTACAAATGATTTCAACCCCGGAAACGTGATTTGTTCGGTTTAATTCTTCCTATCTCTATTTTTGATAGTTGTTATAATTTCTTGGGTTGATTAAATTTGTAAATGTTGAATTGGTTTATGCTTCAATTATTTATGTAATGCAGTTATTTTTCTATGTCCAATGTAGTGTTTTAATTTAATCTATCTCTTTATTTAGTACACATTCATGTTGGTTATTATTTTTGTGAACTTAATGCTTTTAATTATTTAACCAATAATTAAATGATTTTAGAAATATTTAGGATCCGCGAGAGCTACCTTTATATTTCGGACCAATCAATTTAATAGTTAGTGTTTTATGACACACACCGATAGCTATTGTGAGACTCGGTTTGACACGCGATCGAACCACCTTAGCCATTCGCGAGGTCGGGGAGGTTAGGGTTGACTATAAGATGCGAGAGCCCGTACTTAACCAATTTTATTTGTCTCGGCTACCAACATGACTTGTAGAAAAATATAGAGAGTTTTTTTTTTTTGCGAAGTATTACCCATGCGCTTGGTTATTATTGTGTGTTCTTCATGCTTTTAATGGCGTAGCGAACCATTAGATGATCACTAGAATGATAGGATACAAAGCGAAAGCCCTTCCTGTTATTCTGAAAATCACTATAGTAGTTTACGTGGCGTGAGACCGAAAGGAGATCGTGTGTAGATAGTCATTGGATGCTTGAATAGATATGTGGTTATTTTCTCCCCTATGTTATGTGTTGCGATGATATGAGCCCATAGCAAGGTTGAGTGATAGCTAAACGATGAAAAGTAAAAAAAGGATTAAATTAAACACTGGCTAGACTAGAAATAATGCACTCCTATATTTTTATCTTGATTTGTTGTTGCCAAACGACCTCCGCAGTAGTGTAGATTTAATTGCTTTCTAAGTTGTTTATATTTTTATATTTTAATTCATTTTCTTTTCGCTCAAATATAATTAGCTAGCATAGTTTTGGTACTTAGTTGGAGTGAGAATTACACGCATTCCTTGTGGGATCGATAACTCGTACTTAGGTATACTTCATTACTTGATACGGCCGAGTATTCTTGCACGAGTTGCATTTTCCGCACATCAAATATAGCATGAAAAATTAGATGTGGTGCAAGAACACGCGCTTATGAGATATATAATATGCTAATTAAAGCAACAATAGAACATATTAGTTGTATTGGTTTATCTAAGGCAACAATGAACTTACTAGATAGCTCATTGTATCATTGTTGTGTAACATATGACAATGTGAACTTGTAAGTGAATAGTATGAATTAGAAACTGTTGTTGTTCAACACCCAAGTGAGTTTTGTAAAGTGAATCAAAAGAGATTAAAAAAGAACAAAAACGTATCTGATAGGCGTCAATACTACCTCTAACCTGTCTACGTGGCGGAGAACAGTGAAGGTTAGCAGCAGAGTTTGATCTGGCCTAAACCCCTCAATCATGAAGATAAGGTTACTCCTCTTGGGTAATAGCTTTGTCTTCACGACTTGTCTAGGGTTGTAGGGACCTATCCTCGTGAATGACTTACCCCAGGAATGTGTATCTATTGTGAACAAGATCAAGAAAGAGCAAGCGGTGTTGGGGGAAACGGATTGGAGATATATCTCAATCTTCTATACTTCAAGTGTTTGAACAACTTTTCTTATGTGAAGTGATCTCCTGATTCTATATTTACGTTGGCATGATTATCTTATAAACCTCGGATTTGTTATTGCGAAGAAAAAAAATGGAGATAAAGGGTATCAATCCCCGTACCTCCAGCATGGTACCATCCAAGCAACAACCCCACCTGCTTATCAATAAATTTATTTATTTATTTCATTATAAATTGCCAAAACATCTAAATATATATGATCTATCATCTTTCTCATAAATAATGTCCCAACACTTTGCGAAAATACGATGACTATTCGATAATAATGCAACAACGACATAGTATATAGTAAATAATGACGCGAGACATTAACTATGAGTTTAAATTCACATGATGTATTGGATCCAACATACATTGCCATCACTTCATATGATTATGTATACATAACTATTTGACGATGATAACATGCTAATCATAACAAGTAAAATGGTTTCTTACAAATTTGACAATATTATTTTGAGTAAACGAGCACAAGCTCGCTAGCCTCGTCAACTTTAGTATTAAATTAGTTAAATGTCATCGACATAGCATGAAAAATTAGATGTGATGCAAGAACACGCGCTTACGAGATATATAACATGCTTATTAAAGCAACAATGGATCATATTAGTTGTATTGGTTTATCTGTGGCAAAAATGAACTTACTAGATAGCCCATTGTATCCTTGTTAGAGCTGTCATATTAGGGGCGAGTTGGGCTCGTGGCAAAAATGAACAATTACTAGATAGCCCATCATGTATCCTTGTTAGAGCTTGTATATTAGGTTTGTTTTCTATACCCGTTAGTAAGTTTTTATGGACCCTAGAATTTGGACTATGTATTGTTAGTCTATTAAGTAATTGGCCCAGCCCAAGTGTAAGTTTATGGACCTATACCTAAGCCGTAAGTCACTAAGGAGTAAGGACTCTTAAGGTTACTGGGTTAGGCTTAGGTAAGCTGTAACTAGATTGGTAAAACATATCAACACGTCATTGGACGGTTGTTTTCTCCATGATATTGGATTAGTTTACACGCCAGCTTGGAGTTTATTTCGATGATTACACTAGATGCAATTAATGTAAATAAAAATTACAAAAACTTATAAAATATGATCTTACCAAAATTTTATACTTTTTTTATTTTGGATAAATAGCTCCTGTTTAAAAGTAATATTTTTTTAAAAAAAATAATATTTTTAGTAGTTCGTAAATAATAAAATAACAATTTTATACCTTAATTTTTTGAAAGTATATTCTTTAAGTGAAATATCTTAAAATAAAATAATAGACTTTTTACCCAAAATAAAAAAAGTATAAAACATATCTACTTTACCCAAGTTATATTTTGTCTAATTGGTGTATATTGGTAAATAAACCCAAAAGCCCGCGGGCTTGCCCATTTTGCTCGCGGCCCTACACGGGGCGGTTTGGGCTAGGGGTTTTCAGGGCTTTCCCGCCCCTGCTTTCACAACGGGGCTTTCCGCCCGCAAAACACACCTCTAATCCTTGTTGTGTAACATATGGCAATGTAAACTTGTAAGTGAATCATATGAATTAGAAGCTGTTGTGGTTCAACACCCAAGTGAGTTTTGTAAAGTGAATCAAAAGAGATTAAAAATGAAAAAAAAAAGTATACGATAGGCGTGAATACTACCTCTAACCTGTCTACGGGGTAGAGAATAGTGAAGGTTAGCAGCAGAGTTTGATATGGGCTAAACCCCTCAATCATGAGGATAAGGTTACACCTCTTGGGTAATAGCTTTGTGTTCACAACTTGTCTAGGGTTGTAGGGACCTAGCCTCGTGAATGACTTACCCCAGGAATGTGTATCTATTGTGAACAAGATCGAGAAAGAGCAAGTGGTGTTAAGGGAAACGAATTGGATATGTATCTAAATCTTGTATACTTCAAATGTTTGAACAACTTTGTTATGTGAAGTGATCTCCTTATTCTATATTAACGTTAGCATGATTATCTTATAAATCTCGGAATCGTTCTTGCAAAGAAAAAAATTGGAGATGCGGGGTAACGATCCTCGTACCTCTCGCATGCTAAGTGAGCACTCTACCATCTGAGCTGAATCCCCATTTAATTATCAATAAATTTATTTCTTTATTTCCTTATAAATAGCCAAAACATCTTAATATATATTATCTATCATATTTCACATAACTAATGTCCCTGCATTTTGTGAAAATACGCTGGCTATTCTGTAATAATGCAACGACGACATAGTATTTTGAAAATAATGATGCGAGACATTAACAATGAGTTTAAATTCACATGACGTATGTAAACATGCTTAACTAGTATGATGCAACATACATTGCCATGAGTTTATACGATATAATATATATATATATATATATATATATATATATATATATATATATATATAACTATTTGACGATGATAACATGCTCATCATAACAAGTAAAATATTTTCTTACAAATTCGACAATATTATTTCGACTAAACGAGCACAAGCTCGTTAGCCTCATCAACATAACTATTAAATTAATTAAATGTCATCAATATAGCATGAAAATTTTATGTGATGCAAGAACACGCGCTTATGAGATATATTATATGCTAATTAAAGCAACAATGAAACATATTAGTTGTATTGGTTTATCTAAGGCAACAATGAACTTACTAGATAGCTCATTGTATCCTTCTTGTGTAACATATGGTAATGTGAACTTGTAAGTGAATCGTATGAATTAGAAACAGTTGTGGTTCAACACCCAAGTCAGTTTTGTAAAGTGAATCAGAAGAGATCAAAAATGAACAAAAACATATTCGATAGGCGTCAATACTACCTCTAACCTGTCTACAGGGCGGAGAAAAGTACAGGTTAGTAGTAGAGTTTGATCTAGACAAAACGCCTCAGTCATGAGGATAAGGTTACACCTCTTGGGTAATAGCTTTGTCTTCACGACTTGTCTAGGGTTGTAGGGACCTAGCCTCGTGAATAACTTACCCGAAGAATGTGTACCTATTGTGAACAAGATCGAGAAAGAGCAAGTGGTGTTAGGGGAAACGAATTGGAGATGTACCTCAATCTTGTATACTTCAAATGTTTGAACAAATTTGTTATGTGAAGTGATCTCCTTATTCTATATTAACGTTGGCATGATTATATTATAAACCTCTCAATCGTTCTTGCAAGGAAATTTTTTTGGAGAAGCGGGGTATTGATCCTTGTACCTCTTGCATGCTAAGCGAGCGCTCTACCATCTGAGCTACATTCCCATTTAATTATCAATAAATTAATTTCTTTATCTCCCTATAAATAGCCAAGACATATTTATATATATATGATCTATCATCTTTAGCCTCGTCAACTTCAATGTTAAATTAGTTAACTGTCATCGACATAGCATGAAAAATTATATGTGATGCAAGAACACGTGCTTATGAAATATACAATATGCTAATTAAAGCAAAAATGGAACATATTAGTTGTATTGGTTTATCTAAGGCAGAAATAAACTTACTAGATGGCTCATTGTATCCTTGTTGTGTAACATATGGCAATGTGAACTTGTAAGTGGATCATATGACTTAGAAATTGTTGTGGTTCAACACCCAAGTGAGTTTTTTAAAGTGAATCAAAAGAGATTAAAAATGAAGAAAAACGTATCCGATAGGCGTCAATACTAACTCTAACATGTCTATGGGGTGGAGAACAGTGCAGGTTAGTAGTCGAGTTTGATCTGGCCTAAACCCCTCAGTCATGAAGATAAGGTTACACCTATTGGGTAATAGGTTTGTCTTCACGACCTGTCTAGGGTTGTAGGTACCTAGCCTCGTGAATGACTTACCCTAGGAATGTGTATCTATTGTGAACAATATCAAGAAAGTGCAAGTGGTGTCAGGGAAACAGATTGGAAATGTATCTCAATCTTGTATACTTCAAGTGTTTGAACAACTTTGTTATGTGAAGTGATCTCATTTTTCTATATTAACGTTGGCATGATTATCTTATAAACCTAGGATTCGTTCTTGCAAAGAAATTTTTTTGGAGATGTGGGGTAACGATCACCGTACCTCTCGCATGCTAAGCGAGCACTTTACCATCTGAGATACATTCCCATTTTATTATCAATAAATTTATTTATTTATTTCGTTATAAATAGCCAAGACATCTTAATATATATGATCTATCAAATTTCTCATAACTAATGTCCGTACATTTTGCGAAAATACGCTGTCTATTCGGTAATAATGCAACGACGACATAGTATTTAGTAAATAATGACGTGAGACATTAACTATGAGTTTAAATTCACATAACGTATGTAAACATGCTTAACTAGTTGGATCCAACATACATTGCCATCACTTTATACGATTACATATATATAACTATTTGACAATGATAACATGCTAATCATAACAAGTAAAATGGTTTCTTACAAATTTGACAATATTATTATGAGTAAACGAGCACAAGCTCGCTAGCCTCATCAACTTCAATATTAAATTAGTTAAATGTCATCGACATAGCATGAAAAATTAGATGTTATGCTAGAACACGCGCTTATGAGATATATAATATGCTAATTAAAGCAACAATGGATCATATTAGTTGTATTGGTTTATCTGTTGCAAAAATGAACTTATTAGATAGCCCATTGTATCCTTGTTGCGTAACATATGGCAATGTGAACTTGTAAGTGAATCATATGAATTAGAAATAGTTGTGGTTCAACACCCAAGTGAGTTTTGTAAAGTGAATCAAAAGGGATTATAAATGAAAGAAAAATGTATCCGATAGGCGTCAATACTACCTCTAACCTGTCTACGGGGCGGAGAATAATGAAGGTTAGCAGTAGAGTTTGATATGGGATAAACCCCTCAGTCATGAGGAGAAGGTTACACCTCTTGGGTAATAGTTTTGTCTTCACGACTTGTCTAGGGTTGTAGGGACCTAGCCTCGTGAATGACTTACCCCAGGAATGTGTATTTATTGTGAACAAGACCGAGAAAGAGCAGTGCTATTAAGGGAAACAGATTGGATATGTATCTCAATCTTCTATACTTCAAACGTTTGAACAACTTTGTTATGTGAAGTGATCTCCTATATTAACGTTGGCATGATTATCTTAAAAACCTAGGATTCGTTCTTGCAAAGAAAAAAAATTGGAGATGCGGGGTATCGATCCCCGTACCTCTCGCATGCTAAGCGAGCGCTCTACCATCTGAGCTACATCCCCATTATATTATCAATAAATTTATTTATTTATTTCCTTATAAATAGCCAAGACATCTTAATATATATGATCTATCACCTTTCTCATAACTAATGTCCCTACATTTTTCGAAAATACGTTGTCTATTCGGTAATAATGCAACGACGACATAGTATTTAGTAAATAATGACATGAGACATTAACTATGAGTTTAAATTCACTTGACGCATGTAAACATGCTTAACTAGTTGGATGCAACATACATTGCCATGACTTTATACGATATCGTATATATAACTATTTGATGATGATAACATGCTCATCATATCAAGTAAAATGTTTTCTTACAAATTTGACAATATTATTTCAACTAAACGAGCACAATCTCGTTAGCCTCTTCAACTTCAATATTAAATTAGTTAACTGTCAGCGACATAGCATGAGAAATTAGATGTAATGCAAGAACACGCGCTTATGAGATATATAATATACTAATTAAAGCAACAATGGAACATATTATTTGTATTGGTTTATCTAAGGCAAAAAGGAACTTACTAGATAGCACATAGTATCCTTGTTGTGCAGCATATGTCAATGTGAACTTGTAAGTGAATCGTATGAATTAGAAACTGTTGTTCTTCAACACCCAAGTGAGTTTTGTAAAGTGAATCAAAAGAGATTAAAAAAGAACAAAAACGTATCTGATAGGCGTCAATACTACCTCTAACCTGTCTACGTGGCGGAGAACAGTGGAGGTTAGCAGCAGAGTTTGATCTGGCCTAAACCCCTCAATCATGAAGATAAGGTTACTCCTCTTAGGTAATAGCTTTTTCTTCACGACTTGTCTAGGGTTGTAGGGACCTAGCCTCGTAAATGACTTACCCTAGAAATGTGAATCTATTGTGAACAAGATCAAGAAAGAGAAAGTGGTGTTAGGGGAAACTGATTGGAGATGTATCTCAATCTTGAATACTTCAAGTGTTTGAACAACGTTTTTATGTGAAGTGATCTCCTGATTCTATATTAGCGTTGGCATGATTATCTTATAAACCTGGAAACTGATTGGAGATGTATCTCAATCTTGAATACTTCAAGTGTTTGAACAACTTTTTTATGTGAAGTGATCTCCTGATTCTATATTAGCGTTGGCATGATTATCTTATAAACCTCGGATTTGTTCTTGCGAAGAAAAAAAATGGAGATACAGGGTATCACTCCCCGTACCTCCCGCATGCTAATCGAGCACTCTACCATCCAAGCTATAACACACTTGATTATCAATAAATTTATTTATTTATTTCAATATAAATAGCCAAAACATCTGAATATATATGATCTATCATCTTTCTCATAACTAATGTCCCTGCACTTTGCGAAAATACGCTGGCTATTCAATAATAATGCAACAATGACATAGTATTTAGTAAATAATGACGCGAGACATTAACTATGAGTTTACATTCACATGACGTATGTAAACATGCTTAACTAGTTGGATGCAACATACATATCCATGACTTTATATGATTACCTCTTTATAACAATTTGACAATGATAACATAGTCATCATAACAAGTAAAATGTTTTCTTACAAATTTGACAATATTATTTCGACTAAACAAGCACAAGCTCGCTAGCCTCGTCAACTTCAATATTAAATTAGTTAACTATCATCGACATCACATGAAAAATTAGATGTGATGCTAGAACACGCTCTAATGAGATATATAATATGCTAATTAAAGCAACAATGGATCATATTAGTTGTATTGTTTTATCTAAGGCAAAAATGAACTTATTAGATAGCTCATTGTATCCATGTTGTGTAACATATGGCAATGTGAACTTGTAAGTGAATCATATGAATTAGAAATTGTTGTGGTTCAACACCCAAGTGAGGTTTGTAAAGTGTATCAAAAGAGATTAAAAATGAACAAAAATGTATCCGATAGGCGTTAATACTACCTCTAACCTGTCTAAGGGGCGAAGAACAATGCAGGTTAGTTGCAGAGTTTAATCTGGCCTAAACCCCTCAGTCATGAGGATAAGGTTACTCCTTTTGGTTAATAGCTTTGTCTTCATGACTTGTCTAGAGTGGTAGGGACCTAGCCTTGTGAATGACTTACCTCAGGAATGTGTATCTATTGTGAGCAAGATCAAGAAGGAGCAAGTGGTGTTAGGGGAAACAGATTGAAGATGTATCTCAATCTTCTATACTTCAAGTTTTTGAACAACTTTGTTATGTGAAGTGATCTCCTTTTTCTATATTAACGTTGGAATGATTATCTTATAAACCTAAGATTCGTTCTTGCGATGAAAAAAAAATTAAGATACAGGGTATCGCTCCTCGTACCTCCCACATGCTAAGCGAGAACTCTACCATCCAAGCAACAACCCCACCTGCTTATCAATAAATTTATTTATTTATTTCAATATAAATAGCCAAAACATCTAAATATATATATATGATCTATCATCTTTCTCATAATTAATGTCCCTGCACTTTGCGAAAATACGATGGCTATTCGATAATAATGCAACAACGACATAGTATTTAGTAAATAATGACGCGAGACATTAACTATGAGTTTAAATTCACATGACGTATGTAAACATGCTTAACTAGTTGGATCCAACATACATTGCCATCACTTTATACGATTACTTATATATAACTATTTGACGATGATAACATGTTGATATAACAAGTAAAATGGTTTCTTACAAATTTGACAATATTATTTTGAGTAAATGAACACAAGCTCGCTAGCCTCGTCAACTTCAATATTAAATTAGTTAACTGTCATCGACATAGTTTGAAAAATTAAATGTTATGCTAGAACACGCGCTTATGAGATATATAATATGCTAATTAAAGCAACAATGGATCATATTAGTTGTATTGGTTTATCTGTGGCAAAAAAATGAACTTACTAGATAGCTCATTGTATCCTTGTTGTGTAACATGTGGCAATGTAAACTTGTAAGTGAATCATATGAATTAGAAACAGTTGTGGTTCAACACCCAAGTGAGTTTTATAAAGTGAATCAAAAGATATTATAAATAAAAAAAACGTATCCGATAGGCGTGAATACTACCTCTAACCTGTCTATGGGGCGGAGAATAATGAAGGTTAGCAGCAGAGTTTGATATGGGCTAAACCCCTCAGTCATAAGGAGAAGGTTACACCTCTTGGGTAATAGGTTTGTCTTCACGAATTGTCTAGGGTTGTAGGGACCTAGCCTCGTGAATGACTTACCCAAGGAATGTGTATCTATTGTGAACAAGATCGAGAAAGAGCAAGTGCTGTTAAGGGAAACAGATTGGATATGTATCTCAATCTTGTATGCTTCAAACGTTTGAACAACTTTGTTATGTGAAGTGGTCTCCTTGTTGTATATTAACATTGGCGTGATTATCTTATAAACCTAGGATTCGTTCTTGCAAAGAAAAAATTTGGAGATGCGGGGTATCAATCCCCGCACATCTCGTATGCTAAGCGAGCGCTCTACCATCTGAGCTACATCCCCATTTTATTACCAATAAATTTATTTATTTATTTCATTTTAAATAGCCAACACATCTTAATATATATGATCTATCATCTTTCTCATAACTAATGTCTCTACATTTTGCGAAATTACGTTGTCTATTCGGTAATAATGCTACGGCGACATAGTATTTAGTAAATAATGACGTGAGACATTAACTATGAGTTTAAATTCACTTGATGTATGTAAACATGCTTAACTAGTTGGATAGAACATACATTGCCATGACTTTATACGATATCATATATGTTGGTCCCAAAATAGGCTCAATCTAGGCTAGAAGGGGGGGGGGTTGAATAGCCTAGTTTTGTTTTTATAAAAACTTTTTATAAACACTTCTTAATGATTTCTTAAAATGATTTAACTAGAAGTGTTAATGCAGTCGAAACAGAAGAGGTTCTGAACTGACTAGAGTTCTGCTTAAGTAGCACAGATTCAGAAGAGGTTCTTGATCAGTATAAGCAGTTAATAAAAATTTTAAAAACAGATCAGACAGAACACATCGTTTAGAAGTGGTTCTTACTATGAATAGTACTACGTCCACTACCAAAGTGGTTAGCTTTGGATTTTAAAAAGTGCACTTGTTTATCCACTAGGTTTATAAGTAAGATCTCTAAGGGATTGTGTACAAAATGAGTTTTCAACCAAGTGTATAATGGTGAGAGGAACAATCAAGGATTAATTGTTCTCACACGTACTAAAGTAAAGAACAGTTTTAAAAGCAAACTAGATGAAACTGAAACAAATTTAAGACTGGCAGATCTGCAGCTTCAGGAAGTTTGGTGAAGTGTTAGTTCTTGTCCTTTTGATCTCTTGAATGCTTGAGTGTTGAAGATGAGGCTTGAGTGTTTAATGCGCAAGAGTTGTTTTTTTAGATCTTCAAAACTTGAATAAATACTAGAGAGATCTTTTGGACCGTTGGACTGAGGCAGGGAGAACTGTGTCCAACGTTCTATTGCATTGAATGCAATTCGGCGCTTTGGGAGATGTAAGAGCCACATCATCGAGATGCGGTGTGCGAGAAGACATTCCGAAATAGAGTAAGATTTCAGGTTGCAGGCGTTGCAGCTGTGAAAGTCTTCTTAGCCAAAAAGGGTAATGTCTTCAGACTTTATGTTTCAGGAGACAGTCTGGACAGTTGTCAGTATGAAGAGTTGACTTCTTTTGAGTGAAACCCGATGAAGAAATTTTGACTAGATATTTGAAAAATATCTAGATAAGACTTTATGAGACATAATACCATGTTTTGACTGATCTTGATTTTTCGCTTTTGAGCAGACTTCAAAGTCTGCTGTTGAAACCTGCTTGTCCGCGCCTTAACTAACACTAAAACAGTTATAAACAACCTTGATTCTAAGACAGTTGCCACACTAATCGGTACGCAGACCTATTAGCCACTGTACAATAGAATCAGAAGATGACTCAACCAAATCTAGAACCTATGAGAGTCAACAATCTCCTCCTATTTGGTTGATGTCATCATCTCAGCTACTAGCATACTTTGAATCATGCAATGAGATAATAACATGTCTTAAAGGATTTTTATTAAGAAGAGCAGACATGCCTCTCAGAGCAGAAGTCTTAGTAGAGAGATATCTAGACTAAGTACTTACAAGATAAAAACATTAATATCAAGTACTAAGTAGAGCAGAGTTTAAATCTATGAGTGCATGAAATATAAAGATTTAAACACGAAGTTTAAATAGACCAGATTATGATACGATAGAGCAATTTAAACTTAAAAGAAACAAAAGTCATCTGTGATTAAACATGCTGTTTAACAGCAAAAGTTTTTCAAAACAGAAGAGTTTGAAATAAAAGACATATAACAGAATACCAACATATTCAGAATAGATGTGGTTGGGTGCGTCGACGTTCTAAGTAGTCACCAACCCAGATCCTGATTCTATCATTGAGGCGTTCTCGTAGTCTGCTCTGTTCTTCAATAAGAGCTTAATTCAAAAAGTGCGTAGATCTCTCCTCCCTGATGGCAGTAACCCTACGCTGTTCGGCAGCAGCAGCTCTCTCATTGGCATGTTCAATATGGCGAACAGCAGTGAAGTCAGCAACTTCACGTCTGTGGATAATAGCTCGTGCCAATTTGGTCTTGAGCTCGTCAAAGAGGGCACGAATGCTGATCTGCTGAGAGTGTAGCATGCCCATCAGAGATGCCTACTGGTCTTGAACGAGAAACCGATGAGTAGTGAAGGCTTGAGCGGTATTGTTCACCAGCTGATCAACAATCTTTCCAATATCAAAGATTGTAGCATGAGTGGCATTTAAGCCATAGGTTAGGACTTCGATCTGCTGGGCCATGGAGGATATTGTGTTGTTGAGCCGTTTCAGGTTGGCATTATTGGTGCGAAGGAGGTCAAGAAGAGCAGGGTCAGCCGTGTTTGAAGGAAGGGAAGAAGGGTTGAGGTTGACTGAGATATGGGTACCAGCAGTATGGGGAGCAGAAATGGGAGAGGAGGAAGATGAAGCAGGTTGGTAAGCAGCAGAGGTTGTAGGCGGAGGAGAAGTGGGTTTAGAATCAATTTCAATGTCAGTGGCTGAGCTTCTAACATTGGAAGAAGTAGAAGAGGAAGAAGAGGCTTCTAAAAGATAAGAGGGAAAAGGGTAGTCAGGTAGAAGAATGAATTTTGGAGGGGAGACAGAAGGGTAGAGAAGATCTAAAATGGAAGTGAGATTAAAAAGAAAAGAATGAGTGGCAAAAGAGATAGAGGGAAACAGAATCTGGTAAAGGTCAGCAGAGATGGAAATGGGGGTAATGTACTGGAGATAGGAGGAAAGATTTCTGGTAGGAAGGCAGTTTGGTAGAGAAGTGTGGATAGGTGAGGATCAAGAGAAGAGAAGTTTTCGGGCATAGAGAAGGAAGGAGAAGAGTTTGTGTGAGCAGGAATGATGGCTAAAGAGGAGTTGGGAGGAATGGTGGAGATAGGTTCGGGAAAAGAGGGTGGAGAAGGAATAGTGTCTATGGGAAGAGAAGGTGGAGAAGAAGGTGTTGGAACCACAGACTTCTTGCGAAGCCTGTGTTTCTTCTTCTTTGGGGCAGGAGATATGGGCTCCTCGTCAATAACAGCAGGGGTTGATGAGGAAGTAGGAGAAGTAGGGGTAGCAGCAGGCTCCTCCCCAACAGCAGCAGGAGCTGTTGAAGAAGTAAGAGATGGAGATGAAGAAAAGATTGGAGAGGAAGGAGGAACAAATGGAATGAAAGGTTCAGAAGGTTCGGTGCGTTTGGACTTACGTTTTCTAGAGCGAAGTGGAGCAGTCCGATTCAGCCTTCAACAGCACAAGGCGGGAGTTGAAGAAGCAGCAGTCTTCTTTTTCTTGTGGACTTGGGAGCTGGCAGGGTTGGCAGCAGCAGCAGAGCTGGAAGAAGAGATTTTCCTCTTCTTGGCAACAGGCTCCTCCTCAACAGAAGAAAACTTCTTCTTCTTTTTGGATGTTGTAGAGGGAGCAAAATCGACGGCTTTGATTGAGCAGCCTTCAGCAGCAACTTCCTTTGAGAGCTTCTTGGCTAGCTGCTTAGCCATAAACGCATCTACTGTGGTTTCTGGATTGATTTTGAGAATCACCAGAGGAGGTGGGTTCATAGCATGGACTATGACCAGAGGAGGGAGACCTTGCTGTGCTCTCTTCTCATTCTTCAGTTTGTGGTGACTGAGGATGAAAGTGCTGGTGAACTGTATTGACTTCTGAACTTTCTTTATCTCGAAGTTCACCAGATGCTTCAGAAAAGACCGGTTTGATCGAAGAAGACAGTTAATCAAACGAACAAATGGCCGCTTCTGCTTGAGAGAAACTTTAACAGCATCAACAGCATCACACAACAACTCAAAAAGGATATGAGCCCAGTTAAGTCGAATGTTGAGGATGACTGCAGAAGTGTATTCCAGCTGGTCTGTAGTCATTACGTCATGAGTGCCATTCTTAAAGATCAGACTTTTGTCGAATAGGTGGCTGATGAAGTAGACATCATCTTCGAATAGAGTCCTCTTCATCTTTGCTGGAGCCTCCCTTGGAGTGTTCTCCCCACGCATGTAAGACCAGGTAGTGGTTTTCTCAGGATCAGTTAGTGAAGTGGGTCCGTCGAATTCAACGCCGATAGTCTTGGCGATCCTGGATGGAGTGATGGTGATGGAGATGGTCCTGACGACAGCAGAGATGAAGGTTCTTGATTCGTTGATAATTGCCTTCTGGAAGAATTCTTCAGCTAGAAGGTTGATGTAGTCGGCATCTTCCAACATGAACAGAGGCATGATGCCAGATTGGTTCAGGTCATCAACGATTTTTACACCGGATGCATATGCTCGAACAGAAGGTTCGTCAATGCACATTCCTGGATGATACATGGAGGAGGGCAGTTTCGGAATATCAAGAGCTGAACTCTGAGCCTGTTCAGGAATAGCAGATGTAGAGGATGATCCAGCCTAAAGAATTTCAAGTAAATAATTTAGGGCAAAATCTGAAAAACTCAAAATTTGAACAAGATATACCATTATGCCCTAGAAATTTTCTAGACATCACATGAAATGTCTTAGATAGGTGGAACCTTACACAGAAAACTGAAATCGATGGTTAATGAACAATAATATGTAGCTAATACCACCAATAAGCGATGAATTCTAAAGATTAAAGAGGTATAGAGCAAGAGATTTTATGAACAGTCAACAATGGCGGATTCATAGACGAAGACATATAAATTTGTGCTTACACCTTAGTGACTGAGTTAAGGTTAGATTCGTCTTACCATTGAAGTAGATTTGCAGAAGAAGAACACGGAAATGAAGAATCTTTATGCAGATTTTGCTTACGAACAGTGCCAAAGGAAGCAAGAAATGTAGAGAGAAGAAAGAGTTATAGAGAGAAGAGTAAGAGACATTTTTGTGACTTGAGATATTGGCGGTTGAGGGTTTATAAATGAAAAGACGTGAAATCAGTCGTAGAGACTTGTGAAAGGACTTTAAGTCAGACGCCTTTTCATTGAAAAGACTTAATGAATGACAACTTTAAGAAAGAAAAAAGTACCTTTTTGAAGAATATCTCAACCAATTTAAAAATCAGTCCCTTTCAATTTTCATAACTAACCTTCTAAAACTAGGAGTTTAGAAAACTTACCTTTGTCTTCCAGTGACTGTATGATTTCTTGACTTTATTCTTAAAGAAATAAGTCTGCTTAAATATAACATCAAGTCTGCTTAAGAGAAGTTGTCAAGTCTGCTCAAAAACAATTTTATGATGAAGATTAAATTAAAATTAAGCAGTTGGGTCAATCATACCAAGCTCTCCCTTGAGATAAGCAAACCTGCCTGCTTCTAGTGCTTTTGTGAAGATGTCTGCCAGTTGATGTTCAGTTGAAATGTACTTCATGCTAATGTTCCTCTTTTCTACTTTGTCCCTTAGAAAATGATATCGAACATCGATATGCTTTGTCTTGGAATGCATCACGGGATTGTAGGTGATCGAGATTGCTGAGGAGTTATCACACATGATTGGGCAATCAGCTACTTTGATGTCGTAATCCACCAACTATTGTTTGATCCAAAGCAATTGACAGCAGCAGCTACCAGCAGCTATGTACTCTGCTTCAGTGGTGGAGTTGGAAATCAATGCTTGTTTGTTGGAAATCGATGCTTGTTTCTTGCTAGCCCAAGAGACAAGCCTGTCTCCTAGGAATTGACAAGTTCCACTAGTGCTTTTCTTGTCGACTTGGCAACCAGCATAGTCGGCATCTGAGTAGCCAACTAAGTTGAAAGAAGATTCACTTGGATACCAGATACCTAAGTAGGTAGTATCTTATACATACTTAATGATTCTTTTGGCTGCAAGAAGATGTGACTCACGAGGGTCTGCTTGAAATCTAGCACATACCCCAACAGCATACACTATGTCAGATCTGCTGGCGGTAAGATAGAGCAGAGATCCGATTATTCCCCTGTAGTGGGTGATATCAACTTTCTTTCCTTGTAAGTCCTTTGTGAGTTTGCATTAAGCAGCCATTGGTGTATCAAAGGTGTTTGCCATTTCCAATCCAAACTTTTTGACAAGTTCTTTAGCATACTTGGATTGGTTGATGAATATTCCTTTGCTGGATTGTTGAATTTGAAGGCCCAAGAAGAATGTGAGTTCTCCCATCATGCTCATTTGGAACTTTCCAGTCATGAGAGTCTCGAATCGCTTGCACAACTTTTCATTAGTAGATCCAAAGATGATATCATCGACATATATTTGCACCAGCAGAGAGTATCCTTTGTGCTTGAGAATGAAGAGAGTGGTGTCGATCTTTCCTCGCACGAATCCTTGTTCTACTAAGAATTTGGAAATAGTTTCATACCAGGCACGAGGAGCTTGCTTAAGACCATAGAGAGCCTTCTTAAGCTTGTAGACATGAGTCTCTTTTCCTTTTTCAACGAAGCCTGGAGGTTGAGTAACATAAACCGTTTCTTGAAGATCACCATTGAGAAATGCGCTCTTGACGTCCATTTGATATAACACAAAGTCCTTGTAGGTAGCATAGGCTAAGAAGATTCTGATAGCTTCCAACCTTGCTACTGGAGCAAAGGTTTCATCATAGTCGATTCCTTCTTCTTGGCGATATCCTTGTGCAACGAGTCTTGCTTTGTTTCTAATGACGTTTCCATCTTCATCCTTCTTGTTTCTGAACACCCATTTTGTGCCAATGATAGTATGATCAGCAGGTTTTGGGACTAGCTTCCATACTTGGCATCTTTCAAATTGCTGAAGTTCTTCTTGCATGGCTTCCAGCCAACTTGGATCTTGCAAAGCTTCATCAATCTTCTTTGGCTCATCTTCTAAAACGAATGCAGCACAGAACATACATTCATTTTTGGAAGATCTTCTGGTCCGTACTCCAACATGAATGTCACCAATGATTTGAGAGATTGGATGGTCTTTACATGTTCTTGTGACAGCAGGAATGTGATGATTTACTGCTGTTTCTTCATGACAAGGTTTAGAAGGAGGACTAGAAGGAAGATCAGTTGGGTCTTGATGAGTATTTTGTTCAGAATTTGATTCAAAGGTAAGTTGAAGAAAAGGATTTTCAGGTTCAGAAACAAAGGGTTCTGGATTTTAGTTTTCTTGAGCAGGGTTGAAGTCTTCTGGTGACCCATTTGATAAGTGATGATGGTCAGGGATATTTGATTGAGTTGCTGGAGATGGTTAGGTGTATGAGAGGATGATGGTTGGGATGTACATGTCTCAACATTAACAAAATCATCAGCAACATTTGGAGCCACGTGTGGCTCTAATAAATCAAATTCATCAAATGAGACATGAACAGATTCAACTATTTTTAACGATCTTTTGTTGAAAACCCTGTAAGCCTTGGAGTGTAAAGCATAACCCAGAAATACACCTTCATCGGCTTTGTTATCAAATTTGCTTCTGTAGTCATTACCATTGTAGACTACGAAACACTTGCAGCCGAAGATTTTAAAAAATCCAATGTTTGCGGCTTTACCTCTCCAAAGTTCATTTGGTGTTTTACCGTGAAATTTGTTGATCAAAGATCGGTTTTGAGTGAAGCAAGCTGTGTTGACGGCTTCTGCCCAGAAATGTTTGGGTAGCTTTGCTTCAGCAAGCATAGTTTTAGCGACTTCGATAAGTGTTCTTTTCTCCTTTCAGCTACACCATTCTCGGTGGTGTCCTTATCTAGAGAAATTGTGACCAATGCCATGATCATCACAGTACTTTGTTATTCCATTATTTGTGAACTCAGTACCATTGTCTGATCTAACGTCACTGATTTCATCTAGTTTCTGCGTTTGCAGTCTTCTGAACAAAGTTGTGAGAAGATCGTATGTGTGGTCTTTAGAAGACATCATCTCTGTCCATGCATATCTTGTATAATCATCCACTACTACTAGCGTGTATCTGTGACCACCATAGCTAATAGTAGTGACTGATCCGAAGAGATCCATGTGGAGAAGTGGCAGAGGTCTCGATGTTGCGAGTCTGGTTTGCTCTTGAAAAGACGTTTTGAGCTTTCCCAGCTTGACAAGCTTTGCAAGCACGATCATGATCAGCGAGACCTTTGGCAATCCTTTAACTAGGCCTTCTTTGGATAGCAGACAGATATTTGAAGTTCAAATGGTGAGTCTTTTATGCCATAACCAGCTTTTGTCTTGAGCGAGTTTTTAAAAGACATAGACCCGAAGACCTTCTTGCCGTAAGCATTCAAATCTATCACATAGACATTCCCTTGTCTATGTCCAGTTACCAAGGTTGAGCAGGAGACGGGATCCTTGATATCACATCTATTTGAGGAGAAATGACAGATAAGTCCTTTATCACAGAATTGAGAAATACTCAGAAGATTATGTTTCAAGCCTTCTACTAGAGTGACTTTTCCTATGGAGAGATTTCCTTGAATGATGGATCCGTAGCCAATAGTTCTTCCTTTAGCATTGTCTCCAAAGATGACAGGAGGGCCTTACGCCGAGAGAGAAGGCAAGATTCTCCGGTCATACATCTTTCTTTTCTGAACTTGAAGCATCCATGAAGCACACCTGAGATGTAGAGATAAGAAAAAATCATGGTCCCCTTTTATTTTTCTTATGGATCCAAATGGTTAGCGTATTTTGGAACCCATACTTGCCCGATTTTTTGAATAGGGATCAAATAGCTTCATGATGGATTTTTTACATGCAGACATTCATGGACCAAATGGCCTAAACATTTACAAAATATACGATGATGGAAATTACAAAAAATACGTCTGCTTGATCATCTTTGGGTGGTGAAAGGTTTTTGAACATTTTTCTTAACAACTTTTGATTTAGCAGTCTTGTTAACGACAG
This sequence comes from Codonopsis lanceolata, assembly GCA_013146195.2. Taxonomy (NCBI): domain Eukaryota; kingdom Viridiplantae; phylum Streptophyta; class Magnoliopsida; order Asterales; family Campanulaceae; genus Codonopsis; species Codonopsis lanceolata. Next base: position 73,905,687 of record CM028379.1, on the reverse strand, counting down.
CTTAGGGCATACGTGTGAGGCTTCTTGAGTCTGTACGCTTACAGCAGGTCTTTGCTTTGGCAAAAGTATACTTCTTGGTAGTAGAAGCGATACCTCATACATTTTACCTTTAAGCTTGGTATCAACATTTTCGTAGCAGCCAGAACCATCTGTAGTACCGTTGATGAATCTGATAGGTTTGAGCGCATTTTCGTGGGCCTTGAAACAATGTTTGCTTTCACAGGTGCCGTGGAGGGCCGTTGAGAGTCTACACTTCCTTTAGCGATTTCTCTCCAAGCAGATGATTGCTTTGCTTTCAAAGCGCCATCGTTTTTGATAATTTGAACCTAGGTATTTATAAGGAGTAGCAAGATAACCAATTCTTCTTTACCCTGTTAGGTTTCGATATTGTGTGGATATTATTATTCACCGTAAAATGTTCCTTTTTTCTGCTCGTAGGTTGCGCCCGTGGCTCGCCGAGAATCCTAGCCCGATTTATCCGTTGGGGGCTTCGATCTCCAAGAATTTGATCAAAGACTACCGTTGAGTTATTCCATGAGTTGATGGTCTTTGCAACTCATCTTTCTCAGCAGATATCTCTTTGGCATGATCAATAAGGCAGCAACCTTTTCATTGAGAAATTTTCTTCTTTAACTTGATACTTTCCTCGCTCGGACTCCATAAAGAGTTTTTAACTCAGCTTCCACCATGGATTTCGCCTTACTCATGACTTTTAGCTAACTTAACATAGGCCTTTCTAAATTCATTGAATGCCTCTAGCATGTCTTGAGCTCCGGGATTTCTTCTTTTGAAGGCTCTTCGTAAGATTGTTCAATGTTAGCTTGAAAGGAGAGTATTTAACT
>CM028379.1:73865692-73904745 GCA_013146195.2 Codonopsis lanceolata | reverse complement strand
CAAAACATGAAGCATGAATTTCATCAAATTCTAGTGTGGACATGCATGTGAGTTTCTTGTAATCCACCTTACCTTTCCTTCTTGTTGACACACCATCTTGTACATTACCTATGATTTGAGAAAATGGATGGATTTTCTGGATCTTGCTTGGAATATCAAATCCCTGTTCAGTCAATGCGGTGAACATCTTCTTGATCCGATTATGTTTCTAGCGGTTTACTTACGTCAGATTTCTATCCAATGTGACTTCGATGTAGCTGGAATCACATTGGGTGACTTCTGAATCTCATCACTGTCTTGCCGAATCGCTGAACACGCTTGATCACTATTTGGATTCTTGGATTCACCCATTGTTTACGGATCAAAATCTCCAAAATCAAGGATCCCGAAACATCTTCTTCAACAGAGTTTGTGGCCAAGATCGGTTAGATCATCAAAAACAATGTTCATGGATTCCATAATAGTTTTAGTCCGTAGATTAAAAACTCTGTAAGCCCGACTATTTGTAGAATAACCCATGAAAACATACTTATCACTCTTAGAATCAAACTTGGAAAGTTGGTCTCTATCATTGAGAAGGTAGCATACACAACCAAAAACATGAAAGTATTTTAAGGTTGGTTTCTTTCCAAGAAAAATTTCATATGGAGTCATTGTGCTACCTGGTCTTAAGAAAACCCTATTTCCAATGTGACAAGCAGTATTTAAGGCTTCAGCCCAAAATCTTTTAGCCAAATTTTTTGAGGTTAACATCACCCTAGCCATCTCTTGTAATGTCCAATTCTTTCTTTCCGCCACTCCATTTTGTTGTGGAGTTTTGGGAGCAGAAAATTCATGTGAGATACCATTGGAGGCACAATAATTAGAAAAGGATGAGTTTTCATATTCCGTGCCATGATCTGATCTAATTCTAATAAGCTTTAGATCATACAAGTTCATCGCACGGGTGTACCAAATTTTGAATGCCTCAAAAGTTTCAGACTTCTCTCTTAAGAATATCACCCAAGTGTATCTAGAGAAGTCATCCACACATACAAAGGTGTATTTTTTTCTACCTAAACTCTCTACCTCAATGGGACCCATGAGGTCAGTGTGGATCATCTCTAGACACCTAGATGTGGAACATTGTGTTATGGGAAGATGAGGAGCCTTGGTTTGTTTACCTTTTTGGCAGGGGCCACATACCTTTGTATAATTCTTTTCCAAATTTGGTAATCCTTTAACAGCATCATGCTTCACAAGCTCATGGAGCTTACGAAAACTCATGTGTCGAAGTTTCTGATGCCAAAGATCTGTAACATCAAGACTAGCTTTTTGGCATGATTGGCTATTGTTGAACATGTAACAATTATCAGATGACCTTGTACCTGTCAGAAGACATTTGTTAGTTTGATCAAAAACTTCACAAGAATTTTTATCAAACCTTACCTGAAGGTCATCATCACACAATTGACTTATACTGATCAAATTTGTTTTAAGTCCTTCCACATGGTAAACATTTGTGAGACTTGGAAGGCCTTCAACATTAAATGTTCCTTTGCCAATTTTTTTCCCTTTGGCACCACCACTATAGGTCAATGACCCACCATTGATACTCACATATTCTTTCAAATTTTCAACTGAACCTGTCATATGTCTAGAACACCCACTGTCAAAGTACCATGATCCAGCAATATGAGATTTTAATGAAGTAAAAGTAACATTGCACATCTCATCATCAGTCATTGTAGCACCAGGACATATATCAAACGGCTCACAATATTTGGCTTTACACTTGTCATTACCAGTTTTGGGAACCCACATTTGTTTAACAATTTTAGGTTGGTGTTTTTGTTTTTGAAATTTTTTTTCTTGATGAGCCTTCGGATGAGACTTCCAATGTGACTACCAATGTTGCTGCATTGGCTGTCGCAATGGCTGCTTCATACGATTCTGCATCTGAGTTTTTCCCAAAAAGGCCTGTCTGACTTCATCTTCATACATAGCATTTTTTAGAAAACAAAAGGGTTGTATGTGTCCAGGCTTATGGCAGAAGTGACAAACAAAATTTTTCTTCCTTGTTTTAGGTTTTTCGAAGAAAACAGTTTCTTGAAAATTTTGAGCATTCTGTTTAGTTCCAGACGTACCTTCTCCTTCTCTTACAAATACCTTAGGAACAAAACCAATACCTGCCTTGGATGTGCTGCCTGAATTCAGCATTTCATCCACTTTTTGTTGGCTTGAATTCCATTTGGCAATGGTTTCTTTTTCTTGAGCAAGCTGTTCCTTCAACCCTTCAATCTCAACATCCTTACTGCTTAGCAAACTTTCCAGCCTTACTATGCACTCTTTTTTATCCTCAGTTGCCTTTTTTAACAGCTCATTTACCTTACAAAGTAGTGTAACTTGGTGAGCTCGTTTCTCCCAATCCTTGTACAGCTCCTTGTACCCTTCCAGCAAGTCTGACTCTGTATCTCCACCATCTTCTAGAATTGTGGAGTTAAAACAGAAGAGTTTGTCCCTGTTTCTGCTCACTGTATCTGCCGATGTGACTCCGGATGTAGCTGCATTGGGTGTCACATTGGCTGAAAAATCTGCACTTTCAGTTTCAGAGTCATAAACAGCAGTAAGAGTGATAAGATCACCTGGATCTTCTCCATCACTATCACTCAGGGTTGCTGAAAAATTCAAACCCTTTTTCCTTAAAGTGTTTGCACATTGGTTAGCATAGTGACCATAACCTTGACATTCTCTACATTGTACTGAATCAATGTTCTTACCATTGTAGGATGATTTTGATGCAAAGGGGTTTGTGAAGGGTTTTTCTGGAGTTTGGAAAGAATTTTCTTTGGGAACAAATTTTCCAGAATCAGGTTTAAAATTGTTTTTCGAGCTTGATGATGGAGTTCTATTTTGACTCTTATTTTTCAAAAAAAATTTGAATTTGGTAGTCAAAAGAGCAATAGATTCTTCTCCAAAATTAGACTCATCAATATCCTTTTGAATTTCAAGCAAATCACATGAGATATCAATAGGAGCAGGCATAGCAATATTTTTCACAATGGGTGTAGAAGATGATGAAGCCCCTTTGCCTTTTTGCTTTATTTGATCATTTAGGTTCAATTCAAAGTTTTGAAGAATACCAGCCAGTCTTTCAAAACTCATCTTGTCAATATCATGTGCTTCTTCGATTACACATATCTTGACATTGAACCTTTCAGACAAAGTTCTCATCATCTTGCTAACAAGACGCTCATTAGTAATAGGATCTCCTAAAGCAAGTGTAGAATTAGATATGTCAAGAAGTCTACCATAATATGTCATAATATCCTCAGACTCATGCATTCTAGTATTCTCAAATTGAGTGGTGAGCATTCTTAACTTAGAAGCACGAACACTGGCAGGTCCTTCACACAAGGTCTGAAGGGCCTCCCAAACATCTTTAGAAGATTCATAATTTGCTATCACCCTAAAAGTATTAGCATCTAAGGCTTTATAAATAGCAGACAAGGCTTTTGAATTAAAGGATGCAGTGTTCCTATCTTCATTGGTCCATTCAGATTCTTTGGTGACCTTGACATCACCATCTGAATCTGTTGTTTTGGGAGAACTCCATCCATTCAAAACAGCAAGCCACGCTCTTTCATCAATTGATTTGATGAAGATGCGCATCTTGACTTTCCAAATAGAGTAATTAGCATTAGTAAGAGTAGGAGGGCGAACAACGTTCTCATACTGAGAATCCATCACGGCTATAACCAGAATCAACTCTTAGTGATATCAAGAGAAGGCTCTGATACCAAATGAAAGAACGTGATAGCACGGATTCTCAAGAAAGATCAATGTGATTACCAATGTAGCTGTGATTGTAGCTACAATGGGAATCACAATGAATCAGCAAATAATAGTAGCATTGGAAGATTGATAATATCACAGTACAAAACAAAAAGATTGAACTCAAGTTTTTACCAAAAACAATCTACAAGTTTAATAGTTGTAGACCAAGCCTCAAGGCCACATAAATTTCACTAAAAAGAATGATTATTTTACACGAAAAATACTAATGAAATTACTAACAAAAATTCTCACAAGATAATGAATCTTGGAGAACAAAAACCCCCACATAAAACAATTAAATAAAATCGTGGGAAGAAACAAACTCAGCCTCCTTAAACACGAAACAGGAAGCACAAAACAGATTTTCCAGAAAACTGATGTTACTGTCAATGTAGCAACATTGACAGCCTTCAGCGAATGATTGATCTTCAGTCCTGGAAAACTGGTTCTGTATCTTATGCCTTCTGCTCTCAGATATATTACCTTGATTCTTTCTCTCAAGCTCTGTACCACAACCCGTTTCCTTGCCCAGAATATATAGACGACAATCCCTACAACACACGACAAAAGAGAAAATATTCTACAAGGAAAAGGATTAGTTATTTAATGGTAAAATCAACAACTTTCCAAACTTGTAAGATTTTCTTACCAATCATGATGAAAGTCAAGAGACTTGGTTTGACTAGGATTTTTGCCAAGATTTAGTTACCAAAAATAATGTAGCCGAAATCTAGAAAAAGATTTTGCTACTAAAAATAACTAAACTAAATCTAAAACAATATACTAAGTCCTATTTTTACTTGTTTTCATCTTTCTTGCCTATTTTACCCTTACAGTTTGAACAACTTTGTTATGTGAAGTGATATCCTTGTTGTATATTAACGTTGGTGTGATTATCTTATAAACCTAATGTTCTTGCAAAGAACAAAAAATTGGAGATGCGGGGTATCGATCCCCGTACCTCTCGCATGCTAAGCGAGCGCTCTACCATCTGAGCTACATCCCCATTTTATTACCAATAAATTTCTTTCTTTATTTCGTTATAAATAGCCAAGACATCTTAATATAGATGATCTATCATCTTTCTCATAACTAATGTCCCTACATTTTGCGAAATTACGTTGTCTATTCAGTAATAATGCTACGATGACATAGTATCTAGTAAATAATGACCTGAGACATTAACTATGAGTTTAAATTCACATGACGTATGTAAACATGCTTAACTAGTTGGATGCAACATACATTGCCATGACTTTATACGATATCATATATATAACTATTTGATGATGATAACATGCTCATCATAACAAGTAAAATGTTTTCTTACAAATTTGACAATATTATTTCAACTAAACGAGCACAAGCTTGTTAGCCCCTTCAACTTCAATATTAAATAAGATAACTGTCAACGACATAGCAGGAAAAATTAGATGTAATGCAAGAACACACAAGTAAAATGTTTTCTTACAAATTTGACAATATTATTTCAACTAAACGAGCACAAGCTTGTTAGCCCCTTCAACTTCAATATTAAATAAGATAACTGTCAACGACATAGCAGGAAAAATTAGATGTAATGCAAGAACACACACTTATGAGATATATAATATGCTAATTAAAGCAACAATGGAACATATTAGTTGTATTGGTTTATATAAGGCAAAAATGAACTTACTAGATAGGTCATTGTATCCTTGTTGTGTAACATATGGCAATGTAAACTTATAAGTGAATCGTATGAATTAGAAACTGTTGTGGTTCAACATCCAAGAGAGTTTTGTAATGTGAATCAAAAGAGATTAAAAATGAACAAAAACGTATCTGATAGGCATCAATACTACCTCTCACATGTCTACGGGGCGGAGAACAGTGCAGGTTAACAGCAGAGCTTGATCTGGCCTAAACCCCTTAATCATGAAGATAAGGTTACTCCTCTTGGGTAATAGCTTTTTCTTCATGACTTGTCTAGGGTTGTAGGGACCTAGCTTCGTGAATGACATACCCCATTAATGTGAATCTATTGTGAACAAGATCAAGAAAAAGGAAGTGGTGTTAGGGGAAACAATGGAGATGTACCACCATCTTGAATACTTCAAGTGTTTGATCAACTTTTTTTATGTGAAGTGATCTCCTAATTCTATATTAACGTTGGCATGATTATCTTATAAAGCTCAGATTCGTTCTCGTGAAGAAAAAAAATGGAGATGCAGCGTATCGCTCCCCGTACCTCCCGCATGCTAATCGAGCACTCCACCATCCAAGCAACGACCCCACCGGCTTATCAATAAATTTATTTCTTTATTTCAATATAAATAGCCAAAACATCTAAATATATATGATCTATCATCTTTCTCATAACTAATGTCCATGTACTTTGCGAAAATACGATGGCTATTCGATAATAATGCAACAACGACATAGTATATAGTAAATAATGACGCGAGACATTAACTATGAGTTTAAATTCACATGACTTATGTAAACATGCTTAACTAGTTGGATCCAACATACTTTGCCATCACTTTATACGATTACTTATATATAACTATTTGACGATGATAACATGCTAATCATAACAAGTAAAATGGTTTCTTACAAATTTGACAATATTATTTTGAGTAAACGAACACAAGCTCCCTAACCTCGTCAACTTCAATATTAAATTAGTTAACTGCCATTGACATAGCATGAAAAATTAAATGTTATGCTAGAACACGTGCTTATGAGATATATAATATGCTAATTAAAGCAACAATGGATCATATTAGTTGTATTGGTTTATCTGTGGCAAAAATGAACTTACTAGATAGCTCATTGTATCCTTGTTGTGTAACATATGGAAATGTAAACTTGTAAGTGAATCATATGAATTAGAAACAGTTGTGGTTCAACACCCAAGTGAGTTTTGTAAAGTGAATCAAAAGATATTATAAATATAAAAAAAAGGTATCCGATAGGCGTGAATACTACCTCTAACCTGTCTACGGGTCGGAGAATAATGAAGGTTAGCAGTAGAGTTTGATATAGGCTAAACCCCTCAGTCATGAGGAGAAGTTTACACCTCTTGGGTAATAGGTTTGTCTTCACGAATTGTCTAGGGTTGTAGGGACCTAGCCTCGTGAATGACTTACCCCAGGAATGTGTATCTATTGTGAACAAGATCGAGAAAGAGCAAGTGCTGTTAAGGGAAACGAATTGGATATGTATCTCAATCTTGTATACTTCAAATGTTTGAACAACTTTGTTATGTGAAGTGATCTCCTTGTTGTATATTAATATTGGCGTGATTATCTTATAAACCTAATGTTCTTGCAAAAAAAATAAAAAATTGGAGATGTGGGGTATCCATCCCCATACCTCTCGCATGCTAAGCGAGCGCTCTACCATCTGAGCCACATCCCCATTTTATTACCAATAAATTTCGTTATTTATTTCGTTATAAATAGCCAAGACATCTTAATATATATGATCTATCATCTTTCTCATAACTAATGTCCCTACATTTTGCGAAATTACGTTGTCTATTCAGTAATAATGCTACGATGACATAGTATTTAGTAAATAATGACGTGAGACATTAACTATGAGTTTAAACTCACATGACGTATGTAAACATGCTTAACTAGGTGGATGCAACATACATTGCTATGACTTTATACGATATCATATATATAACTATTTGATGATGATAACATGCTCATCATAACAAGTAAAATGTTTTCTTACAAATTTGATAATATTATTTCAACTAAACGAGCACAAGCTTGATAACCCCTTCAACTTCAATATTAAATAAGATAATTGTCAGCGACATAGCATGAAAAATTAGATGTAATGCAAGAACAGGCACTTATGAGATATATAATATGCTAATTAAAGCAACAATGGAACATATTAGTTGTATTGGTTTATCTAAGGCAAAAATGAACTTACTAGATAGGTCATTGTATCCTTGTTGTTTAACATATGGCAATGTGAACTTATAAGTGAATCGTATGAATTAGAAACTGTTGTGGTTCAACACCCAGGTGAGTTTTATAAAGTGAATGAAAAGAGATTAAAAATGAACAAAAACGTATCTGATAGGCATCAATACTACCTCTAACATGTCTACGGGGCGGAGAACAGTGCAGGTTAGTAGCAGAGCTTGATCTAGCCTAAACCCCTTAATCATGAAGATAAGGTTACTCCTCTTGGTTAAAAGCTTTTTCTTCATGACTTGTCTAGGGTTGTAGGAACCTAGCTTCGTGAATGACATACCCCAGTAATGTGAATCTATTGTGAACAAGATCAAGAAAAAGGAAGTGGTGTTAGGGGAAACGGAATGGAGATGTACCTCCATCTTGAATACTTCAAGTGTTTGATCAACTTTTTTTTATGTGAAGTGATCTCCTGATTCTATATTAACGTTGGCATGATTATCTTATAAAGCTCAGATTCATTCTCGTGAAGAAAAAAAAAATGGAGATGCAACGTATCGCTCCCCGTACCTCCGACATGCTAATCGAGCACTCTACCATCCATGGAACAACCCCACCTGCTTATCAATAAATTTATTTATCTATTTCAATATAAATAGCCAAAACATCTAAATATATATGATCTATCATCTTTCTCATAACTAATGTCCCTGCACTTTGCGAAAATACGATGGCTATTCGATAATAATGCAACAACGACATAGTATTTAGTAAATAATGACGCGAGACATTAACTATGAGTTTAAATTCACATGACTTATGTAAACATGCTTAACTAGTTGGATCCAACATACTTTGCCATCACTTTATACGATTACTTATATATAACTATTTGACGATGATAACATGCTAATCATAACAAGTAAAATGGTTTCTTACAAATTTGACAATATTATTTTGAGTAAACGAACACAAGCTCCCTAACCTCGTCAACTTCAATATTAAATTAGTTAACTGCCATTGACATAGCATGAAAAATTAAATGTTATGCTAGAACACGTGCTTATGAGATATATAATATGCTAATTAAAGCAACAATGGATCATATTAGTTGTATTGGTTTATCTGTGGCAAAAATGAACTTACTAGATAGCTCATTGTATCCTTGTTGTGTAACATATGGAAATGTAAACTTGTAAGTGAATCATATGAATTAGAAACAGTTGTGGTTCAACACCCAAGTGAGTTTTGTAAAGTGAATCAAAAGATATTATAAATATAAAAAAAAGGTATCCGATAGGCGTGAATACTACCTCTAACCTGTCTACGGGTCGGAGAATAATGAAGGTTAGCAGTAGAGTTTGATATGGGCTAAACCCCTCAGTCATGAGGAGAAGGTTACACCTCTTGGGTAATAGGTTTGTCTTCACGAATTGTCTAGGGTTGTAGGGACCTAGCCTCGTGAATGACTTACCCCAGGAATGTGTATCTATTGTGAACAAGATCGAGAAAGAGCAAGTGCTGTTAAGGGAAACGAATTGGATATGTATCTCAATCTTGTATACTTCCAACGTTTGAACAACTTTGGTATGTGAAGTGATCTCCTTGTTGTATATTAACGTTGGCGTGATTATCTTATAAACCTAATGTTCTTGCAAAGAAAAAAAATAGGAGATGCGGGGTATCGATCCCCGTACCTCTCGCATGCTAAGCGAGCGCTCTACCATCTGAGCTACATCCCCATTTTATTACCAATAAATTTATTTATTTATTTTGTTATAAATAGCTAAGACATCTTAATATATATGATCTATCATCTTTCTCATAACTAATGTCCCTACATTTTGCGAAATTACGTTGTCTATTCGGTAATAATGCTACGACGACATAGTATTTAGTAAATAATGACGTGAGACATTAACTATGAGTTTAAATTCACTTGACGTATGTAAACATGCTTAACTAGTTGGATGCAACATACATTGCCATGACTTTATACGATATCATATATATAACTATTTGATGATGATAACATGCTCATCATAACAAGTAAAATGTTTTCTTACAAATTTGACAATATTATTTCAACTAAACGAGCACAAGCTTGTTAGCCCCTTCAACTTCAATATTAAATAAGATAACTGTCAGCGACATAGTAGGAAAAATTAGATGTAATGCAAGAAAATATAGATGTAATGGAACAAGAACACGCAAGATTATTATAGGATAGCGTTGGAATGCGCCTCAGTTGCCTTTAGTGGATTTTTAATCCAATATGGGAACTTGTGGTTTCCCGCATCAAGTTATCCCTTTTTTAGGGGATACCAGGATATGAGAATGCATTACCCTTTCATTACCATTTTCCCTTTTTTAGGGGAAAACGGAAAAGTGCAAAAAATGATATTGCGACGCCCCCACTATAGATTTTATTAAAAATAGCCTTATGGCCCGTTTCAGATCTCTATGGGAGCTTTGGGTTTCCCGCATCAAGTTATCCCTTTTTTAGGGGATATCAGGATATGGGAATACATCACTCTTCCATTCTCATTCTCCCTTTTTTAGGGGAGAACGGAAAAGTGCAAAGAAGGAGTGTTGTGAGGCCCCACTGGATCCAAAAAGTTTAGAGTCGCCCTCTTTATTTTAAGGCAAAAATAAAGCAAAACCAGAAAAAGAAAACAAGAGATAAAAAAGCGGGTTCGGAAGCTAAGTTACGAGTTGGGAAGGTGCTAGGAACCCAACTCGCCCTTTTGGTCTCAAAATAGTTTTTGGCTAAAGTATGCTTATTGTTATCTTTATTTAGCAGATAAATAAATCATTAAAGGACAGTAAAATAAAGCAAATACATCCGTGGCTACATTATTTACGGACTTGCAGCCATTTCCTTACAATAATTAGAAATGCATTTCAAAATATTTGGCCATTATAACGGACACTTTTACATAATATTTCTTAATCTAATCCGGGCAGCACAACAGCTTATATTGACTACATTGGGTCAGATTTTAAATACAAGTTTTATAAATAATAAATAGACAAATAAATAAATAAATAAATAAGAACGCCCTTAAAAGCTATTACCTTTTAGAGCGGGGTGTGCTCGCTCTGTCCTTCTCGAGAGAGGGAGACTTTTATTACTGTTGCTGATGTGATTTGGGCAGAGTGACGACTTATATATGGTAGTTTTGGCTTATTTAGTTGGGCAGAATGACGGCTTATATATGGTGGTTTTGGCCTTTTTGGTTGGGCGGAATAATGACTTATTTAGGGTGGTTTTAGCCTATTTACTCGGGCAGAGTAACGGCTTACTTCGGGATTTTTGGGCCAAGGAAACAAGGTGGATACCTAACTAAAGGGCTAGGGATGACTTTAATCGGTTGGATTTGTGTTTTGGCAGAGTTTGGACATGGTTTTGAGGCTTTATGAGAGAGAGGATTGGACGATCGCTCTCGGCATAAAAATTATGCAGAGTAACTCTTCGTCGAAAAGAGGTTGAAAATTGTTGTTGAAAATGGGGAGCCGGGCACCTCTATTTATAGTTGGATCCGTGCTTCATTGGCTTGTACTGCGCGCTCAACAATTTGTACAATGCGTTAACAAAGCGGGCACTGTTGAAGACCCTTAACGCGGACATACAGCATCTTGGGCGCGGCGCCAGGCTCCTGTTTCACCTTTCAATTTTGACACTTTCCTCCCCTGCAGTTCACTGTTCATCCTACTTTCTCCTTTTTTGCATTTTCAACCTTATAACTTGACATTTTGTTAAGTTTAAACAGTTCTTGATATCACATGCCAGAGTTATATATCAGGCGTATGAAATTGGGGTGTCTACAGAGCCCCTCAACGATGGATTCTACGGGTAACCGAAGGCTTACTGAGTAGACGAACATCGTTGATAAACAATAGACCCTCCAATTCGTTCGATTATAAAACGGGGAAAAGATGCAACAAGTAGTAATTATAATGCACAGTATATAACACAAACCAAACTCCATAACCTAGACAATTTTAGTTGGTTATAACAGGTTATCGTAATTTTTTAAGCGCATATTCAAATTAAATGCTCTAATGGTCGGACCTACTAGTGTAGGCTGCCTACGTATCCCTTAATAATGGAAATCAGACCAAAACGTAGTTCAGGCCAAAACCTAAACTATCACTCGTACAATGGTCGTGCCTACCGAAATAGGCTGCCTACGTATCCTTAAACAAGGAATTAGACCGAGACGTAGTTCACTCAGCTGGGGACTAAATGCTGCGGTGCAAGTGCGGCAATACTAAATGAGCAAGTGCATGCAAAGCTTTATCAAATAAGTGCGGCAAGGGTAAATAACGTGCTATGATGGTCGCGTCTACCATGATAGACTGCCTACGTATCCTTAGCCAAGGAATCAGACCAAATGTAGTTCGCCATGCGGCTGTGCAGAATGAATTGCCTCCTCAGGAACTCAGCCTTCACCGGGGAACAAGACCTTTCCCTATTAATCCGGGGCTGCGTACCCCTTAAAGGAATGTTTCCAACACAGCCAATGGATGGAATGTATTGCCTCCTTAGGAACTTAGCCTTCACTGGAGAACAAGACATTTCCCTCTTAATCCGGGGCTGCGTGCCCCTTAAAGGAAAGTTTCCAAACATCATACAAATGCACTGCAAAAAAGGAAAATACCTTCCTTTTCTTTACCTTTGCAATGTCCATGCAGCAAATTATTGCTGCTGTCGCTTTGATGCCTCTTGCTGCTTTACGCTGTTATTTGCTGCACTTTGCTGGGGATTTTTCTTTTGCCACCGTTCCAGTCTTCGCTGGAAAATCTTTTTCCCGTTCCGCTATATTTTCGGCTTTAGCTGGAAATTTTTTCTTGATGCTCCTGCACTTTTCTTTACTACTCCCTCTAACCTTGGTTATAAACTTTCTTTTTTTTCTTGCTGCAACATCTCTTGGTACCAGCTGAAATCATCTTTTCTTTGCTGTAGTTTTCTTTTCACTCCATTTTCTAGCTTCAGCCGAAAGTTTCTTATTCTGCCGCCACATTTTCTCTTTTGTTGCATGCACTTAAATTTTTCCCTTTTCTTGTACATGCATTTTCCCTCACCTGATTTTTTTTGTTTTTTGTTTTTTCTTTTTTTTTCTTTATTCTGCTTGCTCACCATTTCTCTTTATTTGCATGCTTATTATCTGTTTATTCTCTTTCATTTTTTTTTTTCATATTCCTCTTTTTTTCTTTCAATATTCTTTTTTTTCGTTTTTTTTTCTTTTGTTTTTTTTTTGGATCTACCCGGATATACTTCAGATCTGTTAGGTTTTGGCACTGTTTGGTATTTTTGAAGCATTCCTGACTTTATTAATGATGCTTATGCATGTCCTATTTATGCCTAAATGATGCAATTAGGTGATGATGCATGAAATTTATGTAATTTATTCTTGCGATGCATGATTTTTACTATAAATGCAAATGAAGCTATATGACGCATGTTCTAGGCTAAAACATATTTTGCATGCTATGTGTTCATGAAACAAACTTTTCGGAATACAATTCAATTTTTTTCCTGAACACATTTTTGGGCATATTCTCGGATAAATATGGGACAAAACATGTATATTTTATGCCCTAAAATTTATTTTTCATGCATGCTTATGCTGTAGGGACATAGTAAATGCCGTAAGAATATTTATTTTCCTGATTGGTGGCATTTTATTTTCTTTTTAGTGCACCTCTAATGCAGCTTATTGGATAATAAATGCACATGATGGATGCATGAACTACTTTATTTAATGCAAATGTGATGCCTAAAAATTATAGGATGCTTATTAACACGATGCATGGGCATTCTTTATTCTATCATGCATGTAATAATGCAAAATGTAGTACATATCTTTAAAATGCAAAGCATACTTTTATGATGCCTAGGATGCAAAACAATACATATAATTTTTTGTTTTTGTTTTTGTTTTTGTTTTTGTTTTTGTTTTTGTTTTTGTTTTTGTTTTTGTTTTTGTTTTTGTTTTTGTTTTTGTTTTTGTTTTTGTTTTTGTTTTTGTTTTTGTTTTTGTTTTTGTTTTTGTTTTTGTTTTTGTTTTTGTTTTTGTTTGTTTTTGTTTTTGTTTTTGTTTGTTTTTATTATTTTTTTGTTTTTATTTTGTTATATATTTTTTTATGTTAAAACATGTACAAACATTTACAATACAATATAATTTTATATGATACAAAATAAAAAAAATGCAAACACAAAACACACGCACAAAGCAAAGCTATACCGATGTCTAATAGGTAATGGCACGCTGTATCTCAGAAACAGATTTTAAAAGACTATACCTTCGGGCTTGAGCGGACTTTTCCCTTTTTTTTTTTAATGATATACGGGGAGAGGGAAAGGCATATACCTCCTCATGTTCTTGACCATATAATTGTTGCAGGGCTACACTTGACATAAGACTATTCTCTTAGCCCCTGCATTTTTCTTCGCAATCAGACAGGGTAGCAGTGAATGGTCGGAATCCAAGTCGTCTGACTATTTCAGGACAATGGCAACGCAGATGATGAATAGGACGAGGACACTTCTGGTGCGTCTCATTCTGATGAGACCGAGCCTTTTCTGTGCCTTGCAGAAGAAGTACATGGGCCCAGCCGGGCGGACACCGCAGACATCGATGGACTGCTCCGGGGCTTAAGTTGCAAGTGAAGGATAGTTTTGGGGGAAACAAAGGGGGTAGAGGCAATAATAGATATGTATAGGCAATTAATGCATAACCTAAATTTCTTTAGCATTTATTCCTAAGTTGCACCTTAGGACCTATTATATTTTAGTGTTTTATTGCTAGCTTCCTGTCATGATTTTTCTTTTTCTTCGATCAGTCGAGCCCCTTTGCATGCTGAAGACTGGAGGTAGGATGCTGAGGTTTCAAAGAGTGCTTTCCCTCCCCATTTTCTCCTGATATATATATTTTTTTATTTGGCTCTAACTTTTGCCTAGGCCGCCCTTTCGGGTTTTCAGCCTAGCGAGCCCTTATTATATTATTATTATTTTTTATTATTATATTTTTTTTACTTGCTCTAATTTTTGCCTAGGCCGCCCTTTCGGGTTTTCAGCCTAGCGAGCCCTTATTTCACCCCCTTTTTTTATTTTTTTTTATTTAGCTCTAACTTTTTCCTAGGCCGCCCTTTCGGGTTTTCAGCCTAGCGAGCCCTTATTATATTATTATTATTTTATTATTATTATTATTATTTTACTTGCTCTAATTTTTGCCTAGGTCGCCCTTTCAGGTTTTCAGCCTACCGGGCTGGAGAGGGAAGCACTTGCCAGATAGGGTGGTTCGAGCATAATACCTTTTGAGCTCGTTGAGATTGGAGGGCTGAACAAGGTCTTTTCTGTCCTGGCTTGCGAGGAGTACGACATCTCCTGACCGGATCTCTTTGACAATGTACGGCACATCGTGGAAGAAAGTGGTAGCAGCCTTTTGATAAGTAGCCCCAACATTTTTAGCCCAGACGGCATGACATGATAGCAACAAGTCCCCCAAGGGGTGGTGAATGAGGTCTTTTCTTTGTCTTCTACTGCTTTTGATTTAATTATAGCCCAGCATGCCGTCGACGAAGGATCTGATCTTGTGAGCAACAACGACGTCTACCACACTATCAATGTTGGGTAGAGGGAAATTATCTTTGGACGATGCCTTGTTGAGGTTGCGAAAGTCTTACGCAGACCCGGACCTTCTTGTTGGGCTTGGGAACGGTCACTATATTGGACAGCCAGATCGGTATTTTTTCTTTTTCTTTTTTTTTCTTTTTTTACTTTTTTTTTTACTACCCGAACGAAGTTGACATGCGTCTGTTTCATGATTTCCTTTTTTTTTAAGCTTGTAGTGACCGTTCTGGCTTGATGCGGCGGAGCTTTTGTCTGATTGGCTGAGCATCCGGATATATGGGGATCCGGTGTTCAACTATGATTGGATCTAGCCCCGACAC
This sequence comes from Codonopsis lanceolata, assembly GCA_013146195.2. NCBI lineage: Eukaryota > Viridiplantae > Streptophyta > Magnoliopsida > Asterales > Campanulaceae > Codonopsis > Codonopsis lanceolata. The sequence goes on along the minus strand of CM028379.1, from coordinate 73,889,047 downwards.
ATCTTCATAGGGCTAGGCAAGTGTGTCCACGAACTCTTTGAGGAGATCCATGAGTGTTACCTTTGCAGGTAGTTGCCGATTTTGACTCCTTTGATTTCATTGTCCAGCCCCAGATTGATAATGGATCAGTCTTCAGTTGCTGTTGATGAATGATGTTGTCCCTGGTGCTCTACTGACTTTACAAGCTCAAGCAAATAATTTTTTATCTTTTTTTTTATCTTTTGGGTCCTTTTAAATGACTCACCATTATTTAATGTGTCTTTTAATATAGGTGCAACTAAGAAATAAGCAAAGACATTTAGATTATTATTAAAAGCAAATCGTACAGGGTTTGTTATATTATTGAGGACCTGGGGTTTGACATCCTCAATTTTAGGGAGCGGATTGGTAGATGACCAATCCGTAAAGCTAAGGAAAGGAATAGGGGTAATATATCCGAAGTAATCCACCAGATCTGCGGGCGTCAAAAGTGGGCCGGTCGTAGTATACTAGTTCCGCAAAGGCTTATAAGAAATTGACTCAAACTCAGTAGGGAGTTCTTTTATAATAAGTGCCTTCATCCATCATACCCAGGAAGTTTTCATCAACCTCAATCATGTTGATTTGAGGTAGAGGGTTATTGACTATATTTGGTCTGGGAGGAGGCTTTTCAATAACCTTATCATCTATAAGATCCTGAATAGCATCTCTGAGTATATAACATTTATCGGTGAGGTGACCACTGCAGCGATGATATTCACAGTACTGGGCATGATTCCAGGTCCTGGAAAGGGGGTTTGGTGGCTTATAATTTTCCATAGGCTTTAACACTCCTTGTTCCATTAGCCCCTGCAGGATTACAGACTAGGAGGCTTGCAGTTCATCATAATGTCGGTTCTGATTTCTGAAATTTCTGTTCGGGCCATTATTCCCTCCGACTATGTTGACAGACCTGCCCGCTCCATAAGACCATGGAACAGTGCCATAATTTTGGGTAGGTGATCGATGTATTTTATACGTTGATTTTATATGCTTCTATGACTTAAATTATGCTATTTCACGAGGCTTTTGGCTACTGATATGTGTTTTCAGTGAGTTTTGTAAGTTTCAGGGTTTTTAGTGAAAATATGCAAAACACAAGGGTTTTATATGCAAATTCCAAGAAGGGCCCAAGATGAAAAATGAAGAAGAAACGAAGGATGTCCAAGCTGGAGACCTTGCGGTCGCAAGGTGTTTCAGACCTTGCCCCCGCAAGGTGGACAGTAACAAGAAAAATCAAAGGCCGGAAAGCTAGAGACCTTGCGGACGCAAGTTACCTCAGACCTTGCAACCGCAAGGTGGTCAGAATGCGATAAGTTCGTATTTTCACAAGAGATTCGATTGGATTACAACTCCATGGTATAAATAGGAACCGGTTGCCAAAGACTAGGATATAGAAAAATGGCTGGAAACAGTTTTATATAGTTTTAGAATTTTAGGTTGTATAACATATTTAGATTGTGTAATTACAAGTATTGAAGATCAAATCATGTTTCCGTTCATCTCCATGTACTGTTCATTGTCTATGATGAACTAAATCATCCATAATCTAGGAGGTGGGAGGTAACTTGTATCGAATTTATGTTTTAATTCATATTTATGTTCATTCTATTCTTGTTGATTGTGGTATTTATCAATCCCTCTATTATTTCGCTTTAAACAAATGAATGTAATCGCAAATAATAAAGGCCTAGAGGTGCGGATAACTACATGACCAATGTGCATATGTCGTACACTAGCTCACCATCACAATAAATTGGACCTATCAATGCACGAGAGTGATAAGTTAGGACCAGGTTCATACATGATTTAGGTGACAGATAAATCATATGTTCTTGTGCTTAGGATATAGAATGGATGAATGTTGCGGGGATGGAGGCTGAACCAATAGTTCAACAGACTATATCTATCTTTTGTGAACGAATCCAAGAAATTGAATGATGATTATTGTGAATTAAACATAAAGGAGATACAAGTGAAACCCGAATCCTAGATTGCTATCCACCATAAGATCTTCATAACCTGTAATTACTGCTAATTAGTTAAACACCTAAATAATAATAGTAGATAAGAATAAAATAATTATAAAAACCCCCTTTAGATTAATAATTTGCTATCAATAAATTGCACTATTCGTGATCTCTTGTCTCTGTGGGTTCGACCCTTGCTTCCAATACTATTCTATAATAGTCTTGTCCACTTGCAAGGAAAAATGTAAAATAAGACATCGATCAGTAGGAAACGTGGTTGATGCATTTCCTACCACATTGACGGTTGGTGCGGGTGTGGCTGCGGCTGTCTTCCCTTTAGAGTAACGGAAAGAGCGAGGAGGTGTATTGACTTGTAATTGCCCAGTCCGTATATCATCATCAATACGGGCTCCTATCTCTACTAGTTCTTTAAAATTGGTGTAGGGGAGATACCGCATGTGTTGCAGGTAGATGGACTGGAGGTTTTTTATGAACATTCGGCATGACTCGGCTGGATCAAGTCTGTCAAAGGTCTGAGCCAACTTTCTTTTCCACCGGACTGCGAACTCGGCCGGGTTTTTTTTTGGTGCACGACTCAAGGTCCCTTCTATTTTCAGGACTGGTGTTGTCTTTGTACCTTTCCAGAATGCTTCAGCTATCTAGTCCCATGTATTCATGGTGCTGCTATCAGATAGCATTAGCCATTGTTTGGCAGCCCCTATTAGGGTGAGGTGAAAATTGGAAGCCATAGCCTCAAAGCTAGCTCCACTTGACTGCATGCCAGTGGAATAATATTTTAAGTGGGATATAGGGCATCCAGTCCCATCAAATTTTTCTATGTCGGGCATTTTGAATTTGAAAAGCAGTACTGCCGCAGGTTGTAACGTCAGTGCCCGCGTAGAAAATTCCCCTTTGTTGAGAAGCTTGAGTACCATGGCTTTTATATTTTCCACGTCGGCCTCTATTTTGGTGGCTGGGGGAGTTGGCTTTTGGTATATACTGGCTAGATTAGGGAAGGCTGGGTTACTTTCTGGCTGCGGTGTCTGGTAAGGGTTTTGGGCTGGATATGGATATTGGGCTGGGTACGGATTTTGGGCTGGATACGGATTTTGGGTTGGTGGATTTTGGATGGTTTCGGCTGGGCGGCCAGGATCATTATAAGGTAAATAAGTGGTAACTTGGCCTGACGGGTTATAACTTTTTGGGTCTATATGTGGGCTGTTCTGGAGTGGGTTGGTTATGGGAACAGGGAGGTCATTTGGGCTTTGGGGAATTTTGGTGCTTGGGGAAGGATATGAGGTATAGGACGGGTAAGGGCTAATATTTGGGTAGTAGGGACTTGGTGGGGGATTGGGATTTAGGGTAGTGGCCATATTTGGTGGGTTAGTGTTTGGCTGGGGAGTTGGGTTTGGAGGCACATGGGATGTTGATGCTTCCTGGGGGACTGTAGAGGAAGAATTCACCTCACCACTGAGCTTCGGACCTTGTATAAGACTTGCTATCTAGCTTAGCAAGCGTTCATGTCGTGCATCCAGATTCTGGTCTAGCCACTGCTGCATTGCCGGAGTCGGAGCGTACCCTGGAGCCCCTATATATGTACCCATATCGGTTGCTCATCATTGCCATCTTGCTCGGATTTGTTCCCTACGAACCGATTACGCCCTTATCGATCGATCTTCGATATCCTGCAGTTCGATTTACGCACCACTTTCCCGTATCAATCGGCCAGTACTATCTCTGCCTTTCCAAGTTCGTGCCAGGTTTATGAGGAAAGTGGGTTATGGAGGTATCAGGAGGCTGGCTGAAGGCTTTCTGAGTTTGGAGTACAACGTGTCTTTATTAGTATATTTTATTATTATTTATTTGTTCCCTACAATTGACCGGATAAGCACCTGCTTTATTTTGGCATCTCGGGACTTTCTCACAGTGGATTCTTTCTCCATAGTATAAGACCAACGTATTCCACACGCCTTTCGACTCCCAGATCGGTGGTCCCAGGCGAATGGCCTATACTGTTTCTAGGATCCACCATTCGAAATGGTCTAGGTCGAGCATCAGAGAATTATAAATCAGCTCATGTTTATTATTTATTTTTGTTATTATTATTATTATTTTTATAGATATATATATATATTTTTTTTTTTTTTTTTTTTTTTTTTTTTAATTTTATTTTCATATATCATTTTTTTTTGCAGGGGCTGACTCACAATTCGGAGATGCAAAAACCGGTCGGTCTATGAAGTGTCCTGGGAATCTATATGCATTCTAGCGTTGGCTCATGCAAAGGGTAGGCTGGCCATGGTGTAGGGTAACAGTTCGGAATATACCTATATGCGTGTGCGTGTGTGCGGTATCTAAAAAGCAGTAAAATTTTTATTTATTTACAGATATATATAAACAGAAAAATAAAACATATATGGCATGTCTTGCTGTTTCGCGATGATTTTCTCGGCTTTTTAGTTTGAGCGCAAGCAAGCAAGCACACCACATTAAGAATTAGAAAGAAAAGTGGGAAATCTATCTATCCCTATTAATTACAAATTGGTCATATGTCCCCAAAATAAAATGACAGAATGAATGCAAATATGTACAAATGTATAGAATAATAAAAAAAGGAAAAATGACATAAAGAAATAATAGTACAGAGCCGAGAATAAAGCAATATTTAAAATAAAGCCCCGGCCCTTTTTATTGTGCTGCCCGGAATTTTATTGCAACATATATATTTTTTTTATTTGATTTTTATGATTCTTCGAATTTTTTTTTATTTTTGAATTTTTTTTGCTTTTCTATTTTTTATAATATTTTTAAATACACATGTAACAGTTAACGGAACGAAACTGCTGCAAGATGGAGGATCATGTCCACAAATATAGGCACGGATGTATAGGAACGCAATATTCAAATGCATAAATTAATATAACAAGCATACTTTAGCCAAAAACAAATAAAAACAAAAAAAAATTTATTTTATGAGTCTAGCCCTCCATTTTATTTAAAATAAAACAACTCCCCAGCAGAGTCGCCACTATGGGCTCCCGAGACTACGCCCGCGCCCCGCGCGCCCTTGGTTAGGGGTGCGCGTACGTGCGGATGCGGGATACCACTGCTCTCGTTCCACCCTCCCTTGTTTAGGGGAAGACGAAATCAAAAGTGCGAGAGTAGTGCTGTTTAGGATAGCGCGTTGGAATGCGCCTCGATTGCCTTTAGTGGATTTTTAATCCAATATGGGAACTTGTGGTTTCCCGCATCAAGTTATCCCTTTTTTAGGGGATACCAGGATATGGGAATGCATTATCCTTTCATTCTCATTTTCCCTTTTTTAGGGGAAAACGGAAAAATGCAAAAAAGGATATTGCGACGCCCTCACTATGGATTTTATTAAAAATAGCCTTATGGCCCGTTTCAGATCACTTTGGGAGCTTTGGGTTTCCCGCATCAAGTTATCCCTTTTTTAGGGGATATCAGGATATGAGAATACATCACTCTTTCATTCTCATTCTCCCTTTTTTAGGGGAGAACGGAAAAGTGCAAAGAAGGAGTGTTGCGAGGCCCCACTTGATCCAAAAAGTTTAGAGTCGCCCTCTTTATTTTAAGGCAAAAATAAAGCAAAACCAGAAAAAGAAAACCAGAGACAAAAAAGCGGGTTCGGAGGCTAAGTTACGAGTTGGGAAGGTGCTAGGCACCCAACTCGCCCTTTCGGTCTCAAAATAGTTTTTGGCTAAAGTATGCTTATTGTTATATTTATTTAGCAGATAAATAAAGCATTAAAGGACAAGAAAATAAAGCAAATACATCTGTGGCTACATTATTTACGGACTTGCAGCCATTTCCTTACAATAATTACAAATGCATTTCAAAATATTTGGCCATTATAACGGCTCTTTTACATACTATTTCTTAATCTAATCCGGGCAGCACAACAGCTTATATTGACTATATTGGGCCGGATTTTAAATACAACTTTTATAAATAATAAATAGACAAATAAATAAATAAATAAATAAGAACGCCCTTAAAGGCTATTACCTTTTAGAGCAGGGTGTGCTCGCTTTGTCCTTCTCGGGATAGGGAGGCTTTTATTGCTGTTGCTGATGTGATTTGGGCAGAGTGACGGCTTATATATGGTAGGTTTGGCTTATTTAGTTGGGCAGAATGACGGCTTATATATGGTGGTTTTGGCCTTTTTGGTTGGGCGGAATAATGGCTTATTTAGGGTAGTTTTAGCCTATTTACTCGGGCAGAGTAACGACTTACTTTGGGATTTTTGGGCCAAGGAAACAAGGTGGATACCTAAGTAAAGGGCTAGGGATGACTTTAATCGGTTGGATTTGTGTTTTGGCGGAGTTTGGACAGGGTTTTGAGGCTTTATGAGAGAGAGGATTGGACGATCGCTCTCGACGTAAAAATTACGCAGAGTAACTCTTCGTCGAAAAGAGGTCGAAAATTGTTGTTGAAAATGGGGGGCCGGGCACCTCTATTTATAGTTGGATCCGTGCTTCATTGGCTTGTACCGCGCGCTCAACAATTTGTACAATGCGTTAACGAAGCGGGCACTGTTGAAGACCCTCGGCGCGGACATACAACATCTTGGGCGCGACGCCAGGCTCCTGTTTCATCTTTCAATTTTGACACTTTCCTCCCCTACAGGTCACTGTTCATCCTACTTTCTCCTTTTTGCATTTTCAACCCTATAACTTGACATTTTGTTAAGTTTAAACAGTTCTTGATATCACATGCCAGAGTTATATATCAGGGGTACGAAATTGGGGTGTCTACACTAAGGCAAAAATGAACTTACTAGATAGGTCATCGTATCCTTGTTGTGTAACATATGGCAATGTGAACTTATAAGTGAATCGTATGAATTAGAAACTGTTGTGGTTCAACACCCAAGTGAGTTTTGTAAAGTGAATCAAAAGAGATTAAAAATGAACAAGAACGTATCTAATAGGCGTCAATACTACCTCTAACATGTCTACGGGGCGGAGAACAGTGCAGGTTAGCAGCAGAGCTTGATCTGGCCTAAACCCTTTAATCATGAAGATAAGGTTACTTCTCTTAGGTAATAGCTTTTTGTTCATGACTTGTCTAGGGTTGTAGGGACCTAGCCTCGTGAATGACATAACCCAGTAATATGAATCTATTGTGAACAAGGAAGTGGTGTTAGGGGAAACGGATTGGAGATGTATCTCCATCTTGAATACTTCAAGTGTTTGAAGAACTTTTTTTATGTGAAGCGATCTCCAGATTCTATATTAACGTTGGCATGATTATCTTATAAACCTCGGATTCGTTTTCATGAAGAAAAAAATGGAGATGCAGCGTATCGCTCCCCGTACCTCCCGCATTCTAATCGAGCACTCTACCATCCAAGCAACAGCCCCACCTGCTTATCAATAAATTTATTTATTTATTTCAATATAAATAGCCAAAACATCTAAATATATATGATCTATCATCTTTCTCATAACTAATGTCCCTGCACTTTGCGAAAATACGATGGCTATTCGATAATAATGCAACAACGACATAGTATTTAGTAAATAATGACGCAAGACATAAACTATGAGTTTAAATTCCCATGACGTATGTAAACATGCTTAAGTAGTTGGATCCAACATACATCGCCATCACTTTATACGATTACTTATATATAACTATTTGACGATGATAACATGCTAATCATAACAAGTAAAATGGTTTCTTACAAATTTGACAATATTATTATGAGTAAACGAGCACAAGCTCGCTAGCCTCGTCAACTTCAATATTAAATTAGTTAACTGTTATCGACATAGCATGAAAAATTAGATATGATGCTAGAACACGCGCTTATGAGATATATAATATGCTAATTAAAGCAACAATGGATCATATTAGTTGTATTGGTTTATCTGTGGCAAAAATGAACTAACTAGATAACTCATTGTATCCTTGTTGTGTAACATATGGCAATGTGAACTTGTAAGTGAATCATATGAATTAGAAACTTTTGTGGATCAACACCCAAGTGAGTTTTGTAAAGTGAATCAAAAGAGATTATAAATGAAAAAAAAAACGTATCCGATAGGCGTCAATACTACCTCTAACCTGTCTATGGGGCGGAGAATAGTGAAGGTTAGCAGTAGAGTTTGATATGGGCTAAACCCCTCAGTCATGAGGAGAAAGTTACACCTCTTGGGTAATAGCTTTGTCTTCATGACTTGTCTAGGGTTGTAGGGACCTAGCCTCGTGAACGACTTACCCCAGGAATGTGTATCTATTGTGAACAAGATCAAGAAAGAGCAAGTGCGGTTAAGGGAAACAAATTGGATATGTATCTCGATCTTGTATACTTCAAATGTTTGAACAACTTTGTTGTATGAAGTGATCTCCTTTTTTCTATATTAACGTTGGCATGATTATCTTATAAACCTCGCAATCGTTCTTGCAAAGAAAAAATTGGAGATGCGGGGTAACGATCCCCGTACCTCTCGCATGCTAAGCGAGCGCTCTACCATCTTAGCCGCATCCCCATTTAATTATCAATAAATTTATATCTTTATTTCCTTATAAATAGCCAAAACAACTTAATATACATGATCTATCATCTTTCACATAACTAATGTCCCTGCATTTTGTGAAAATACGCTGGCTATTCGGTAATAATGCAACGACGACATAGTATTTTGTAAATAACGACGCGAGACATTAACTATGAGTGTAAATTCACATGGCGTATGTAAACATGCTTAACTAGTTGGATGCAACATACATTGCCATGACTTTATACGATATCCTATATATAACTATTTGACGATGATAACATGCTCATCATAACAAGTAAAATGTTTTCTTACAAATTTGACAATATTATTTCGACTAAACGAGAACAAGCTCGTTAGCCTCGTCAACTTCAATATTAAATTAGTTAACTATCATCGACGTAGCATGAAAAATTATATGTTATGTAAGAACACGTGCTTATGAGATATAAAATATGCTAATTAAAGCAACAATGGAACATATTAGTTGTACTGGTTTATCTAAGGCAAAAATAAACTTAATAGATGGCTCATTGTATCCTTTTTGTGTAACATATGGCAATGTGAACTTCTAAGTGAATCATATGAATTAGAAATTGTTGTGGTTCAACACCCAAGTGAGTTTTTTTAAAGAGAATCAAAAGAGATTAAAAATGAATAACAAAAACGTGTCTGATAGGCATCAATACTACCTCTAACATGTCTACGGGGTGGAGAACAATGCAGGTTAGTAGCCGAGTTTGATCTGGCCTAAACCCCTCAGTCATGAAGATAAGGTTACACATATAGGGTAATAGGTTTGTCTTCACGACCTGTCTAGGGCTGTAGGGACCTAGCCTCGTGAATGACTTACCCTAGGAATGTGTATCTATTGTGAACAATATCAAGAAAGTGCAAGTGGTGTTAAGGAAACAAATTGAAGATGTATCTCAATCTTGTATACTTCAAGTGTTTGAACAACATTGTTATGTAAAGTGATCTCCTTATTCTAAATTAACGTTGGCATGATTATCTTATAAACTTAGGATTAGTTCTTGCAAAGAATAAAAATTGGAGATGCGGGGTATCGATCCCCGTACCTCTTGCATGCTAAGCAAGCGCTCTACCATATGAGCTACATCCCCATTTTATTATCAATAAATTTATTTATTTATTTCCTTATAAATAGCCAAGACATCTTAACATATATGATCTATCAACTTTCTCATAACTAATGTCCCTACATTTTGCGAAAATACATTGTCTACACGGTAATAATGCAACGACGACATAGTATTTAGTAAATAATGACGTGAGACATTAACTATGAGTTTAAATTCACTTGACGTATGTAAACATGCTTAACTAGTATAAGGATTTTGGTTTGGTGGGTTTTGGGTAATATATGGGTTCTGAATTGGTGGGTTTTGGTTAGTGTATGGGTTTTGGATTGGTGGGTTATTGGTAGCTTCAGCTGGGCGACCAGGATCATTAGGGGGTAGATATGTGGTAACTTGGCCTGGCGGGTTAAAGCTTTTTGGGTCCATGTGTGGGCTATTTAGGAGTGGGTTAGTCATAGGAAAAGGAAGGTCATTTGGGTTCTGGGTATTTGGGGGAATATATGGCGGATAAGGCGGGTAGGGATATATATTTGGGTAGTAGGGACTTGGTGGAGGATTGGGATTTGGGATAGTGGTAGTATTTGGTGGGTTAGTGTTTGGCTGAGGGATTGGGTTTGGAGGCACCTGAGATGTGGATGCTTCTTGGGGAATAGTAGGGGAAGAGTTCACCTCACCACTAGATTTTAGACTCTGTACCAGACTAGCCATTTGACTCATCGCTGCACCCAACCTTTGGTCAAACCATTCCTGCATTGCCGGAGGTGGAACATACCCTGGAGCCCCTGAATTTGTACCCATAGCTGACTGTTCACCTTCTTCTGCCATACTGCTCGGATCTGGGCCCGCTGAACTGATTCTGCTCCTGTCTGATCTGAAACTGATACCCTCTAATCTGATTTCTGTGCTAGTTTCCCGTATCAACCGGCCAGTACTATCTCTACCTTTCCAAATTCGGGCCACGTCTCTGAGGAAAATGGGGTTTGGTAGGTATCAGAAGGCTGGCTGGAGGCTATCTGGGCTTGAAGTACAGCGTGCCTTTTTATTAGTATTTTATTATTATGATTTCCATGTTCCCTACAATTGACCGGATAAGCACCTGCTTTATTTTGACAGTCTCAGGACTTTTCCTGGAACAGTGGATTCTTTCTCCAGAGTATAGGACCATCGTATTCCACCTCGCTTCGACTCCCAGATCGGATCGTCCCAGCGAAGGGCCTATACTCTTTCCAGGATCCACCATCCGAAATGGTCTAGGTCGAGCATCTGAGAATTATAAGTCAGCCCCTGTTTATTGTTTATATTATTTTGTGCGCAATTATCATTTTTTTTTTGAACTTGCGGATTTTTTTTTGACATATATGTATATATATATACATATATATATATATATATTTTTTTTTTTTGACAGGGGCTGACCCATAATTCAAAGATGCAAAAAACCGGTCGGTCTGTGAAGTGTCCTGAAAAACTATATACATTCTAACGTTGGCTTATGCAGGGGGTAGGCTGGCCATGGTGTAGGGTAACAGTTCGGAATATATCTTTATGCGTGCACGTGTGTGCGGTATCTAGAAAGCAGTAAAGCCTTTATTTATTTTACAGAAAAATAAAGCAGATATGGCCTGTCTTGCTGTTTTATATGGATTTTCTCGGCTTTTTATTTTTGAGCGCAAGCAAGCAAGCATTCCACTTTAAGAAATAGAAAGAAAAGCGGGGAAACTATCTATCCCTATTAATTACAAATTTTGGTCCTATGCCCCCAAAATAAAATGACAAAGATGAATGCGTATATGTACGATATACGTACGAGAATAAAGTGAAAAAAGAAAATGAACTGAAATAAATAAAAATATAGAGCCGGAAGTAAAGCCCCAGCTCTTTTGTTGTGCTGCCTGGAATTTATTGTAATATATAATATATTTTTTTTTTGATTTTTCGAATTTTTTTTTGTATATATATATTTTTTTTTGATTTTTTTTTATACTCTTAAACATGTTCGTAACAGGTATCGGAACGAGACTGCTGCCAGATGGAGGATCATATCCACAAATATAGCCACGGCCGTAATGGGAACACTTTATTGAAATGCGTAAATTAATATAACGAGCATACTGCAGCCAGAAACAAAGAAAAACAAAAAAAGGTTTTATTTTATGAGTCTAGCCCTCCATTTTATTTAAAATAAAACAACTCCCCAGCAGAGTCGCCACTGTGAGGTTCCCGGGGTGCGACCCGCGCCCCGCGCGCCCTTGGATAGGGGTGCGCGTACGTGCGGATGCGGGACACCACTGCTCTCGTTCCACCCTCCCTTGTTTAGGGGAAGACGAAATCCAAAGTGCGAGAGGAGTGCTGTCTATATTAGCACGTTGGAATGTGCATCGGTTGCCTTGAGTGGATTTTGTATCCAAAATGGGAACTAATGGTTTTCCATGTCAAGTTATCCCTTATTTCGGGGATAACAGGATATGGGAATGCATTACCCTTCCATTCTCATTCTCCCCTTTTATCTTTCAGGGGAAAATAGAGAAGTGCAAGAAAGGATATTGCGACGCCCCCACTTATGGATTTATTGAAAATAGCCTTATGGCCCAGTCAGATCACTATGGGAGCTATGGGTTTCCCGCATCAAGTTATCCCTTGTTTAGGGGATACCAGGATATGGGAATACATCACCCCTCCATTCCCGTATCTCCCTTTTTAGGGAGAACAGAAAGTGCAAAGAGGGAATGTTACGAGGCCCCACCTGGATCTCGAAAGTTTTAGAGTCGCCACCTTTATTTTAAGGCAAAAATAAAGGAAAACCAGAAAAGAAAACCAGAGATTTTAGAAAGCGGGTTCGGGGGCTAAGTTACGAGTTGGGAAGGTGCTAGGCACCCAACTCGCCCTTTCGGTCTCAAAACGTTTTTGGCTGAAATATGCTCATTGTTATATTTATCTAGCAAATAAATAAGGTCTTATTTTGACAAGGAAAATTTAAACAGATACATTCGTGGCTACATTATTTACGGACTCGCAGCCGTCTCCTTCCAATAATTACAGACACATTTAAGAATATTTGGTCATTATAACGGCTCTTTTACATAATATTTCATAATCTAATCCGGGCAGCACAACGGCTTATATTGACTACATTGCGCCGGATTTAAATAACAATTTTTGAAAAATAAATAAAAGGAAAAAATACAAATAAAATAAAATACGCTCTTAAAGGTATTACCTTTTAGAGCGGCGGTGTGCTCGCTCTGTCCTTCAGGGAGAGGGAGTCTTTTTGTTTTGAATTGAACTGGGCAGGATGACTGCTTGATTTTTTGAAGTTTGGGCTTATCAACTCGGGCAGAGTGACAACTTTATTTGGGTAGGTTTTGGCCTTTCTAGTTGGGCGGAACCTAGACTTAATTTTTTGACTTTTTAGCTCGTTACTCGGGCAGAGTAACGGCTTACTTTGGGATTTTTGAACTGGGGATATGAGGTGGATACCTAACAACTAGGCTAGGGATCACTTATAACCTATGGGTTTTTGATTTGGCAGAGTTTGGACGGGGTTTGGAGACTATAGGGGCTTCCACTCACCTATCTCGCACCTCTCGTACTATTGATATTGAAGGAATCGAAGCAGAGCTTCGCTGCGATCTAAAAATCGCGGAGGAATTACGCAGAGAAATGAGAGGCCGGGGGTCTCTATTTATAGTGAGAAATGAGGACACGCTGGGCATTTGTTGATTTTTCATTCGTGCATCAGCCGCTTGTACCGCGTGCTTCAAAGCTTGTACCATCCGGATCTGAGAGAGACGCACAGTGCATCCCATGGTGCGGCCAAGGGACCCCTTGGTGCGGCACCATGGGCTTGTTTGGCGGCACCAAGCTTCTTTTGAAGTTTGAAAATTTGTCACTTTACCCCCTGCAGTTCATTGTTTCGCGCATTCTGCTTTTCCTTTCGCATTTTTGACTCATGCAACCTGACATTCGTTAAGTTTTAACAGTTCTTGATATTTTATGTCAGTTACATACCAGGGGTACGAAATTGGGGTGTCTACACTAATGTCCCTACACTTTGCGAAAATACGCTGGCTATTCGATAATAATGCAACAACGACATAGTATTTAGTAAATAACGACGAGAGACATTAACTATGAGTTTAAATTCACATGACGTATGTAAACATTCTTAACTAGTTGGATGCAATATACATTTCCATGACTTTATATGATTACCTCTTTATAACAATTTGACAATGATAACATACTCATCATAACAAGTATAATGTTTTTTACAAATTTGACAATATTATTTCGACTAAACGAGCACAAGCTCGCTAGCCTCGTCAACTTCAATATGAAATTAGTTAACAGTCATCGACATAGCATGAAAAATTAGATGTGATGCTAGAGCACGCTCTTATGAGATATATAATATGCTAATTAAAGCAACAATGGATCATATTAGTTGTATTGGTTTATCAAAGGCAAAAATGAACTTACTAGATAGCTCATTGTATCCATGTTGTGTAACATATGGCAATGTGAACTTGTAAGTGAATCATATGAATTAGAAATTGTTGTGGTTCAACACCCAAGTGAGTTTTGTAAAGTGAATTAAAAGAGATTAAAAATGAACAAAAATGTATCCAATAGGCGTCAATACTACCTCTAACCTGTCTACGGGGCGAAGAACAGTGCAGGTTAGTTGTAGAGTTTGATATGGTCTAAACCCCTCAGTCATGAGGATAAGGTTACTCCTCTTGGTTAATAGCTTTGTCTTCACGACTTGTCTAGGGTGGTAGGGACCTAGCCTTGTGAATGACTTAACCCAGGAATGTATATCTATTGTGAACAAGATCGAGAAAAAGCAAGTGGTGTTAGGGGAAACGGATTGTAGATGTATCTCAATTTGGTATACTTCAAGTGTTTGAACAAATTTGTTTTGTGAAGTGATCTCCTTATTCTATATTAACGTTGGCATTATTATCTTATAAACCTCGGATTCGTTCTTGCAATGAAAAAAATTTGGAGATACAGGGTATCAATCCCTGTACCTCTTGCATGCTAAGCCAGAGCTCTACCATCTAAGCTACATCCCCATTTAATTATCAATAACTTTATTTATTTACTTCCTTATAAATAGCCAAAACATCTGAATATATATGATCTATCATCTTTCTCATAACAATGTCCCTGGATTTTGCGAAAATACACTGGCTATTCGGTTATAATGCAATGACGACATAGTATTTAGTAAATAATGACACGGAACATTAACTATGAGTTTAAATTCACATGACGTGTGTAAACATGCTTAACTAGTTGGATGGAACATGCATTGCCATGACTTTATATGATTAGCTATATATAACTATTTCTTCTTGTACATTGTGAAATATGAATTGTACATAAAAGCATCATAATACTTTTAAGTCAATTGTTGAGTCTTCACTTGCATTAGATTATTGTGGTGATATTTTTTAGTACTATATTTAAAAATATTTAGAAATTTATCAAAATAAGAGTAATTATGCCTTATTTTCTCGACCCCGCCTCGACCTGCCTAGGCGTTCTAGGCGCTAGGCCCTGGTCTGGTACCCGCCTTGTGACGACCCGGCCCAGACCTCAATACGAGATCCCAAGGTCGTGCCGTCATAACACACAATTAACAAGCAAAGGGTAAGACTATAACGGCGATGCGCCAATGACTCAACAAATGCGGAAGCAATTAACGTTATGGCACCCGAGCTAACAAGATCCGAAGCACAAAACAACCTAAGAGATGGTAATTCTCTCGGCCCAAAAATTCAAAGCACGTGACGCAACATTAGACATGTACAACAAAACCATCTGTTACCATTTATATACAATAATAAATCCAAGTCATCGGCGACGTTACAACCGGAACCCAACATTAAACTAAGTCTACAACTCTAATCTACACACTCTACGACAAAACATGCCGGAGTACAACATAACCAACAATATAAACAAACTCGAGATGGATAGAAATAATGTAATTAAATAAGCATGGCTCGACTCACAGTTGTCGGCTCTAAAAAAACGAAGTATTAATATTATAACAAGTACAAGTATCAAGTAAATAACCACAAGTCTTACTACCCATAGTGAAGTTTATATAACATTACTTCCCAATCGTCCTTTCCAAAACAAAGGCTACAAATATAACTAGTAGCAACCTTCTCAAAGAACCACACGTTCTATTGTAGACTCGGCGGTTTCCCTTGAATCACTTGCTCGGCTCGAATCTAAGGAAAACAAAGTAAACAGAATAAGTCATAAAGACTTAGTAAGCTACTAAAGATGCAATGTCATGGCATGACATTATGCTCAAGTAAAACATGCATGTATCATGTCATACTCATAATATATCATTTCATGGAATAATCCTCAACCATAAACCAAGTTCTATCGATAGTCACATAGAACATCGTTCTACATAATTCATCATAAAGTAATCCTTATCAAATATAATATGATCCTCAATTCCAATATGTATAGCATGTCATTTCCATAGTGTAACCTATCATCAAACCATCATCCACATAACCCAATTATACCAAGAGTCTCGTACTTCATCATTTAACATAACTCATATAATAATTCATATATGGGAGACTATGGTTTCCATTCTAATCATGGATAGCATGTTATATTTCTATTATAACATTTCATCAAACAATCATCATCTCATTAGCATGTTAATTTTCTATTATAACATTTCATCAATAATCATTATCTCAGGCAAATCATATCATTAGCCACGCAGCACAACAATTCTTGTAAGTGCTCGTAAAATAATAATCTATTATAAAATAATAATCTATTATAACATTTCATCAATAATAATCATCATGACTGTTTGATTTTTTGAAGTTTGGGCTTATCAACTCGGGCAGAGTGACAGCTTTATTTGGGTAGGTTTTGGCCTTTCTAGTTGGGCGGAACCTAGACTTAATTTTTTGACTTTTTAGCTCGTTACTCGGGCAGAGTAACGGCTTACTTTGGGATTTTTAGACTGGGGATGTGAGGTGGATACCTAACAACTAGGCTAGGGATCACTTATAACCTATGGGTTTTTGATTTGGCAGAGTTTGGACGGGGTTTGGAGACTATAGGGGCTTCCACTCACCTATCTCGCACCTCTCGTACTATTGATATCGAAGGAATCGAAGGAGAGCTTCGCTGCGATCTAAAAATCGCGGAGGAATTACGCAGAGAAATGAGAGGCCAGGGGTCTCTATTTATAGTGAGAAATGAGGATACGCTGGGCATTTGTTGATTTTTCATTCGTGCATCAGCCGCCTGTACCGCGTGCTTCAAAGCTTGTACCATCCGGATCTGAGAGAGACGCACAGTGCATCCCATGGTGCGGCCAAGGGACCCCTTGGTGCGGCACCATGGGCTTGTTTGGCGGCACCAAGCTTCTTTTGAAGTTTGAAAATTTGTCACTTTACCCCCTGCAGTTCATTGTTTCGCGCATTCTGCTTTTCCTTTCGCATTTTTGACTCCTGCAACCTGACATTCGTTAAGTTTTAATAGTTCTTGATATTTTATGTCAGTTACATACCAGGGGTACGAAATTGGGGTGTCTACAGAGCCCCTCAACGATGGAGTCTACGGGTAACCTTAAGGCTTACTGAGTAGACGAACATCGTTGATAAACAATAGACTCTCCAATTTCGTTCATTTAAGAACGGGAGAATGCAATTGGTAGCAGTTATAATGCACAGTTAACATGCTATCCAAACTCTATAACCTAGACATTTTTAGTCGGTTATAAAAAGTTATCGAAGTTTTAAGCAGATGTGAATTTAATGTGCTCTGATGGTCGGACCTACTAAAGTAGGCTGCCTACGTATTCCCTATTAAAGGAAATCAGACCAAGCGTAGTTCAGGCCAAAACCCTAAACTACCACTAAAGTTAGGATGTCATGTTCTTCGGGTCGAGCCCAATCGAGAACACAACGGAAAAAGATTTTTGTGTTTTCGAAAAAGCCGTATTCTTCCGGTCCGAAACCGTTGTCAAATACGGTATGAAGATTTGAATGTTTTTCTGTTACCACCTTTCAACCGGTCAATACCTTGTAGTTGAAACGTGTTAAGAAGAATTTTCTAATTATGTCTGGGCCTTGATCGCTGTCTTGTTTCCAGACACAACCCGAAAATTTTCAAATATCCAGAAAATTGTGCTTGACTAAAGATCCGTCGCCGAGCACGGCGAATTGCTTTTCTGTTACCACATTTCAACCGGTCAATACCTTGTAGTTGAAACGTGTTAAGAAGAATTTTCTAAGTTATGTCTGGGCCTTGATCGCTGTCTTGTTTCCAGACATAACTCGAAAACTTTCAAATATCCAGAAAATTGTGCTTGACTAAAGATCCGTCGCCGAGCACGGCGAATTGATCATTCTTCAAGTATTTTCGAAAATTGTGAAGTGGAAAATATTCTTTTTCCTTCCTCTTCTTTTCGCTCTCCCTGTTCTTTTTTGTTTTTCAAATATTCCTCTTTTTTGTTTTTGAAATATTCCTCTTTTTTTGTGTTTTTGAAATATTCCTCTTTTTTTGTGTTTTTGAAATATTCCTCTTTTTTTGTGTTTTTGAAATATTCCTTTTTTTTTTGTGTTTTTGAAATATTCCTCTTTTTTTTGTTTTTGAAATATTCCTCTTTTTTGAAAAAGAGTTTTTTTTTATTTTGAAAAACAAAACAAAGTTTTTTTAACAAACTTTCCTAAAAAGGAAATTATTCTAAAGTCAGGGTAGGAATACTGTACCTGACTTACCTTTTTGCGCCCGGGTGGCTGCCGCGGATCCGGCTGATTTTGACATTTCTGCCACTCTTGCTGGGGAATTTATTATCTTCTTTTTTTCTTTTTTTTCTTTTTTTTTTTGTGATGGTCGGACCTAGATGTAGGCGCCTACGTATCCTTTTCAGGAATCGGACCAAACGTAGTTCGATCGATTTTATTCTTGCTCGCTTTCTTTTTTTTTTTTTTTTTTTTTGTGATGGTCGATGTAGGCTGGAATCGGACCAAACGTAGTTTCGATGTCGGATTTTATTCTTGCTCGCTTTTTTCTTTTCTTTTCTTTTCTTTTCTTTTCTTTTCTTTTTTTTTTTTTTTGATCTGCTGGGAATGTCATTTCCTTTGTCCTTTGGTGAATGGTCGCAAATTTTGGTTAACAAGACTGACTTTGTTAACTTTCTGTTAGGCTCAGGGACCATTTTGGAAACTTTGAAATCTGAGGACTTGAGTGCTGCAGCTTCAAACTTTGGAGGGGGAAAAGGGAAACTTCCCTATTTCTCCCTTAAGTGGACGAGAGTTTGAGAAAGGAGCTACTGCTCCTCTTTCTCTTTTCCTTCATTTCATTCCTTCGTCTGCTGCCTTCGCCATTACTACTGTCTCCTTCATTTCTTTTTTTTCATTTTCTTCATTTTTGCTCCTTTTCTCGATTTTCTTCCGCCAATTTCAGTGTTTTACTTAGCAGATGGCATCTTCTTCGCGATCCAGGAAGGGGAAAGCACCGGTGCGCCCAGAATCTGGTGGTAGGAGGAGAGAACCTCCTAGCTTGATTCGGAACAGGCTCAATTATACGTACTCCAAGGATGACTGGGGCAACCTTTTGCGAGATCGGGACACCCACGTGTCCAACCTTCCCTTAACCACTGTAAGATTTCTCTTTTCAAGCAATTTTTCTGGCTATTTCTCAGATCTGCTAAATTCCTGCACTGTTTGGGACTTTTGGAGCCCTCCTGACTTTATTAGTAATGCGTATGCATGCCCTATTTATGCCTAAATGATGTAATTGAGTGATAATGTATGTAATTTCTATGATTTATTTTTGCGATGCATGATTTGAAATAGTGGTCACTATTTGACCTTACTATGCATGATTTATATTCTAAATGCAACTGGGGCTATATGATGCATGTTTCATATTAAAACACATTTTTGCATGCGATAGAATTGCGAAACGGAATATTCGAAGTATAAATTTAATTTTTCCGAGACGCTTTTCGGACATATTTCCGGATAAAAATAGGACAAAACAGATATTTTTCATGCCCTTAAATTTATTTTTCAAGCATGCAACTGCTGCAGGGGTATAGTAAATACCACAAAGATATTTATTTTGATGATTGGTGGTACTTTACCTTCTCTTTGTTGTACTCCTATGGCAGCTTATTGGACGAATGAAATGCAAAATATGAATGTATGAATTATTTTATTTGATACAGATGCAATGTAGAACATTTATAAGATGATGCATGAATTTTTCACACTTTATGATGCTCATGACGAATGCAGTTATAATATGTACGTTAAGATGCAAAATTAATTACATATATGAATTGTTTTTTTTTATTTTTATGATTTGATTTTTTTTTATGGATTTTGAAAAAGAATGATTTTTATGTACATGTAAATTTATGCACATGTATGAAAATAGTATGTGACAATTTAAAGAATTATTATTTTCTTCTTTTTTTTTATGAACAAGATTTTTTTTCTATTATTATTTTTGCTAAAAAAAATTATTGTAAAAATCATGAAGTATAAGACATGTGATATGTTCATTATTTATTTTAAGAACTGTGCAGAAAAGGAAATAAGGGTAGAAAACTTACCTTTTTTTTTCTTTCAGGTTCGCAGGAAGTTTGATAGGGTTCGGGTATCATATGGAGATGTAGCTGAAATTTATGACATGTTACCCGAAGCTGCACAATCGCTGGTAGAGGGCTCGGGCTTCAGCACTTTCTTGCACTCCTTCACTCATTTTACCAGCTTTCTCCCTATCTTTGACGTGCTCCGGGACTTCTGGTGGGATACCACCCACACTTTTCATTTCAGTTGGGGGGAGGCGACCATGACCCCTTGTGATTTCGCTGCTATTACAGGAATCCCTACCAGCAGAGGGGAGACCTTGGCTCTGGATTTTACTCTCCGACATCGTAGGGAGGAGATCATAGACCTCCTGGGCTTTGAACCTCGCTTCAAATCGTCGGATGAGGTTTATATTAGCAGCGTTCGACACTGGCTTCTTAATAATCTTGCCGAGGGTATCGGTGATGATGAGGCTGCTATTACTCGAGTGGCCTGAGCTTTTCTCTTTTTCTTTCTCGGCTCATCACTTTTTGCTAATTCTTCTGTCACCCTGAGAGCCTCCGTCTTAGCTTGCCTTACGGACTTTGATCGGATCCCTGCTTATGATTGGGGACAGGCTGGTTTGGCTGAATTATATGCTTCTATGGACAGAGCCAGCCGGAATGATTCACCGACCCTGAATGGGTTTGCCCCGGCGTGGGAGGTACATGCCTTTTCCTGCTTTTTCATTCATTCATCATTTTTTTTTTGCATCTTTTCATATATATATTTTTTTTGACAACATTTTTATTTTCTCTCTCTTTTTTTTTTTTGTGCAGGTCTGGGCCTTTTCATTTTTCAGATTTTCGCCGGGGCACCTCATTCGACGGGTCTACCAGCCTCCATATGTGTCCCAATATGTTGACAGTAATAGGGTTGATCCGAGTGGCGGCGGTGGTTGCAAAACCGGGGAAAAGTCTTTGGAGCGGATTGTTGGCTCGATCTGGCTCGGTGCATTTTCTTCCAGGAAGGCACGGAGGACATTATCATACTACTCGGCGTTCGGCCATTGCCGGATATTGATGGTTTCCATCATGGTGGATTCTTTGTACATGGGCGGCGGGTGAATCGTCAACACCTTTTTAATGGCTCGATGGTGCCTCCTTGGCCTCTGCTTGGGTGATAGAGCACGATCAATTGCCGGCTCGAATGCTTGAGGAAATACCTCGTTCTGCAGATTATCCGGTGATGTCATACGAGGATTTCACGAGATTAAAGCTGCATCCCCTCCACGCTCTGTTGTGCCCGAGGCGACATTCGATGCTCTTGTCGGGCGGGCTGGGTCATCCATTTCACGTCTCGGCGAGAACGATGTTCCGAGCAGATGATATTTTCTCTACTTTTCGGTATGGTAGGGCGGTGGATTAGTAGAGCGAGTTCTTCCGGATGTCGAGATCCGGGCGTCGTGTTCGGGCGAGCTCGTTCGGTAGACACATCCACCTTTATTGTCTCTTTTCTTTTTATTTATTATATATTTTTTTTACACATTTTTTTTTCGAGACTGATACTTCTTTTTTTTTATTCATTTTTTTAGGTGAACGTGTCTACTTACAAGAAACTGCTGCGGGGCTTCTTCAGCATCAGCAAGCTGTATCAGAAGTTGGCTGATGAATTTTCTTGTAAGGGGAGGCTTTGGCGTCGACGGTCGATGATGATGATGATGATGATGGGTCAGCCGCGGCCGGGCGGAGGTCGAGAGGATTCGCACGGGTCCCGAGTCGGGGTGGTGGTTTTCCCGAAGTCGTCCAGAGCACATTAGCTTTAGATTCTGCGAACATTAGTACTTCTTTCTTTTTCTTTTGCATTTTTTTTTATTTTTGTTTTTCTGTAAAACAAACCTGTACAAACATTATGATATAATGCAATATAGTGTATATGATGCAGTATGTTACACATGCAAAAATAAATTCACACAGAAAATAAAACTATGCCAAACATCTAAGATGTAGTGGCACGCTGTACTCTGAAAAAGGGATTTTTAAGAATACACCTTTGGATAAGAGCGGGCTTTTCGGGTGATATCGGAACGGAAAGATGGCCGAATCTCTTATTTTTCGGTGCATTGTGGCTGTTTAGTCCGTGGCCGTAGCTTCCTTTATAGGTTTTTCTTTTCCTTCCATGATCAGACGCAGGAGCAGCAAATTGTCGGAGCACCAAACCAGGATACCGGGCGGAATTTTCATCGCACAGTAGACATTTTCGGTGCCGCCAAGGAGGGCCATGGTGCGGCACCAAGAGGCTTCTTGGTGGCACCATGGTTTTCCTATTTAGACACTATTTTCGTCACTATTTGGGCGCTGTGCGCTGAATTGTCCGTCTTCTCCGTTTGCGGTATAAATTCGAAACGAGATCAGTTCCTCGCCAATTCATTTTGCTCTTTCTTTCTGAATTCACCAGCCTCTTGTCATTGCTTGCCATAGCTTCTTTCAGCCACGATAAAATTCTCACATCTCTTATAAATGGCCGCCCGCATTCCTACAGCCCTGGAGATTGAAGTTTATGAAAATGCTCTGGATTTCTGGATCCTTTCTTTGCGATCTGACGAAAGGGATTTGTTCGAACATCTTTTCGGGTTCAGGTGCCTTTTATCCTGGCGAAATGTCATAATAAATTGGGACATGTTGAGGGGAGCCGCCAGGTTTTGGTCTCCTACGGATCACTTGTTTAATTTTGGCATGAACGAGATGTGTCCCACCTTTGAGGAGTTCTGTGCTATGCTTGGAGTGGCACCTACTCGCCAGATCGCGGTACCCGCCTACAGTAGGCGTCCGTACATGGCTATTAGGGAACTTTTCAATTCTACCCGCCGGGCTACTCCAGGATTCTTTAATGGGGATTCTTTTAACTTGATGGTTCTTCCTGGAGCCTTCACAGAATATATTGAAGACGACGTGGATTATCAGCGGCGTAGATTAACAGCACTCTTCCTCTGCTTAGTAGGGAGATATTTGATAGTCGGTCTACCCGGGTTAGTGGATGAGCGGGTCGTAGACTTAGCATTACAGGCTCGGGATCGCCGGCTGAACATCGTTCCGGTGGTTTTGGCAGAGACTCTCACGGGCCTGACTGCTTTTGCTGCTGGGAATGAATTGTTCCC
>CM028379.1:73834864-73865592 GCA_013146195.2 Codonopsis lanceolata | reverse complement strand
TTCTCACTCATACGTATGATGAAAGATGAAAGAAATGAGGATTTTCTAAATTTTACAAAGGGATTAGGCTATATATACTTCCCCAACTAATAAGGGCACAAATGGGATTTCCTTGGTACAATTAGTGAATGTTAGATGTAATTAACCACTAATCAAACCTACCAATGAGCTCTAGCTCAACTGGTACTGCTCACTTCTCCTAACGGAGAAGTCGGGTGTTCAAGTCTCACAAGAGACACCCTGGACTTTACAACTCTAAATAGAGAGGTCGGGTATTCAAGCCTCTTCAGAGGCACCGTTGTTGTTCAAGCCTTACCCAAAGGCCCTATTTAGCTACTCACTTATCTTAACGGAAAGGTTGAGTGTTCAAGCCCTACCAGAGGCACCCTGGTACTTCACTACTCTCAACCGAGAGGTCGGGTGTTCAAAGCCTCAATAGAGGCACCATTTGTTCGAGCCACACCAAATGCATCATATATATAATTGTAGCCTTTCAAGACATTAACATAATAAAAAATTAAGGGTTGGAGTACGGTCTATGTCCCCTCCAACCTTTTGAAAAAAAAAAACCGACTAATCAAACCTTAATTCCCCAAACATGTTAGGGCATGATTAGGACTAAGTATGAGGGTTAGGAAGGGTTAAGAGGGGGAAGGGTAGAATAGGAAATACACATCAAAACATCAAAACAGGGACTTTGCTGTCTTTGAAACGCATGCACTCGCATGGTGTCCAAGCCATGTGACCGCTTTGGTCCATTTTACCTTGCCATCCATTTCCTGCAATCTTCGTCGGGTACGATCCTTCCCGCATGCAACTGAAAGCCTTAAAGCTTCGAAATGGCCTATAATTCAACCCTTAAAGTCCTCAAACACTTAGATAAACCAAAAAAGTCTTAAACCACTTTCAAAGTAGGTCTAGACTCCCATAAACAACACCCGAAACAACTCGGAGCGAAACCGAAGCAAGTTACAACAACTCACTAACGAAACGACGAATGAAACCACAAACCGACGGGAAACAACCCAAGATTATAAACACTTCAAAAGGCTATTGAGTAGGCCTGAATGCCTCTCAGATGTTAAACAACATATAGGAGAAAAGGACTCCCGAAAGACGAGACGATCACACGACTCAATCTCGAACTACGCGATAAGGACGATTACTATCCTCGAAACGTCAAAACCTCACAAGACATATGGAATGCATCCAACTAGAAGTCTAACACATCTAAACTTGTTAATAAATCATCTTGTAGAGATCTAGGACCAAATCGAGGTTAGGAACACAAAACACAAGCAAACTCTCAATTGCGTCGCATTTCGACTATCGTCGAGTTACGACTTGTGACTTTAGCAAGTCAACAACTATAGGACATCTCTTAATAGTATTTTGGTCTTAATGTGATCTTTCATACACATCTAGACTCTCTCACAAACCAAACAAGCAATTAACAAGGGAAGAAATGCGAGCTTTGCGCAATTAAAAGCTAACCGTAAATCGGGGTATTACATTGCTAGATTTTATTAATAGAAATAAAATTACAAATTTGAGGGGATAACCACCATTACCCTTATAACGGGGATGACGGAGGAACCCGGCCTCGAAAATGAAATACTAACAAAAATAAAAACAAAGAAATTTAAATTAAACTTATTCTCGAGGCTCTTGCTTCACAACAACGAATGATTTTGAAACGCGAGATGCAATAAATTTGTCAAACATTTCCACCTATACATGAGACAAAGAACAGTCATACAGATTTATTTAACTATTTGGTATGCATACAAGTGATTAATTAAATTATAAAAAAACATATATACCGCCTCATTTACAAATCTTGAATCCTCTCACATACCATCGTGCATCGTTAGAGTTGGAGGTGGAGTTGTAAGGACCTATTTTGGAGCAATGTGTAAGATAAAAATGATATAAATTTAAAATATGAATCATATAAAAACTATGTAATTATAAAATATGAATCATATGTAATTTTTAACACTTATGTAAGAATGAGGTGTGCTTACAAATTCTTCTACCGAATCAAAATCATAAAAATCAAGTGGAGGGGGAGGTGGAGATGTTGGTGGAGTGTCAAAAGGAGTTGCTGGTATCTATTTGAAACCATGTGTTAGATAAAATACTATATAATCGCAAAAAGTGAGTTGGAAATTATAGGGATTTATACCTGTTGTAGAAGTATTATAGAAGAACTTCGTGGATAAATTATATTTGTTGTCGAAGTGTCTTTATAATTGTAAGAGAATTGTTATCCTACTGAATGTAGTACATCGAGATAGTGCAACGTATAATTGACCATGAGAAAACATTGGCGTCCGAAGATCAATGCCAACAAATTTAACAGATTGGCCTTGTGATTTATTTATAGTCATTGCAAAGGCCAACCTAATTGGGAATTGTCGTCTTGTAATAGGAATAGTAAGTTCAAAAGCAGAAGCAGTGTGGTAAGTTGAGGATAAATCATCAGTTGGTAAAAAAACAATTGAAAAACACGAAAGTGTTGATTAAATTTGTCTACATATTAATTAGCTTCTTACCAAGTTGAGTTTCATTTCATCTTTATCAAGTCAAATAGACTTATTGGGATAATACAATTGAAAAACACTTAAACCAAAATTTAAAGAGAAAAAATAAAGTGACAGTAAACAATGAAAAATATGAACAATTGTGGAAGTCCACTTTTTGCGTGTTTGTGTTTTGATGTATTCCATATTTTCATTCTTTTATTATCTAAAATTCTCACGCCTCCACATCTCTTGCTAGCGGCAAGTTTCCAACAACCACTAGAATAAGAAAGAAGAAAAAAGATTAACAAGGCATGATGATGACGAGGTATGATTTTGGAGGAGGACCCGGATAAGCCCATGTTTTTGTTTTAGCGTCGATTGTAAAATTATGTACGAAGAAATTAAGCTCTTCATTTGCAAAATTTCTAAGAACAAGAGAAACAAAAGAATAAATAGAACTATGCAGTGTAAACGTATATTTGTTACCTAACTTTTCAAAAATTTGCAATGTGGCCACCGAAAATTTAAAATTATTATTCTTGTCACTGTACATTAGTTAGGCTGCAAATTAACCCATTTTTTGGACGGATGTTAGATTTAACCGCTAAGTTATGTCAAATATCGATTTTACCCTACTAAATACATTTTTTTGTGTGATATTAGAAATTCAAAGGGGTCTAACTGAAACAAATAAATACATATGTCATTTGTATAAAGAGAAGGGGGTCAAAGTGTAATAAAAAGAAGGGTTGCGCTATTGAGACCCCCCATTCCTCCAAGTTGACCCCCCAAAACCCCCCAAAATCCAAACTTCCTATTTTACCCTCCCCTATCCAAGTTGACCCCCCTTCCCACCCCCTCATCGCCTCCTCCCTCTCCCTCACTTCATCGCTTTTCTTCCTCCCTCCCACAGCCTCCTCCCTCTCCCTCTCTCCTCCCTCCCCCAATCCACGGCTTCTTCCCTCCCTTCTATCACCACCTCCTCCTCCTCCCCCCATTACATACTCACCCCCTCATATCAATTCTTCCTCGTTTCTCCTCTTTTAAAAAAATATTTAATTCTAGGTTTGTTCGTACAGTCAACCAAACAAAGTTTAGTTCAAGATGGGTGACCGAACAACCTTTGAATTGTTCGCCATAGGTGATCGAACAACCTTGTGTTGTTCGGCCACAAGGCTGTTTCTGGTCACCCATGGCCCGAACACCTCAAGGTTGTTCGGTCACCCATGGCGGCAGAACAAATTTGTTCGGCTTGACCAGGTCGAACAAACCTAAAATTAATTTTATTTTTTTAAAAGGAGAAACAGGAAGAATGAAGGGTGGGGAAGCGGATGAGACTATGAAAGGGGGTGAGTATACCTGTGATGGGGGAGGGGGAGATGGTGATGAACGGGAGTGGAAGGAGGAGGCGGTGGAGGAGGCAAAGGAGGTGAGGGGGGAGAGGGAGGCGGTGAGGGGAGAGGGAGGAGTGCGAGGAGGCGGGAAGGGGGGTCAACTTGATGGGAGGGTAAAATAGAAAGTTTGAGTTTTCAAGGGTTTTGGGGGTCAACTTGAGGGACGGAGGGTCTCAATAACGCAACTCTAAAAAGAATAACCAAATAGCACGCACGACTACAGCCCACCTCCCCCTCCCTCTCCCATCCACCTCGCCTTCCTTTTCTCCACCCGCACCCTCTTTAAATCACCACCGCTTCCTTCCTCCTCCAATCTCTCACCACTCATACCCATTTAGAGCGAGAGAATGGCGCAGCTCCACTATATGATTTTGTGGGTTTGAATCAAAAAATCATTTCAAACTCGAAGAAATCTAGAAATGCCTGAGAAATCGAGAAATTTGGAAATGTCCGAGAAACTGAAATGGGTCCATTGTTTCCACTACAAAGGATTCATCAAACGCCCCCCCTCACTGTATTGTCTTTTAGCCCTCAAGAGGTTAAGAACCAGCTCATCTGTAAGCGCAAGTAGATCTACTTCTTGGTGGGCATGAGCTCTTATGGCTGCATCTCTTAGTGTTTTGAGCGTAGACAGGCACAATAATGGTGTTAAGGTAATAGTTGAAAGTGGTAAAACATTTATTGCGGTTGTGGCAATTTTCGCCATTCCTCTTGTGTTCAAACTACATATCAAGTTTGAGCCAAGATTAACCATCTTTGGAAAGTTAAGAAGCCATAGCCGACTCATAGAATTAAATCCTCTCACTTCTTTATTCCATAAAGTCCGAATATATACAAGGGGTCGGTCCCCAAGGTTCCCGGTGTCCTCGCGCCCCGCGTGCCCTTGGATAGGGT
The DNA here is from genome assembly GCA_013146195.2 of Codonopsis lanceolata. Taxonomy (NCBI): domain Eukaryota; kingdom Viridiplantae; phylum Streptophyta; class Magnoliopsida; order Asterales; family Campanulaceae; genus Codonopsis; species Codonopsis lanceolata. Next base: position 73,860,776 of record CM028379.1, on the reverse strand, counting down.
GCCAGACGGCGGATGGACACCACCGCTTCCTGCTCCACCCTCCCTTGTTTAGTGGAAGACGAAACCAAAGTGCGAGAGGAGTGTCTTGCCTATATTAGCACGTTGGAATGTGCCTCTGCTGTCCTTGAGTGGATTTTATATCCAAAATGGGAACTAAAGGTTTCCTCATGTCAAGTTATCCCTTGTTTCGGTGATAACAGGATATGGGAATGCATTACCCTTCCATTCCCATTCTCCCCTTTTATCTTTCAGGGGAAAATAGAGAAGTGCAAGAAAGGATATTGCGACGCCCCCACTTATGGATTTATTAAAATAGCCTTATGGCCCAATCGATCACTATGGAGCTATGGGTTTCCCCGCATCAAGTTATCCCTTGTTTGGGATACCAGATATGGGAATACATCACCCCTCCATTCCTGTATTTCCCTTTTTTAGGGGAGAATAGGAAAGTGCAAAGAGGGAATGTTGTGAGGCCCCACTGGATCTGAGAGTTTTAGAGTCGCCACCTTTATTTTAAGGCAAAAATAAAGGAAAACCGTAAAAGAAAACCGTAGATTTTAGAAAGCGGGTTCGGAGGCTAAGTTACGAGTTGGGAAGGTGCTAGGCACCCAACTCGCCCTTTCGGTCTCAAAACGTTTTTGGCTGAAGTATGCTCATGTTATATTTATCTAGCAAATAAATAAGGTCTTATTTTGACAAGGGAAATTTAAACAGATACATTCGTGGCTACATTATTTTTTGACTCGCACTGCCTCCTTCCAATAATTACAGCACATATTTAAGAATATTTGGTCATTATAACGGCGGCTTTTACATAATATTTCCTAATCTAATCCGGCAAAGACAACGGCTTATATTGATTACATTGCGCCGGATTTAAATAACAATTTTTGAAAAATAAATAAAAGGGAAAAAATACAAATAAAATAAAATACGCTCTTAAAGATATTACCTTTCAGAGCGGCGGTGTGCTCGCTCTGTCCTTCAGGGAGAGGGAGTCTTTTTTTTTGTTTTGAACTGGGCAGGATGACTGCTTGATTTTTGAAGTTTGGGCTTATCAACTCGGGCAGAGTGACAGCTTTATTTGGGTAGGTTTTGGCCTTTTTAGTTGGGCGAAACCTAGACTTAGTTTTGACCTTTTTAGCTCGTTACTCGGGCAGAGTAACGACTTATTTTGGGATTTTTGGACTGGGGATGTGAGGTGGATACCTAACAACTAGGCTAGGGATCACTTATAACCTATGGGTTTTTGATTTGGCGTAGTTTGACGGGGTTTGAGACTATAGGGGCTTCCACTCACCTATCTCGCACCTCTCGTACTATTGATATCGGGAATCGGCGAGCCGCTGCGATCTAAAAATCGCGGAGGAATTACGCAGAGAAATGAGAGGCCAGGACCCTCTATTTATAGTGAGGGATGAGGACGTGGTGGGAATTCTTCAGTTTGTCTCCCGTGCATTGACAGCTTGTACTCTGTGCTTTAAAAGTTGTACAATTTCTTCTCTCAGACAAGCTACGGGAATGGGCATGGTGCGGCCAAGGAGACCCTTGGTGCGGCACCAAGGGTCCTTGGTGCGGCACCATGCTGCTTTGGAAGTTTGATTTTTTTGCACTTTACCCCTCGTAGCTTCATTGTTTCGCGATCCTCGCTTTTCCTTTCGCATTTTTGACTCCTGCAACTTGACATTTGTTAAGTTTTAACAGTTCTTGATATTTTATGTCAGTCACATACCAGGGGTACGAAATTGGGGTGTCTACAGAGCCCCTCAACGATGGAGTCTACGGGTAACCTTAAGGCTTACTGAGTAGACGAACATCGTTGATAAACAAGAGACTCTCCAATTTCGTTCACTTAAGAACGAGAGAATGCAATTGGTAGCTTATAATGCATGCTGAACATGCTATCCAAACTCTATAACCTAGACATTTTTAGTCGGTTATAAAAAGTTATCGCAGTTTTAAGCGGATGTGAATTTAATGTGCTCTGATGGTCGGACCTACTAATGTAGGCTGCCTACGTATTCCCTATTAAAGGAAATCAGACCAAGCGTAGTTCAGGCCAAAACCTTAAACTACAACTAAAGTGAGGATGTCATGTTCTTCGGGTCGAGCCCGATCGAGAACACAACGGAAAAAGATTTTTGTGTTTTCGAAAAAGCCGTATTCTTCCGGTCCGAAACCGTTGTCAAATACGGTATGAAGATTTGAATGTTTTTCTGTTACCACCTTTCAACCGGTCAATACCTTGTAGTTGAAACGTGTTAAGAAGAATTTTCTAATTATGTCTGGGCCTTGATCGCTGTCTTGTTTCTAGACATAACCCAAAAACTTTCAAATATCCAGAAAATTGCGCTTGACTAAAGATCTGTCGCCGAGCACGGCAAATTGCTTTTCTGTTACCACATTTCAACCGGTCAATACCTTGTAGTTGAAACGTGTTAAGAAGAATTTTCTAAGTTATGTCTGGGCCTTGATCGCTGTCTTGTTTCCAGACATAACTCGAAAACTTTCAAATATCCAGAAAATTGTGCTTGACTAAAGATCCGTCGCCGAGCACGGCGAATTGATCATTCTTCAAGTATTTTCGAAAATTGTGAAGTGGAAAATATTCTTTTTCCTTCCTCTTTCTTCTCGCTTTCCCTGATTTTTTTTTCAAATATTCCTCTTTTTTTGTTTTTTTTTTTAAATATTCCTCTTTTTTTTTTTTTTGAAATATTCCTCTCTTTTTTTTTTTTGAAATATCCTTCTTTTTTTTTTTTTTGAAATATCCTTCTTTTTTTTTGTTTTTTTTTTGTATTTTTGAAATCAAACTTTCTTAAAAAGGAAATTATTCTAAAGTCGGGTAGGAATATCTGACTGACTTACCTTTTGCTTGGGGTGGTCGCCATGATTCTGATTTTGACATTTCTGCCACTCTTGCTGGGGAATTTATTCTTTTTTTTTTTGTGATGGTCGGACCTATAAAGATGTAGGCGCCTACGTATCCTTTTCATGAATCGGACCAAACGTAGTTCTACCGATGCTGGGATTTTATTTGCTCGCTTTCTTTTCTTTTCTTTTCTTTTCTTTTCTCTCTTTTTTTTTTGATCTGTTGGGAATGTCATTTCCTTTGTCCTTTGGTGAATGGTTGCAAATTTTGGTTAACAAGACTGACTTTGTTAACTTTCCGTTAGGCTCAGGGACCATTTTGGAAACTTTGAAATCTGAGGACTAAAGTGTTGCAGCTTCAAACTTTGGAGGGGGAAAAGGGAAACTTCCCTATTTCTCCCTTAAGTGGACGAGAGTTTGAGAAAGGAGCTACTGCTCCTCTTTCTCTTTTCCTTCATTTCATTCCTTCGTCTGCTGCCTTCGCCATTACTACTGTCTCCTTCATTTCTTTTTTTCATTTTCTTCATTTTTGCTCCTTTTCTCGATTTTCTTCCGCCAATTTCAGTGTTTTACTTAGCAGATGGCATCTTCTTCGCGATCCAGGAAGGGGAAAGCACCGGTGCGCCCAGAATCTGGTGGTAGGAGGAGAGAACCTCCTAGCTTGATTCGGAACAGGCTCAATTATACGTACTCCAAGGATGACTGGGGCAACCTTTTGCGAGATCGGGACACCCACGTGTCCAACCTTCCCTTAACCACTGTAAGATTTCTCTTTTCAAGCAATTTTCCTGGCTATTTCTCAGATCTGCTAAATTCCTGCACTGTTTGGGACTTTTGGAGCACTCCTGACTTTATTAGTGATGCATATGCATGTCCTATTTATGCCTAAATGATGTAATTGAGTGATAATGTATGTAATTTCTATGATTTATTTTTGCGATGCATGATTTGAAATAGTGGTTACTATTTGACCCTACTATGCATGATTTATATTCTAAATGCAACTGGGGCTATATGATGCATGTTTTATATTAAAACACATTTTTGCATGCGATAGAATTGCGAAACGGAATATTCGAAGTATAAATTTAATTTTTCCGAGACACTTTTCGGGCATATTTCCGGATAAAAATAGGACAAAACAGATATTTTTCATGCCCTTAAATTTATTTTTCAAGCATGCAACTGCTGCAGGGGTATAGTAAATACCACAAAGATATTTATTTTGATGATCGGTGGTACTTTATCTTCTTTTTGGTATATTCCTATGGCAGCTTATTGGACAAATGAAATGCAAAATATGAATGCATGAATTATCTTACTTGATACAGATGCAATGCAGAACACGTATGAGATGATGCATGAATTTTTCACATTTTATTATGCTCATGACAAATGCAGTTCTAAATATACATTTTAAGATGCAAAATTAATTATTTATATGCAGAATATTACATATAAAATTGTTTTTGTTGTTTTTTTTTAATGATTTTTTTTACTAAAAGAATTTATTGTAAAAAAAATGAAGTATAAAACATGCAATATGTTTATCATTTACTTATTTATTTAAAAGACTGTACAGAAAAGGAAATAAGGGTAGAAAACTTACCTTATTTTTTTTTTCAGGTTCGCAGGAAGTTTGAGAGGGTTCGGGTATCATATGGAGATGTGGCTGAAATTTATGACATGTTACCCGAAGCTGCACAATCGCTGGTAGAGGGCTCGGGCTTCAGCACTTTCTTGCACTCCTTCACTCATTTTACCAGCTTTCTCCCTATCTTTGACGTGCTCCGGGACTTCTGGTGGGACACCACCCACACTTTTCATTTCAGTTGGGGGGAGGCGACCATGACCCCTTGTGATTTCGCTGCTATTACAGGAATCCCTACCAGCATAGGGGAGACCTTGGCTCTGGATTTTACTCTCCGACATCGTAGGGAGGAGATCATAGACCTCCTGGGCTTTGAACCTCGCTTCAAATCGTCGGATGAGGTTTATATTAGCAGCGTTCGACACTGGCTTCTTAATAATGCCGGGCAGGTATCAGCTGATGATGAGGCTGCTATTACTCGAGTGGCCCGAGCTTTTCTCTTTTTCTTTCTCGGCTCATCACTTTTTGCTAATTCTTCTGTCACCCTGAGAGCCTCCGTCTTAGCTTGCCTTACGGACTTTGATCGGATCCCTGCTTATGATTGGGGACAGGCTGGTTTGGCTGAATTATATGCTTCCATGGACAGAGCCAGCCGGAATGATTCACCGACCCTGAATGGGTTTGCCCCGGCGTGGGAGGTACATGCCTTTTCCTCGCTTTTTTCATTCATTCATCATTTTTTTTTTTTCATATATATTTTTTTGACAACATATTTATTTTTCTTCTTTTTTTTTTTGTGCGTGTCCGGGCCTTTTCATTCTTCAGATTTTCACCGGGGCACCTCATTCGACGGGTCTACCAGCCTCCATATGTGTCCCAATATGTTGACAGTAATAGGGTCGATCCGAGTGACGACGGTGGTTGCAAAACCAGGGAAGAGTCTTTGGAGCGAATTGTTGGCTCCAGTCCTGGCTCAGTGCATTTTCTTCCCTGGGAAGGCCTGGAGGGTCATTATCATACTACTTTGATGTTCAGCCGCTGCCGGATATTGATGGTTTCCATCATGGTAGATTCTTTGTACATGGGCGAGCGGGTGAATCGTCAGCACCAATATTTTCTAATGGCTCCAGTGGTGCCTCCTTGGCCTCCTGCTTGGGTGATAGAGCCTGATCGACTGCCCGACCGGTCTCAATGCTTGGGGAAATACCTCGTTCCCGCGACAGATTATCCAGTGATGTCATACGAGGATTTCCTGAGATTAGAGCTGCATCCTCCCCTCCCCGCTCTGTTGTGCCCAGCGGCATTTCGATGCTCTTGTCGGGCTGGGTCATCTACTTCACGTCTCGGACGAGAACGATGTTCACAGAGCCCGATGATATTTTCTCTACTTTTCGGATGATGGGCGGTGGATTAGTAGAGCAGGTTCTTCCAGATGTCGAGATCCCGGAGGAGCGTCGTGTCCCGGAGCAGGCTCGTTCGGTAGACACATCCACCTTTATTGTCTCTTTTCTTTTTATTTATTATATATTTTTTTCACATTTTTTTTCGAGACTGATACTTCTTTTTTTTTATTCATTTTTTTTTAGGTGAACGTGTCTACTTACAAGAAACTGCTGCGGGGCTTCTTCAAAGACGCAAGTCGTATCGAAGTTGGCTGATGAATTTTCTTGTAAGGGGAGCGGCCGCCCGACGCCGAGATGACGACGATGATGATGATGATGACGATGATGATGACGGGTCAAGCCGCGGCCGGGGCAGAGGTCGAGGATTCGCAACGGGTCCCAGGGTCAGGGGTGGTGGTTTTCCCAGAAGCCAGTCGTCCCGAGCACATTAGCTTTGGATTCCTGCGAACATTAGTATCTCTTTTCTTTTTTTTCTTTTGCATTTTTTTTTTTTGTTTTTTAAAAGAAACCTGTACAAACATTATGATATAATGCAATATAGTGTATATGATGCAGTATGTTACACATGCAAAAATAAATTCACACAGAAAATAAAACTATACCAAACATCTAAAATGTAATGGCACGCTGTACTCTGAAAAAGGGATTTTTAAGAATACACCTTTGGATAAGAGCGGGCTTTTCGGGTGATATTGGAACGGAAAGATGGCCGAATCTCTTATTTTTTCGGTGCATCGTGGCTGTTTAGTCCGTGGTCGTAGCTTCCTTTATAGGTTTTTCTTTTCCTTCCATGATCAGACGCAGGAGCAGCAAATTGTCGGAGCACCAAACCAGGATACGGAATTTTCATCACAGTAGACATTTTCGGTGCCGCCAAGGAGGGCCATGGTGCGGCACCAAGAGGCTTCTTGGTGGCACCATGGTTTTCCTATTTAGACACTATTTTCGTCACTATTTGGGCGCTGTGCGCTGAATTGTCCGTCTTCTCCGTTTGCGGTATAAATTCTGACCGAAACGAGATCAGTTCCTCGCCAATTCATTTTGCTCTTTCTTTCTGAATTCACCAGCCTCTTGTCATTGCTTGCCATAGCTTCTTTCAGCCACGATAAAATTCTCACATCTCTTATAAATGGCCGCCCGCATTCCTACAGCCCTGGAGATTGAAGTTTATGAAAATGCTCTGGATTTCTGGATCCTTTCTTTGCGATCTGACGAAAGGGATTTGTTCGAACATCTTTTCGGGTTCAGGTGCCTTTTATCCTGGCGAAATGTCATAATCAATTGGGACATGTTGAGGGGAGCCGCCAGGTTTTGGTCTCCTACGGATCACTTGTTTAATTTTGGCATGAACGAGATGTGTCCCACCTTTGAGGAGTTCTGTGCTATGCTTGGAGTGGCACCTACTCGCCAGATCGCGGTACCCGCCTACAGAAGGCGTCCGTACATGGCTATTAGGGAACTTTTCAATTCTACCCGCCGGGCTACTCCAGGATTCTTCAATGGGGATTCTTTTAACTTGATGGTTCTTCCTGGAGCCTTCACAGAATATATTGAAGACGACGTGGATTATCAGCGGCGTAGATTAACAGCACTCTTCCTCTGCTTAGTAGGGAGATATTTGATAGTCGGTCTACCCGGGTTAGTGGATGAGCGGGTCGTAGACTTAGCATTACAGGCTCGGGATCGCCGGCTGAACATCGTTCCGGTGGTTTTGGCAGAGACTCTCACGGGCTGCCCGATCGCTTTTGTGAATGAATTGTTCCCCACCGGGCCCTATTCGATCCATATGTGGGAAGAGCATTTTCTTTGGATCCATCCGTGCCTTTCTGAGTCGCTTATGATCCTTCCTTTTATGGAATGCGTGTGCATTTCCCGCACTAATTATTCGATATTGACTGGACCCGTCATTTTTATCATCGGGGCTCAATGGATATAGTCTGGGTCGTCCGCCACTGGGGGATCCGGTTTTTCCTTCGTCACTCAGATGAGTACAGCCAAGTGGTGATGCTGGGCCTTTATAGAACTTCTTTTTACCAGCCTGACCGGATCTTGCGGCAGTTTGGAAGAGAGCAAATCATCCCAGATACCTCCCGTCCTATATATATGGGAAGGGAGTTCACTAATGATCGTCTGGGTTCCAATATCCAGGACATGTGGCTCAGAGATGCTGAAAGGCTGGAGGTAGCACACCCATATTCGGATTATATGTTTCTATCTCTTGGGTATCTGGCATGGGTTATGGTTGCTGCTGAGGGGCCGTCTCGCTCTATTCGGCGTGATTTGAGACGTATCCTGGGCCATCATATAACCAATGGAGTGGATGTTCGCCTGCTGGAAGTAGGCGAGGACATTGATAGTTCAGGATTGGTTGTTCCTCAGGCTTTGGAAGCGGAATTTAGACGGGTTCATGGTCTCGATGCCTGACGGCCCTCGACCAGGATATCGCTGGTCCCAAAGAATACTTCCCTGAGTGAGTGACGTTGGTCAACAGCACAACCCATGGGAACAGGAAATGCCTGATCCTCCCCCTCAGACTGGTTGGGGTACGGCTCTGAGAACTGGCGGTCGTGAGCTTCCGCGGCTAAGCTTGGCAAGCAGACAGGACAACCTCTGGGAACAAGAGATGGTTGCTCCTCCTCCCCCACCTATATGGGGTGCTGGTTTCAGAAAAGAAAACCAGAGATTTTAGAAAGCGGGTTCGGAGGCTAAGTTACGAGTTGGGAAGGTGCTAGGCACCCAACTCGCCCTTTCGGTCTCAAAACGTTTTTGGCTGAAGTATGCTCATGTTATATTTATCTAGCAAATAAATAAGGTCTTATTTTGACAATGGAAATTTAAACAGATACATTCGTGGCTACATTATTTCTGGACTCGCGGCAGTGTCTCCTTCCAATAATTACAGACATATTTAAGAATATTTGGCCATTATAACGGCTCTTTTACATAATATTTCCTAATCTAATCCGGGCAGCACAACGCCTTATATTGGAATGCATTGCACCGGATTTAAATAACAATTTTTGAAAAATAAATAAAAGGGAAAAAATACAAATAAAATAAAATAAGCTTTAAAGGTATTACCTTTTAGAGCGGCTGTGCTCGCTCCGTCGCCGGGGAGAGGAGTCTTTTTTTTGTTTTGAAGGGGCGGATGATCGCTTGATTTTTGAAGTTTGGGCTTATCAACTCGGGCGAGTGGACTTTTATTTGGGTAGGTTTTGGCCTTTTTAGTTGGGCGGAACCTAGACTTAGTTTGACCTTTTAGCTCGTTACTCGAGCGAGTAACGACTTATTTTGGGATTTTTGGACTGGGGATGTGAGGTGGGTACCTAACAACTAGGCTAGGGATCACTTATAACCTATGGGTTTTTGATTTGGCAGAGTTTGGACGGGGTTTGGAGACTATAGGGGCTTCCACTCACCTATCTCACACCTCTCGTATTATTGATATCGAAGGAATCGAAGCAGAGCTTCGCTGCGATCTAAAAATCGCGGAGGAATTACGCAGATAAATGAGAGGCCGGGACCCTCTATTTATAGTGAGGATGAGGACGCTGGTGGGAATTCTTCGCTTGTCTCAGTGCATTGGCAACTTGTACTACGTGCTTTAAAAAGTTGTACAATTTCTTCTCTCGAGACAAGCTACGAGGGAATGGGCATGGTGCGGCCAGAGAGACCACAGTGCGGCACCAAGGGTCCTTGGTGCGGCACCATCTTTGCTTTGGAAGTTTGATTTTTTTGCACTTTAACCCCCTGCAGTTCACTGTTTCGCGCATCATGCTTTTCCTTTCGCATTTTTGACTCCTGCAACTTGACATTTGTTAAGTTTTAACAGTTCGTGATATTTTATGTCAGTCACATACCAGGGGTACGAAATTGGTGTGTCTACATGTCCTTGATTTTAGGGACTCATACTAATCACCATATCAATATAGAATATTCACCTACCTAACTTAGGAGATATAGATATCAACTTTAATATTTACAAGAATACATGTCTATAATTACGTGTGCTATCATACCCCTGCAGTCGAAGCGGGAGGAGGTCAGATGCTAAGACTGTTTCGAAAATCATCAAAAAATACGCGCGGAAGCCCCTTAGTAAAGATATCAGCCAACTGATAACGAGACGGAACATGCATTACACGCACTTGGCCTTTCTCAACCTTTTCACGCACAAACAAGATGTCGAGCTCAATATGTTTGGTACGTTGGTGCTGAACCGGATTACCATATAAATAGATTGTACTAATATTATCACAATAAACCATAGTGGCCTTCGAAATAGGAACATGGAGCTCGAGTAGTAAATTTTGAAGCCAACAGGTCTCGGCTACAACATTAGCCACACCTCGATATTCTGCCTTGGCACTAGAACGAGACAGAGTAGGTTGTCTCTTAGAAGACCAAGATATTAAATTATTACCCAAGAAAACACAATACCCGGACGTGGATCAGCGTGTGTCGAGACAGCCTGCCCAATCGGCATCTGTATATGCTGTGAGAGTAGAAACCGAAGAATGAGAGAGGTGGAGACCGAGCTCGAGAGTGCCCTCACCACATAGCGTAAAATACGCTTTAGGGCTGCCATATGCTCTTGTTTAGGATCATGCATATGTAAACACACTTGTTGAACCGCATAGCTATATATCGGGCGTGTGAACGTGAGATCTGCGATGCACCCGGCCAAACTCGATAATGGGTCGGATCATCATATGGCATGCCAGAAATACCAAGCTTGGCTTTGGTGTCCACGGGAGTAAGGGATGGCCTACAGGTGGACATGCCAGCTCGCACTAAAATATCCTCGGCATACTTACTCTGACACAAGAATAGTCTTTTAGCAGAATGAGTGACAGATATACCCAAAAAAATAATTTAAAGGCCCGAGGTCTTTCATTGCAAACTCAGAAGCAAGAGCAATCATAAATCGCTGACGGAGACTGTCAGAAGAAGTGGTAAGGATAATATCATCAACATATAAAAGAAGATAAAAGTATCATTACCATGATGGAACACAAAGCAGAGAATGATCCGAACGAGCGTGATGAAATCCCATAGTGGTCACAAAATCAGCAAACCGTTGGTACCACGCCCGAGGAGCCTGTTTGAGACCATATAGAGACTTTTTAAGTAAACATACATAGTCCGGATGAGTGGAATCTCGAAAACCCATAAGTTGATGCATGTAAACGGTTTCCTGTAAAAAACCATGCAGGAAAGCATTTTTCACATCTAACTGGTGAGTGGACCATGATTTTGCCAAGGCCAGGCTGAGAACGGTACGGATTTTAGCTGGCTTCACAACTGGACTAAAAGTCTCTGTACAATCAATCCCCACCTGCTGAGACCTGCCATCACCTACAAGACGGGCCTTATACCTTTCAAAAGAACCATCATAATTTTTCTTATGAGAGAAAATCCACATGCAACGAATAATATTGACATTATTGGGACGGGGTACAAGTTCCCACGTCTTATTTTTAATTAGAGCATCAAATTCATCTCGCATGGCCGCATTCCAGTTGGGGTCAGACAATGCCATTTTGGGATTAGAAGGAATAGGCGACGGAGAAGTAGATGAGAAAAGATTAAAAAGTTGTTTCGGTTTAACAATACCATGCATGCTTCGGGTGGTGATGGTTCTGGGTTGTGTATTATGGACCCGAGCAGGAGGTGGACTAGAGGCTGGATTTTCTGGGCTCGGAGAAACTGGACCAGAAGGAGTGCTATTGGGGGGAGAGAGTGTCAGGCTGGCTGGAGAAACAGACCGGATTGTTCCCCGGTCAGCTGGGAGCCGAGCGGAGATGGGCTAAGCCGAGACTCATTTGCTTGGGCTGGAGTATTGGACCACTGATGGAAGAAGGGATGAAGTGGTTGGTCTAAGAAGGAATAGTCAGAAGGTGAGACATTTTGTGGAGGTAATGGTGTGGCTACAAACGGGAATTTTCGCTCCTCGAACACCACATGACGAGAAATTATGATTTTTTGTGTTGATAAATCATAGCATTTATAACCTCTATGGTTGGATGGGTAACCCAAAAACACACATGGATTAGATCGATTTTGAAGTTTGTGTATTTGGGTAGAGGGAAAGACAGGAAAACACAAACATCCAAAAACCCGCAAATGAGTGTAAGAAGGATTACGCCGGTAAAGAAGTTGGGTTGGAGACTGAAAACCAAGACCTTTTTGAGGGGTTATATTCAAGAGATATGTTGCCATTTCTAATGCATGATGCCAAAATGAGGGTGGCATGGATGCATGGGCAAGGAGGGTTCGTATGAGGTTATTGATAGTCCGAATTTTTCGCTCAGCCTTACCATTTTGGGAGGAAGTGTAGGGACATGATAATCTGAAACTCATACCATTGAGGCGAAAAAATGACTTAAATTGGTCATTGTCAAACTCCCTACCATTATCACATTGAAAACACATCACTGTTCGTTCAAATTGTGTGGAGACAAATTTACTAAAGGAAAGGAAAATGTCTGGGACTTGTGATTTCTTTCCAATTGGAAAAGTCCATAAAAAATTAGTGAAGTCATCCAGAAGAAGAAAATAGTATTTATGTCCCGAGGAACTCAAAATTGGAGACGTCCATAAGTCACTATGCACAATATCAAAAGGTAAAACAGTACAAGATTGAGATGAATAAAACGGTAATTTAACGTGTTTACCAAAAACACAAGACTGACAAATACCATCGAAATTTGATGTCTTACAAGGAATTAAATTTTGACCGCAAAAAACAGTGCTCCAGATGACCTAAACGACTATGCCATAACCTAGGACTGAAAGCTTAAAAAGTTGACTGAGAGATTTGTGAATGAGAGGAGGTGTTGGTGATGGGGTAGAGATCTCCGGTGCTATCACATCGCATGATGGGAACCCCCGTCCGAATATCCTTCACAGAAAAACCACAAGGATCAAATTCAATAGAAACATAATTATCGGTCGTGAAACGTCGAACATAAATCAAGTTCTTAACCAATTTAGGTGCATGAAGAACATTAGTAAGTTTAAGAGGTGGATAGGGAGGGGAAAGAGTCTGTTGTCCGCACCCAACAATCGGAATAGCATTGCCATCACCTACAGTAATATATTTTATTTTGATTGCTCAAATTAAAATAAGACGAAAGGTTACCTGAAGACCCCGTCATATGAGAAGTTGCACCGGTGTCCATATAAGCATTGTCATCCGGAACATTCATGGTCATAGTGTGCATTGCGGCTTCAACATCAGTGGGTATATAAGAGGAGGAACTCGGCCCATGAGCAATATAAGACTGGGCTGGTCGTGGGCCCAAAACACCAGGAGGTCCAGAAGAATTAGGACGAGTCCAACCTGTAGTAGGAAAAGAGCACGGTGGGGAAGCCCATTGTTGCTGCGGATTCTAACCCGGATAAGTCAACCATGGGGGCTGTTGTGGCGGCTGCCATTGACAGAACGAGCTAGGCTGATGGCGATTATTGTTGCCACGGCCGCGCCCTCTGCCATTCTGTCCACGACCTCCAACCTGCTGTTGTCCCTGATTAGAAGCCTGTTGACCATTGGAGCGTTTACCTCGGCCTCCCCCTTGATTATTCATACGATCGCTGCTGCGATTTCCACCACCAGGCTGCTCTTTATGTTCATCAAAATCACCACTGCTTGCCACAAGCGCAGAATTTTCCGCTGTCGCAGCCATACTAGCCTGCTTAGCCTTGCGAGATTCCTCCATAACCAGCCTAGATCGAACCTCATAAAAGGTGGGGAGGGGGTTGCTTTGTTGGATTAATGTTGCTACACTGTCATAGCTTTCATTCAGGCCGGCTATGACTTGAAGAACCATCCAATTATTAGAAACCGGAGCACCCACATTGGCCAATTGATCTGCAAGTGCTTTTAACTCCTTGCAATATGTAGAAATACCAGGGAAATCATCCAACATAACTTGAGAGAATTGATTCTCAAGTTGGACGGCACGCGAGTGTTTATTATCAAGAAAGATACCTTTTAGACGCTCTCATGTCTTCTGTGCATTAGAACCTGACTCTAGTATTGTCTGCAATAAATCAGGAGAAATTGTCTCGTAGATCCACTGAAGAACCAACGAATCTAGGCGCGACCACAAACTCTTATCAACGGATGACGCCTCCTTCGCTTTCCCTTCCTCATCCTTCAGAGGTGGAATGATATGGTCGATGACCTCAAACACATTGTAGTGGATCCGAAAAAGTTCCGCCCATGATACATATTTCCCTGTCTCTAGTTCAAGAGTAATAGGAATAAAGTTCATAATGTTACCCACCGTAAATGCAGGATGTAGCATTTGTTGGGGGGCCATTAGAATAGAGAATAGAATAAAATAGAAAAAAAAAGAGACGTGAGGGAGATGGGCGGCTTAGAGAAGCTCTGATACCATCATAGAATTCAATCCACTCCCTTCTTTATTCCATAAAGTCTGAATATATACAAGGGTCGGTCCTTGATTTTATGGACTCATACTAATCACCATATCAATCTAGAATATTCACCTACCTAACTTAGAAGATATACATATCAACTTTAACATTTACAAGAATACATATCCATAATTACGTGTGCTATCACTGACCTTGGAGTGAGGATTGAGAATAAGGTTTCTTTGCATTACGAGGAGGTGTTTTTGCTGTGTACACGGTACTCTAGTCATGAGATCTTCATCGATTTAACCTGTTTTAATTTTTTCCTCCATTGGTGATTAATGCAGATTAAGTATCTGGTTTCTCGATGGGGCACATATGTGAACTCGCTTGGATCCTATAGCTATAATACAGCAGGGAAACCCCATGATCTGTATGAGAGGCTGAGGATCCCTGTTGATAACCTATTCTTTGCGGAGGAGGCCACTAGTTCCGACTACCCAGGGTCCGTATGTGACGCCTACTCTACTAGATTAATGACTGCAGAGGACTGTAGAATGCGTGTCTTGGAGAGATATGGGGAGTTGGATCTATTCTCAGTTGTCTGATTTTCTTCTAAAAAATTGTGAATGCAGGTGGAGAAAAAGGGAAGAGAATGCCAATTGGTGCTTGGTGTTTTACATATTTTTACATATGGAGGTTTGAACAGAGAAAGAGAGGTTCACCCCTCTAATGGCAAAAATTGAAAATTAGATATTTGATTGTGGGCTTTTGGTCATTTTGCATCTTTAAAGATAATTTTGATGGTTTTAATATTTTTTTCCTATTTTACCCCTTAGTT
Organism: Codonopsis lanceolata; assembly: GCA_013146195.2. Classification (NCBI taxonomy): domain Eukaryota; kingdom Viridiplantae; phylum Streptophyta; class Magnoliopsida; order Asterales; family Campanulaceae; genus Codonopsis; species Codonopsis lanceolata. The sequence continues at coordinate 73,845,688 of CM028379.1, read as the reverse complement.
TAACGGTTGAACAAACGTCTGTTCAAAAATTGGGTAGCTTGCAACCTAACTAATGTACCGTGACAAAAATAACAATTTTAAGCTTTTGGTGACTGCATTGCAAGTTTTTGAAAAGTTGGGTGGCCCAAATATGAGTTTAGCCAACTATGTATATATGTTATAAGTTAATGGTGTTTATTCATGCTTGATAATTAGGATTACCAAGTGCTAATTAAATATGTTCAAGTTTGATTCGTCTCCATATTAACTAGCTTCCTACCAAGTTGGGTTTCCATATTACAGCCCATCAGAATGGAGTGTCACCACCAATTTGTTGCACGTCTTATCCAGGAGTGGAGGCCGTTGTAAGATTACTTGAACAAACCGACCTAGATTCTAGACATAACCAACAACGAGGAAAGATGCTCATCCATCAACCTATAGCCGAGATTTGAGCCTAGCACAAAGGGCTAACCTTGACCTTTGTGCAGATGGTAGTCATTGGTGTCTTCTTGGCTTGCCCGATACTTGGAATTAACTGTTCTACATTGCTTTACTCTTTCTACCGTTTCTAAGCCTTATAGGTGATGATGATATGGTGCTCCTTTAAGAGGAAGGTGAAAACTACTCCCGAGGATTGGCTTCTTTGCCTTTGTCAATATAGGCATATTCCTACTTCCGAATTTTATTTATATTTATGGAGTTCTTAATCATGAATTAAATTTGAAGATTGGAACTCCAGTAATGTAATGTAGCTAAAGGGTAGTTCTGGTCGTAATGATCGTATTTCAAGAATGTCACTTATGTCTTTTTTTTTCTAGATAGACTTCTTTTCAAATTCTTGTTGTCTCTTGTGCAATTCCCATAGATAAAAGTCTGCGTCAATATCTTTCTAATGTAAATTATTTTTTAAAATTTTGTTTTTTTCCCACGATTGGTTATATGTTGCATAGTTATATGTTGCATTATCTAAAGTTACTAATTATGAGGACCTTTTAATTAGGTTATGTGATAATGATAGTATTAATCATCATACATGCTTAACGATAAATACTTTATTTAAAAAAGTATTCCAAAATTTAAAGTATTTTTTATTTATTTATGTGATCACTAATATTAACTTTACTTTTTCAAAATCTCTATGTTATAATTATTTGTTTAATTTATATACAATGAACATATAATTTTTTTACATTACAACATTTGCTTATTCGATACCATTAAGTTTTTGATTATTTTGTCAATATCAAGATTATTCGTGCATTGCATGAGTGAGTTATAGTAAAAATAAATAAGTAAACAATTTCTAAAACATATTAATGCACACACATAACATGCTCACCGATCATTACATGTTAGAGTTTTTTTAAAAGAGTTACAATTTTACATGTAAGTCTTGTCTTTAAACATTTTTAACCTTTCAAAAACTTTAAGTCAGTGGGAACAATACAAAAGCATATGATGGGTATTTAACTATACTAACTACAAAGCGAAATGTCAAGTCATTGTATTACAATGAAACTTCAAATCAAAAATTAAAAAAATATTAATAATTAATTATAGAGGTTTGTCAATGGATCATATTCAGATCGGATCATCAAATCCATATGCGGTTTGTTAAGAAATTATCGAACTTGGATCTTGATGCGTCCAAAAAAAGCATCATACCGGAGGTGCCGAAAGTAGCGGTGGACGTGGGTCGTCGGAGTTGCCGTCCGGCGGCCATCTTATCGTCGGTGGTGGATATCTGACTATATATCTGTAAAATAAACAACGTGAGTCGGCGGGGAGGGCCCCCGCCAAAAACCCTCCGGCGTGTTTATCAGTACACGTATCAATCAAAAAGAGGGTGCATAGCCCCCAAGTGTGTGTGTGATTCTCAATCAGAAAAAAGTGAGATCAGAGAGAGAGAAACAGAGAGAGACCCCTCTCTATGAGCTAGAGGGGGTTATTTATACCTGAGGGAATGGGTTCAACCCGTTGCGCAGAGGCCTGGCCCAATCCTTCGGACATTTTGTAAAATATAGTGGGCCATTAAACAAGGCCTAAACGCCATTTGTAGCGGATCCAAAATATGCACATCAGATCTAATCGGATTATCTTTCAAATATTTTAAAACTCGATCCATATCCTAAATTTTTGGATTCATATTTTATTCATACTTTATTTGTCCGTTATTAAAGTACTGAATAAAATTAATATTGATATATTTTTGCTTAATCAAATGTCGAATAAAATTAATAATTCTTGTTTTTAGTTTACACAAACATGAATAACAATGCTAGTAAGATCTTAGAGTGTGTCGAAAAATTTATATTTAGTAGAATTAGTAATGATTAATGATTAAAAACTCAACATTAGTAATTTTTTTATGTATAATATTAATATATTTTTATATCGGATTGGATCGAGATTGTTAACCGATTCGAACACCTTATTCTAAATCCAATTTTTTAAGCTGTCAGATTATCAGATTCTGATCAAAATTGGGTAATCTGATTTAAAACTAAATTCCTATCCTAAAAATAATCGGTCGGATCAGATTCGATCGATCAAATCTAATTCGATTCATTGAGAGGATTATTTTACCAACTCTAACCCTTAATTTTCTCGATTTAAACGGGTCGGCCTGTCGGGCCACAACCCTATCAACATCTCTAATTGAAACATCAAAACTAACTTTGTTTAACTTGAAAGATGCAAAAAGACCACAAGCCTACAATTTAACACATAATTTTCATTTTTTTCCCATTAAACAAACCAAAATCCAAGAGATATCTTTACTTATCAATCTTTGGGTTGTTGTCAAAAATGTAAATCCCAATTTGAGAGAAATATGATGTCTAATGTAATCATTTGGGGCTCATGAAACAAAGATGCTATTTTCCTACATCAATTATGAAGGAATAAACAAAAACAAGAATCACAAAAAAACAAGAATGTGAAAATCCCATTTTAGAAACGCTAACCCTAAACCTAGTTATTTAGTCGGGTGTTAAGAGACCCATGTGCCCATCTTGCTTGAAACTTGCCCCAATCTGCCTAAGGACTCGCATGAAAACCCCATTTAAGAACATTAGAGATGGTTGCTCTGGAGATTACCAGTGAAGATCGGAGAAAACAACATAAATTAGGAGACTAGTTCGGACAAGAGAAGGTTGACCTGAAATGGAGTAAGATTTCGAAGCAGAGAAAGGCACAACAAGGCAATGTTGCCTTCGTTTGAGCAATTGAAGTGGATTGACAACAATGGTTGTTGACTGAAATTCAACGAGGAATTTGAGAAATGAGGGAGAGAGAGAGAGTATGAGAGAGAGAGAGAGAGAGAGAGAGAGAGAGAGAGAGAGAGAGAGAGAGAGAGCGAGAGAGATTAGTGGTTCAACCGTGACCGTGGTTTGGTCCGCGACTATAAACATAAAGGAAGATGAAGATGGGAGATTAATAAACTAACAATATATATATAATGACAAATGTATATTTATCCCTCCAAAATCACACTTTTGAATTTTTGACTTTTGAGTTACCATTCCACTCTTTCTCTCTCATATCTTCTATCTTCTGATTGTATTTTCTCTTTCTCTCTCCTGTATTCTCCATATTTTCTCTATCATCACCACCATCTCTTTTCTTCTAATTATATTTAAATATTTTTCTCTCTTTAAACAAAAAAAAATAGTAACTAAAACAAAAATAATCTTTTCGGAGTAAAGAAAATAAAAATATAAGAGGTTAGTAAAATAAAAATAATTTATGGAACAAGCTACTATAAAAATATATGTTACAGAATCAACAAAACAAAAATAATTTAATGCAGAGGTTAATAAAATAAAATAAGTTACGGTACAAAATTTTTTAAAAAAATTCTTATAAAAAAAGTAAAATAAAAATACGTTAGTAAAATAAAAAGATTTGATGGAACAAAAATAATACTTACGGAGTCAATAAAACAAAAATAATTTAAACTGAGGTTATTAAAATAATTTCGTTATTTTTTATTTTAGCTTATTTTCTTATCAGAAGTCTATTTATTCATAAAATACAAAATATAATTTAATAAAAATAATCATTCAAAATGAAGAACTTATTTTGAGTTCAGATTTTATTTGTAGGACGAAAACAATTCAAGTTTGTTCAAAGACATTCATTCTACAGAGTTTTTAAATAGTATAAAGTGTCCAGGGTTGTCAGGTCATGAATTGACACTTAAAATTGGTGTTCCAGTAATGCTATTAAGGAAACATTGACCATGCTGCAGGGTTGTGCAGTGGAATAAAACTAATAATGATAAATTTTGGGGATCATATTATTGAAACAAATTTTTTTGAAATGAAGCAATGTTGGAGAAAATGTTTTTATCCTAAAACTGTCATTAACTTATCCGATGTGAAATTGTCTTTCATGTCTAAAGAAAATAATTACCATTGCTGGTATCATATGTAATAACAATTAACAAGTGTCAAAGTCAATAATTGCATGTAGCACTAGGCCTCTTTTTGAATAAACTAGTTATTGATATGCAGTGAAAATGAAAAACCAACTAATAAGATAACAAATGTTGTGTATATGAATTTTTTTTAGAATCTATAATGATTAATGATATATTTATGCGTAATTGTTAATAAATCGATTTTTCTTATTTTATCCTTTAAATTTTTTTTATCTTTTTTATTTTGTTTATGTACGATTTAGTTGACGTACGTTTAACGCACGATTTAAAAAACTAGTTAAAAATAAAGATGAAGATAGAAGATGATATAATTGGTTAATATGATTATTTTTTAATTTTTTTATTACAATTACATGTTAACATAGTAAAAATTTGAAATGACAATTTCACAAATACAACAAAAAGAACTTTTGGTTGAATCAATCATTTTATTTATATTTTTAATTGTCAATTTAGAGGGATGAAATGTGGATTTGACTCGGACTTAATGATTGAACTAGTATAATAGCAATAATAATATTTTTAAAGTTTTGATGTTCACATTAATTTTTTTTTTTGAAAAGTTGACTGATCCAAGTACAAGTTTTGCCAAATATAATAAAAAATAATTTTTGGTGTGTATGTGCTGTGAGTGAGGATAGAAAAAGGGCGTTGACCTTCAGCATCCATCAAAACCACAAACTTTCAATCTTTACTCTGGCAGGCAATCCATACCCTTTCGCATTTGTTGATTTGTAAACAAACCACAACGGACATGGCTGAAATCTTTGTCTCTGCGTTAATTTCTCAGCTGGTGGAGAGTTTGGCCTCTGGATCCTTCTCATATTTGGCAGGTTACGAGGGCGGGATCGATGAGAAGCTCAGTGATTGGAGAGGGATGTTTTCAGCAATTGAGGCGGTGCTGGCTGATGCAGAAGAGAGGCAAATAACAGATAAGTTCGTTAAACAGTGGCTGCACGATCTTCAGTTGCTAGCCTATGGTATCGAAGACTTGGTGGACGATTTGGCCTTTGAAGGTTTGCGTCGCCAGATGATGGTTCAACCTCCCAGTAAGCTGCGTAATCTGGTTAATTGTTGTATTTTTCCTAGCATTACTCCTGCTGCTTTAAGCTTCAATCATGCTATGAATTCCAAGATAAGTATGATCACTTCTAGATTACAAGATCTTGCAAAAAGGAAGAATGATCTGAATTTAGGAGAGTACATTAATGGAAGATCAGCAATAAAAGGAGATCCGAGACTTCTGTCAACGTCGTTGGTGGATCCAGCTCTTGTTTATGGTAGAGAAGAAGACCTCTCTGCACTCCTCACAACGTTGCTAGAGGAAAGACCAAGTGGTCATGATGGCAAAGTGTGTGTCATTTCCATTGTGGGAATGGGAGGAATTGGAAAAACCACTCTGGCTCAGTCTCTATACAATACTGATCAAGTGAAAGATTGCTTTAATCTAAGAGCGTGGGTATGTGTTTCTAACGATTTTGATGTTTTAAAGATAAGCAAGATCATATATGAGGAGGTCTCCGATGTGAGTTGCGAGTTCATGGACTTGAATAAGGTTCAAGTTAAACTACAGGAGATGCTATCCAATAAAAAATTTCTTCTCGTTCTGGATGATGTTTGGAATGACAACTATGCAAAATGGGATCTTCTATGTGCTCCTTTTCGATTTGGTGCTCCTGGAAGCAGGATCATAGTCACTACTCGTAGTCACAAAATCTCGCAAACCATGGGTTCTATTGTAGTTCATGATTTGAAGAAGCTATCAGATGGTGATTGTCTCTCTGTTAGCTCAACATGCCTTGCAGCGACCAAATTTTGATGGGCATCCTGATTTGAAAGAAATTGGAGAGGTCATAGCCAAAAAGTGCAAAGGCTTGCCTTTGGCAGCAAAGTCACTTGGAGGCCTCCTTCGCACTAAAGAAAGCTCAAAGCAGTGGGTAGAAGTTTCAAAAAGTAAGATATGGGAGCTATCCCCAGAAAGCAATGTCATCATCCCTGCTCTAAGACTAAGCTATCATCATCTTCCTTTGCATTTGAAGCCTTTGTTTGTATATTGCTCAATATTTCCAAAGGACTATGAGTTTGACAAGCAAGAGCTAATTTTGCTATGGATGGCACAAGGTTTCTTGAGGCAATCACGAGAGCAGAAGCACATGGAAGAGTTGGGTTCTGAATATTTTAGTGAGCTGCTATCAAGGTCGTTTTTCCAACACTCAGGTCGTGATAAATCAAGGTTTGTGATGCATGATCTTATGAATGAGCTTGCACAATTTGAAGCTGGGGTGATATGCTCTCACTTGGACCATAAAATGGAGATTAATGAGCAGTACAAGGTTCTCAAGAGGCACGACATGCATCATTCACTTCCCACAAATTTGGTGAGTTTAAAAGTTAAAGGCTCTTAATGCATTCGGTGTTTGCGTACTTTTACCAATACGTGAACACTCTTGGGGAGAATATTACTTGAGTAGTATGGCTTTAAAAGACTTTCCATGTTTTCCACGCTACGAGTTTACGTCTTTTAGACAATATTGCATAAATGAGCTACCGAGAGTCAATTGGTGATTTGAAACACATGCGATATCTTGATCTCTCCAGACGCCATCACAAAGTTGCTCGAATCTATTTGCGGTTGCTTGTACAACTTGCAAACATTACTCGTTACATGATTGCCATGAACTTGCTCGGTTCTTGCCCACACGCATCCATTGTCTAATCGGCTCTACGACATCTCGATATTGTTGATACTTGAGTTTAAAACAAATGCCCTTGGGCATTGGTATGCCGACCCACCTTCGCATTTTGTCAAAGATTATTGATAACAGAGCCGGCTAAAAATAACGAAGTTGAAGGACCTACCCAATCTCTCAAGGAACATTGTCCATGTTTGGGATGGAGAACGTGATAAATGTGCAAGACGCTATTGACGCAAATCTTTTTGGCAAGAAGGATCTTGATAGATTGGAGATGAAATGGAGTAGTAGCTTTGGCGGTACTTGAGAAGAAGAACTTGAATTCAAAGTGCTTGATGTGCTAAAGCCTCAAATAGGCTTGTTAAGTCTGAAAATTGAATTCTATGGAGGCCGGAAATTTCCTAGTTGGATTGGGGATCACTTATTCTGTAATATGGTGAATTTAACACTGGGTGGTTGCAAGAACTGTGTGTATTTACCATCGCTCGGAAAACTATCTTCACTAAAGAACTTGGTCATTAAAGATATGGATGGGGTGAAAACAGTGGGTACAGAATTTTTTGGAGCTTTTGGAGCTGGATCTCTACATCTTGTTGCTTTCCAGTCACTCGAAAATCTAACGTTTGAGGATATGGATGGTTGGGAAGATTGGTCCGTTGATTTGTGCAGCGATGAAAAGAAAATGTCATACGAAGTTTTCCACCTCCTCGAAGATAAAATTGTTCGGATGTTTGAAATTGAGAAAGGTTTCACTTCCAAAGATTCCATCGTTAAAGAGTTAACAATATCAAGGTGCACCAATGCAGCGTCTTTGAAGTATGGTTGGTCTTAGCTTGATCAAGAAAATTTCGGAGCTTTGTGATATTAGAGGGCTCAGTCAATTGGATGAAGAGATTATTTGGTTTCTAGAAGCAGTTGAAGATCTAAGAGTTGAAAAGTGTGATGCACTAAGGTATTTGTGGGAAGAAAAAGTTGCATGTCAAGTACTCGTCAAGATCAAAATGTTGTCGGTAGAGAGGTGTGAACAACTTGTATCATTGGGAGATGAAGAGAAATTGCTGCCTCACAATCTTGAAAGATTGGAATTGTTTGATTGTAAAAACCTAGAGAAGATACCGAATTGGAAAAACAACATCCTCTTTCGAGGCAACCGACCATCAACGATTGCGAGAAACTAAAGAACATTTCATCAACAAGCAGTAGATTTGACCCTAATATTGAAAAACAAAAGGGCGTGACATGATGGCAAAAAGTAGCGGTGGCAAAATGCGGCGAGGGCTTTTCTAATCTAGAAAGTGTTTATCTATTGAATGTCCATGTCTCACATCCTTTCCCACGTGCAAGAAGCTCGTGAGTCTATTTGTTTGGGATTGCGAGAATTTGGAGGAACTAGAGGAGGTGGGTTTAATGTTTTCACTTGAATCAATTCATTTTTGAATTTGTCAAATCTAAAATCCTTACAAAAGAAGGATTCGCTCATCTCACTCTATTAGTGATTAGTAATTGTGAGGGCATAGAGTCCATTCCGAGAAAGAAGTTTGTCCCCTACCCTAAAACTCTTCGAATCCATGATTGCAAAAACCTCAAGTACTTTCAGGCGGCCTAACGTCCCTTGAAGAACTAACAATCATGGGTTGTAAGAATCGAGTCTTACCCAAGTCGTGGGTGTTGGCCTCCAAACCTTATATTTCTAGAGATAGGGATGTGAAGCAACCCATTAAGTGGGGCTTAGAAACACTCCCAACCTCTCTCCGAGACTTGGGGTGATTGAAGGAGATTTTCCTCAATTAGTTTCATTTTCGGACGTGGAAAACAACTTCCTTGTACATCGTTAACGGATCTTGGAATCTCGTCTTTCCAGAAATTGGAATCTCTTTACAAGGACCTTGAAAACCTCTCCTCCCTTGAACACCTTATGATCTGGGGTTGTCCTAAGCTTCGATTGTTGCCCATACCTACCTTCACAAGCTTTCAAGTCTTCATATTAATCAATGTCCACTCTAAAAAAAGGTGTGAGAAGAAGAAAGAAAGGAGATTATTGGCCTTCCATTTCACACCTCCACGCGTCATTGAAAATTTAATTGAGAACAGTAATCTTCCGTTCTTCATGATCCCGAATCCTCGATGCAGTACGCCATCTTTCCTCTTTCGCTTATTAGAAAACAATTATAAAAAATAATAATAAGGGAGGGGTTATTTCCATGTTTATCCACTACATCATGAGTTATTGTATTAAATAATTACATCTTTAGACATAATTACCCTTTTTATACTTGTCATTTGAAGTAAAGTACTCCTATATATGTTTTATTTCTAAATTAATTTTTAATTCTTAACAAACAAGATAGTTGTTCTTTTTCTATTTTTTATTTTTTCTAAAATACTTTTTAATTCTCACAGCAAGGTAATTTTTTAATAAATATGCTCAATCAATTTTTTATGATTCGTGTTTTATACTCTATTATCGTAAAAATAATATTATCAAGACATTTGTCTATCAAACTATATAGAATATTAATTGGATATTTATCATCAAAATAAATAATTTAATTTAATTAAAAAATATTATTCTAAAAAATCAATTTAATAATAGCAATATGCTAAGTATTGTATTGAATATTGGTTTCACTCAACTCAATAATTAAACTGTCAAATCATTTTATTGGTAGACAAAAGGTTTTAAAATTTAACGATACTATTTCACACTATTATTTTACTATTGGACAAAAATATTTACTATTATATCGATTATATCTCACTTTTAAAATTTTCTTTTAATAACCAAATAGTACACATTTTCTCAAAGTTTGGTAAATGCAAGATAACTTTAGACATAAGATTGATTGATCAAGAATTTAATAGAAAGTGAAAATAAAAATATTCTAACTATGTTATTCATTAAAAATATAATGTTAGAAGACAATTAATTAGAAAAGTAACTTTATTAATCAACTTAATATGAGCAAGTAAGTATGGGTAAATTTGTCCAAACATGTCATTAATTAATGCAATAACTAATTATGTAATGGATAAACAAAAAATGTAGTAGAAATATCCTCTCCCAAAAATAAACAACCAATATAATTTTTTTGTCCTTCAACTTTTTCGAATTTGGTGCTAGTATTAAGATTTTTTAGTTTGGTCCTATCACTCTGTTTTTTATTCGTTTGTTCCTAGTATTCTTTTTTTTTTTTGTGTGAGATTTTTCTTTTTAGGGGTGTACATCGGAACCACAAAACCAAACTTAGGTTTTGCTCGAAAACGGTTCGATTTCGGTTTCAAAAATTGATAAACCGTCCGGTTCAGTTTGGTTCATGATTTTTGATATCAAACCAACCACACCAAACTAAGCCAAATTAATCAAACCAACTTATATATTTTTATTTATAATATATATATATATATATATATATATATATATATATATATATTAGTTACTAAACCAAACCAAATCTAAATTATTGGAGGACTTTATTTTCTTCTGCTGTTTATGTTTATTTTGGAATTTCATTTTTTTATTTATGAGAATTTACTTTTAATTGGTTATTTTTTAATGTTTGATATTAAATTGAAATTAAAATAGTATTTATATTGTTAGTGTCAATGTTGGTTAAGTTTATTAAAAATATTTATACAAACAACAAAACCAAACCAAACTAAAGCGATTGTTTTGATTCGGTCCTCGTTTGAAAATTTTAAACCAAT
>CM028379.1:73765949-73834764 GCA_013146195.2 Codonopsis lanceolata | reverse complement strand
GAAGATCTATCTCTTGAACAGTTTGGTGAATCACCCTCTGACCTACTCAGGAATTACAGGCGGAAGAAACCACAGAAGTGATCTTCCTCAAGATTATTGAAGCCCGGAGATCATCCCATTTCTCAAATCATTGGTGATCTCAACCACGGAGATTAGTATGAGAAATAAAGTTCGAGAAGAAACCATGTTTGCTTATCGTTTGTATCGAACTCGAGCAGAAGATTGATGAAGCTATCGAAGATCTTAAGCTGGATTGAAGGCGTGCGAAGAGCTAAAAGCGGTTTGAAAGATATAAGGTGTGGAGCTTGGATTGAGGCCAATGATCATCCGATCATAGAGCACTAAATGGGTTTCGAAACAAAGAGAGATGAAGAAGGAAATGGAAACAAAAAGCTAGGCCCAGTTTGCGAGCTACCGATAGGAAGAAGGAATTGACTTTGATGAAACTTTTTGCTCCTATTGCTGGTAGAGGCAATCGGACTCTTTCCACTTGCATCGTTCATGGACTTCAAAGTGTATCGGATGGATGTAAAGAGTGCATTTACGAATGGTGATCTTCAAAGCGTATCGATGGAGCGACCTCGAGGGATTTGTCAATTGAATAAAGCGGATCACGTCTACAGGCCAAAGCTCTATACGGCTGAAGCAAGCTCCTAGGCTTGGTATGAAACTATCCAAGTTCTTAATAGAACAAGGATTTGTGAGAGGAGGAATAGACACCACTTTATTCATCCTCAAGCCTGAGTCATTCTCTTACAATACAAATCTGTGTGGCGACATCATCTTTGGATCAACTAACCAAAGCACATTGTGCAAAGATTCGAGAGGCGATGCAAAGCAAGTTCGAGATGGCATGATGGGTGAACTTACCTACTTTCTAGGGCTGAATCTGGATAAGCGGACTTCGGCGGAATCTTCATCGACCCAAACCAAATATGCAGAAAGGAACTAATCAAGAAGTTCGGTCTTGATTGACTAAAGGATTGAAACTCCAATGTCTACCGGCGCCATCTTGACAAAGATGAGAAGGGAAAAGCAAGAAGAGAATGACCAATACCGAGGAATCATAGGTTCACTTCTTTACCTTCTTTGCTAGTAGACGACATTATGTTTCTTTGTTTGTGTTTGTGCTAGATTTCGAGGCGGATCCAAAGAGTCACATTTGCTTTGCCAAGCGTATCATCGGATATGTTTCAAAAACAACAAATCTAGGCATATGGTATTCGAAAAACAACAATTTCGATCTAGTCGGATACTCGGATCTGATTATGCGACTTGCAAAGTGAGCGAGAAGAAGCACCGGTGGGACTTGTCAATTCCTTGGAAATAGACTTGTCTCATGGTCTTGCAAGAAACAAGGATCGGTTGCAAACTCAACCCGCAAGCCGAATACATAGGCGCAAGCATTTGTTGCTCTCAACTACTATGGATGAAGCAACAACTAGTGGACTACAACATCAAGGCGCAAGCGCCCAATCATGTGTGACAACACATCGGCAATTCGGATCTCAAAATCGATGATGCACTCCAAGACTAAGCACATTGATATCCGTTATCACTTCCTCAAAGATCATGTGGAGAAAGGTAACATCGGTTTGGAATATGTTCCAGCGAGCATCAATTAGTGACATTCTCACAAAACCACTTTGGATGCCACCGGGTTTGCTTATTTAAGGAGAAATCTTGGTATGATTGATCCCTCTTGCTTAATTTCAAAGTTATTTGTTAATGTTTCTTTCATACCTGGTAGACTTAGTTTTAGACTAATCGGAAGGCGTAAGTTCTCCTTTCTGGGAAGACTTAAAGGTTAGTATTTTTACTTAGTCTATTTTTTTTTTTGCTAAAGAGGTTTCTAAAGCAATAAAGGGGTCAAGGATAAAATTTGGTACTTAAGAAAATATCTTAAGTTCCGCTTTCTCAAATTTTCTCGCCTTTAAATAGACCTTGAACCGCCTTTTGCCAAACTTTCACGGAACCCCTTTGACAAAAATATTTCTCTCTCTATTCATACTCTCTCTCTCTCTCTGTGTGTGTAACTGCTTTCTGCAAATCCAAATTCTTCTTGTTTCTTCTTCTCATCGACATCAATGGTATGTTTTTCTACATTCTCTACTTGAAACTTATTGTTTTCTGTTTTGCATTTCATTTCATAACCTAAAATTATGTTGGAATTCAAACGGTCACTTTCGAGTTTCATACAGTTTCCGCCATTGTTGTTCTTAAAAACCTAGAAAACTAACAGTCGTTTATGAATATTCATCGTTTATCCTTATGAAAAACTTCTGTTATACATTTCTTTGGTTTGGACTCTCTAAACATTCTAATATTTTCAGAAAACCTTGAAATTTCTGCTTGTTTAAACTCTTGAGGTGAAAAGCCCTAATTTTTTATTTGTATTTCTTTCAGGCAAGAACTTCAAAATCGAAGCTGAACCCAGAGACCACCATTCCTCCTAGTAAGGATGTCAACCTTCCGGGATATCCTAACTTTCCCGCCTCTCATGACATCATAGTCGCTCGACCGAAGGCGTACATTCGGGGAATGTGCATTGACCTTCAGTCAATCTGCACAATAGCTGCCGGCGTGAAAGCATGCGAGGACATGAACGCCTCTGGTATTCTACCCCTCTTCTGCCTCAATGATAAAAACTACAGCATCTTTCTGGCAGAAGAATTCTATCAGAGAATGGAGCTCATGAACAAGAACGCTCTACGAGGGTGGATTCGAGGCCGTCCCATCTCCATTTCCGCTAAATCAATTTCCACCATCATCGGCGTGCATTATGGTGGACCTCTTGCAGCAACCATTGCTGAGGCTGTACATGCCTGGGAAGCAATGAGGGGAGTAGATACCTATAGAGAACCGCATGAGGAAAATGCTTCGAAATCTCTTCCTGTGGATGTATCTTGCTCAAGCCACCTCATTGACAATGGGCTTCTATTCAAGAGTGGAGCTCACGATATGTTTTACCCAACAAATCAACTTGACAAGTCTTGCCGTATTTCTTCAAGCCTCAACTGGGGGGCCATCATCTTCATTGAATTAAAAGCGATTGGGTGGAGAAAGCCAAGAACAACCCCACTTGCAAGCGCCCTTCGTTAGGGCGATCAATGCCCTTCTAAGGGATGATGCTAATGTCAACTCTTCCTTAAAGGAAGATGAGATTGGGTGGCCAAGGAGAAGCGACTAACCGCTTCGTTCTTCAAAGAAATACTGTAAGAATATGAGAACAAGCGAAGATCAAAGGGTCTACCCCTCTCCATAGACAAAGTGGCCAAGCCTCGAACCTATCTTGGTCACACGCTTCAACATGGAAGCTCATGACGCTGCCAGCAGAACCTTCAAGAAGGCCTCGCAAAATTTGACGATCAAGTGGCGCGTCCCTCCATCAAAAGGCCAAAGACTTGGCGATGAGGCGAGCATTGCCGAACCAAGATGGCGCAAAGGAAAAGCAAAAGCAGACAAGGCCGGTAGAGGCCACTCCAAGCGAAGAGGAGCGAGGCCAAATGGGTTAGGAGAGAGATGAAGGAAGGCCAAAAGAACCCGAGACCCCTTCCTCTACCCAAGCCCAAACTTCTCAAGCCCAGCCAACCTCTCAAACTCAACAAACCACTTCCTCACAGCCACCTACCCAAACCAGTCAATCAACCTCACCATCTCCTGCACCTACTCCCAAACCAAAACGAAGGAGACTTCGTAAAACCTTTGAAGACCAGCCACCGGCAGACACTCCTGCCACTATCGATGAAGCAGTTGAGCCTCCTACTCACCGAGAAAAAAAGGAGAGGCTGCGGTCCCAAACCAACTACCGCTTGACCAACCAACCCGACCAAACAACTACCGACGCCCAACCAACTACCACTACCTCTACCACCTCACCTACCCAACAACCCATTCCTCATGAGTCATCTACTCAGAGGAATTCACCACCTCCGGAGGAGCCTATCCCTCAGGAGGAGCCTAAAACTCAGGAGGAGCCAGCCAGAACCCCCACTCCTCCTCCTCCTTCACCCTTTAACTACTCACCTGACCCATCTACCCCTTCCTCACCTCACCAATCCCAATCAACTTCATCAACCACACCACAGCCACCTCAAATCCCTCCCCCACAGCCAATAGACTCTGTTGCCGCCAAGTTCCTTTTCGAACTTTCGTCAGTAGCAGACCTATTTACCCCTACCCCACAACCTTCTCAACCTTCCCTTCAAAACCAAAATCCCTCTTCTACCCTGCCCCTTCTTTCTGGTTTTCTTCTGACCCTCTTCCTGAATCCTCCCATATCAGTGAAAATTCTGACACTGATATGGAACTGGATTCCCCACCAACCCCTCCTCCACCTCCACCTATAACCTTATCTTCCTCTACCTCCTCATCCGACTCTTCCTCTTCCGACTCCTCTCCCCCTCGACCACAACAGCCCTTCTGGCCTCCATCTCCGGAAGAAGTTATTCATATTGGCCAGGCCTCCACGTCAACTCAACCGGCCAATGATGAAATTTTGTCACGGCTGGACGCCATATATGAACGGCTAGGCGCGCTTACCAGCATCACTACCGCTACCGCCGAAATAGCCACTGCCGCTTCAAAGGCCAATAACCGAACTGCAACACTTCTACGACAATTCCAAGTGGATGTCTGGACTCGTTTTGTACAGATACGACACGACTTCACAGATGTAAAGATCAACGTTGAAGCTCAACGAGATGAATGTGTCCGTATCTGCTCCTCCCTTTTTTACGAGTTGTTCCATGCCATCACTCTTCATCTCGGCAATGGCCGCCCTTCGGTTCTAGAGCTCAACCGCATTGCTCGCGACTCTGCTCACAACGTTATGAATGCTAATCGTGATCGTGATCAGGCCATCACGGAGGAGAAGCAAATGAGGTCAATCAACAGAATGCTGATGGAAGAGAACAACCGTCTTCGTGAAGAATCTGGACTACCGCTCGCTCCACCGCACCTCCTACCGATGCGAGATGACGAGTACGAGAATGGAAGAGCTAGAGCGAGAACGAAGGGAAAAAGAGGCTGCAGACAAAGGCAAAGGGAAAAGACCGTGGTAGTTCTGTATCTTTTCTTCCTTTACCTTTGTATCTATCTTATATTTTGAAAACTCTGTAATCTGTAAACATCTTGTTTATAAATACAGAAGAATATATGTTTTTCAAAATTGTCTTGTTTAAATTCTTGTTACTTTACTTTTCATATCTGTTTAGAATTTAAACGTTCAGTTTAAATTTATTTTAAACTGATGCTAATTTGTGTACTGTGCTATGGTTTTTTTATACCCTTGTATGCACGTAGATTAGTTCTTTACACTTGAGGTGCTCGTCTGTTTGATAGAGGCATGTCTTCTGCTACTTTATATATAAAACTCTCAGACATGCTATTATCTATCACATAGTCTGTTTTTAGCCCTCATTTGTAGTAATGATGACCAGATATAAATAGGAGGAGATTGTTGATTCTTATGTTAGATTTATATCTGTTCAGTTCATTACATCTAGTTTTATACTTCAGTGGCTAATCGGGCTGCGTATCGATTAGCGTGGCAATTGTGTATAGAACTTTGCCCAGTATAGTTTTTATAGGACTTTACAGGTTCAGCGGAAGACCTGCGGTCCTGCTTAAAGCCCACAAACGGTAGACCTCGTGTCCACCTAATCTTCTATGACGTGTCCTATCCAGCAATGACTCATTGGATTAATTCAAACTTATCCTAATCATTATTTTAATTAATCCAAGACATTCCCTGACATATCAAGCCGCCGAAAGCAACTTTCCGAAAAGCAGGAAGACTTTTCGTCCTGAACAGTGAAAGCAGGAAAAGCAGACTGTCTCCTACTTTCTGCAACAACTCTCAGATCTGACACCTAAATCGCCCACCTTTTTGAGGATCTCAGAAATCATTTCTGCTCTAGATATCTGTGAAGATGAAAATCCTTGATTGACAGCCCCATGCATTTAATGCATTGTTGAAAAGAGCTGTTGAAGTATTCGTCTTCTCCAACGGATCTTTTGAAGTGCACCTGCTATAAATACTGCCATTGAAGACTGGAAAAACACGCAACTGTACAGAATCAATCGAACACTTAAATACTGCCATTGAAACTTCATAACTCCTAGTCTTACAGCTCAGTGCGATCAAGAGATCCTCAACAGATTTAGAAGTCCTCATTAACAACAAGAAGCTGCTCTTCAACACTTATTGTTTTTAACTTCTTGTTGTTTACATTCATTTACTATTGTTTTTAACTTCTTGTTGTTTACATTCATTTACTATTGTTTTTAACTTCTTGTTGTTTACATTCATTTACTATACTTCTGCACGAATTACATATCTTGTATTTACAGATATTTAATTCCATAGACCCCAAACACAAGTCAATATTTTGTACACGATCCATTAGGGATATTCTTTGTAATTGATCTAAGTGGAAAACATAGTGCACTATTTAAATCCAAGGTTGACTGCCTTGGTGGTGGACGTAGCACTCTTCATAGTGTGAACCATCCCAAAATACTTGTGTTATTTCTTATCTGTTAGTTTGTCATTTGATCTAGTCATTACTTTGATTATCTTTATCCATTTACAGCAGAACTTAAGTATCTTGTAAAAGGTCTACCGGTAGTCCTTATCGGCAGACCTGGAACAACTATCTTGAAGGTCTTCCGCTACTTCATTCTCTTCAATAGATTGCAAGTATCCTTCAAAGAATTTATTCAAAGTTTTAAGTGTTTAATAAGCTATTCAACCCCCCCTTCTAGCTTATTATTGTGCCCATTGGGACCCACAGGATCCAATGGCCACGAATATGTCCTGGTAGCCGTCGACTACTTAACGAAGTGGGTGGAAGCCTCTTCCTATAAAATCCTGAATGCCCGAAAGGTGTCCGAATTCATCCGGACCAATATCATATATCGATACGGAGTGCCTTTCTAGATAATCTTTGACAACGGCACACATTTTGAAGGGGACGTAAATCGTCTGCTCGACGAATTCAAAATCCATAGCCATAAATCCTCCCCCTACCGGCCGCAAGCAAATGGTGCCGTTGAAGCAGCCAACAAAACGCTAGAAAATATTATCAGAAAAATGGCTGACATAGAAAGAGACTGGCCAGAAAAATTGCCACTAGCCTCTAGGGCTATCGCACTTCAGTCCATACACCCACTGGGGCTACCCCTTATTCTTTAGCATATGGCATGGAGGCAGTGCTTCCCATAGAAGTTGAAATTCCATCATTAATAGTGATGATGGAAGCTGGCATATCAGAAATCGACTGGGTCAAAGGGCGATATGAAGAATTAGCCCTAATCGACGAACGACGCTTGCTAGCCCTAGAGGATACCCGAGCATATCAAAGGCGGATAGCCCGAGCCTTCAATAAAAAAGTTAAAGGCCGCGACATCCAAGTCGGGGATCTTGTGCTTCGAGAAAAACCCCCTAGTTATGTTGATACTAGGGGAAAATGGAAATCTCCATGGATGGGACCGTATGTTGTTAAAGAAATCCGGTTAGGAAGTGCCATACTCCTCACGAACCAAGAAGGAGAAGACCTTGTTTAGCCCTTCAATCTCGACAAACTCAAAAGGTATTATGCTTGAGCTAATCTATCTGGCAGTTGCTTTCCTCTCCAGCTCGCTAGGCTGAAAACCCGAAAGGGCGGCCTAGGCAAAAATTAGAGCATATAAAAAAAAGAGAGAAATAATAATAAGGAGAAATAAGGGCCCGCTAGGTTGAAAACCCGAAAAGGGCAGCCTAGGCAAAAGTTAGAGCATGTAAAAAAATATATATAAAAATCAGGAGAAAAGGAGAGGGAATGCATTCTCTTTAAATCCTCAGCATCCGACCTCCGGTCTTCAGCAGGCATGACAAAAGAAAGAGAAAAACCATGACAAAGGCTCGCATTAAAATACTAAAATATAATATTACAGGTCCTAAGGTGCAACTTAGGAATAACCATTTGAGATATTTAGGTTATGCATTATTTGCCTGTACATATCTATTATTTTACTGCTTCTACCCCCCTTGTTCCCCCCAATTTTCCTTCGTTTGCAGCTCAAGTCCCGAAGTGGTCCATCAGTGCCTACGACGTCCGCCCAGCTGGGCCCATATACTCCTTCTGCGAGGCGCAAAAGAAGCTATAGTCTCACCCGCTCGAGAGCCCCAGGAGAGCCCTCATCTTCTTCATCATCAGCATCGTCGTTGCCCAAAACAGCCTTGTGTCCTGGTATTTTCGGCTCCGACCACTGCCTGCTGCTCTGTTTGATCGTGGAGAAAAATGAAAAGGCTAGAAAGTATAGCCTTGTAGCAATTATATGGCCAAGACCAGGAGGAGGCAGCTGCCTCTTGCTCCCCGCATATCATCAGAAAAGCCCGTTCGAGCCTGAAGGTGTATTCTTTTAAAATTCGTTTCTGAGATATAGCATGCCATTACCCCTTAGATATTGGTATAGCTTTATTTTTATGCATGTGATTTTTTGAGTCTGCATTTTTAAATTTATTGCATCATATAAATTATATTGCACTGCATAATAAATATTTGTACAGATTTTGGTACAAAAACAGAAAAGAAAAAAAAAGAAAAGCTAATAAGTGCAGGTATCTAAGAGCTAATGTGCGCGAGAAGACTGGCTCCTGTCCAGACTACCTCCCATGACCCAAAGACCCGCTCTGCCGCCAGCCCTATATGCTCGTCCTCTGCCCCGAGCGCGACTCGACCCAGCATCCGCTTCATCGTCATCATTATCATCTTGGCGCCTGGTCTGCCGTACCGCATCATTCCCCCTACAGGAAAGCGTGTCCACAAGCTTTTGATAAAGCTTGTTAATGCTGAAAAAGCCCCGTAGCAGCCTTTTGTAGGTAGACACATTCACCTGAAAAAAAAAGAGACAAAAAAAAGAGATATATCAGTCTTCAAAATTTATACATGCATCAATCAAAAAAAAAAAAAAAAGAGAATATGAAAAAATGATA
The DNA here is from genome assembly GCA_013146195.2 of Codonopsis lanceolata. Lineage (NCBI taxonomy): Eukaryota > Viridiplantae > Streptophyta > Magnoliopsida > Asterales > Campanulaceae > Codonopsis > Codonopsis lanceolata. The sequence continues at coordinate 73,825,784 of CM028379.1, read as the reverse complement.
ATAAATGAAAATATATGCATGATGAAAAAAAGAGGAGATGCAAAAGTGAAATGTGTTTACCGAACGGGCCTGCTCCGGGACTCGACGCTCTTCAGGAATATCGACATCATGAAGCACGTCCTCCACCATCCGGCCACCCCAATGATATTAAAAGGTGGAGAAAACATCACCAGGTTCGGTGAATTCCAGATTCTCGTTGAGAGATGGGATGGAAGGCCTTGGCATGGCAGAAGCATTTGAAGCCCGTCGGGGTGCAGCAGGAACAGGAGGGGGAGGATGGAGCACGGTCCACAAGAAATCCTTGTAGGCCATGGCCGGAAAGTCAGTCGGAGGCATAAGAAATTTGGACAGGTATTGATACCTGTTCGGCAAATGATCCGACTCTATCACCCAGAAAGGAGGCCTAGGAGGCATGTAATACCCCGATTTCCGGTTAGCTTGAATTACGTGCAATGCTCACATTTCTTCCCTTGTTGAAGGCTTGTTTGGTTTGCGAGAGAGTCTAGATGTGTATGAGAGATCACATTAAGACCAAAATACTATTAAGAGATGCCATATAGTTGTTAACTTGCTAAAGTCACAAGTCATAACTCGACAATGGTCGAAATGCGACGCGATTGAGAGTTTACTTGCGTTTTGTGTTCCTGACTTTGATTTGGTCCTAGATCTTTACATGATGATTGAATAACATGTTTAGATGTGTTAGACTTCTAGTTGGATGTATTCCTTATGTCTTGTGAAGTTTTGATGCTTTGAGGATAGTAATTCTTCTTATCGCGTAGTTTGAGATTGAGTCATGAGATCATCTCATCTTTCGGGAGTTCTTTTCTCCTATCTATTATTCATCATCTGAGAGGCATTCAGGCCTATTCTATAGCCCTTTGAAGTGTTAATAATCTTGTGTTGTTGCCCGTCGGTTTGTGGTTTCATTCGACGTTTCGTTAGCGAGTTGTTATACCTTGCTTCAGTTTCGCTCCAGGTTGTTTAAAGAGTGTTCTGTTTGAGTTCTAGACCATCTTTGAGTGAAGTTTGGACCTTGGATGATTAGGTTATGAATTGGAGTCTTGTAAGGTTGAATTCTAGACCCTTTTGTGCATTGGAGGACTTGAGGATGCATAGGGGAGTGACCTAGAACAAGCAAGGAAGCAAAATTGGAAAGGCAAGAAATTCAGAGGCATGCGCTCGCATGCTAGGGCTACCATGCGACCACATGGGGTCCTGGCCCTGTTACGGGTTTTTTTTTGGTGTTTTGGCAATTGGTCTAACCTAACCCTACCCAAACCCATCCTAGACCACTCCTAAACCTTCCAAAGTATCTTATGATATATCCTAAACATCTAATTGCGTTTTAGAGGGGATTAGTGGGGGTTAATCAAAGGGAAACAATTACATCATTTAAACATAAACCCACTTACTTTCTAACCCTTATAGACCACCAACACTTCATCTAACCTCTCATTTACTGCCCTATTCTTTCAAAAACGTGGGAGAGCCTCTTGAGAGCTTGAGAGGGAGTCTTCTAGGGTTTCTTGAGAGCCCTTCCTTGGATGCCAAAGCTAGAGAGCTCCATTGCCCAATCCAATCCATAGAATTGAAGAGGAGGTTGAGGAGAGCATTTCCCCCAGATTAGAATTTTGATTTGGTTGCTTGAAGTGGTGTTTGTAAGGTAAGTTGCTACATCTCTTCCTCTTTGTTTTTGCCCAATTGACCCTAGGGAAAACAATCTTTGTGCTATGTGAGGTCAATGGGTGCATTTTAGGGCTTTTTAGAGATGCTATGAACCCTAAATGCCTAAATGATGATTTTGGTTGGATGAACTTGCTAGAGACCATGATTAGTATGATATAAATGTGTATTGTAGTATATTAATCCATCCTATGTGATTTATTCAAGTGTTGGGAGCATGATTGGTGAAGTGACTTAAATGGGTATATGCCTAAATGATGATTTTGGTTGGATGAACTTGTTTGAGACCATGATTAGTATGATATTCATGTGTAGAGTAGAATGTTAATCCATTCTATGTGATTTATTCAAGCCTTGAGAGCATTATTGGTGAAGTGACTTAAATGGGTGCATAAAATGTGATTTTTGCGCTATGTTGCCTATTTAAGTGTTTTGTTGGGATTTTGATGGTTTAATGACCTTGGGAAAATTGTCATTCATGTTAGTTATGAACATAGGGGGGTATTGTGGCCAATGGCTTCTATGCCCTAATTTTCGGAAAATGTAGATTAGACTCAACGGAGTCATTATAAGTTCGATAATATGTTAAATGAACTTGGGAGGAAATCCTACGACGATTGGGTTTCGTTTGATTAATGTTGTGAAGTACATAGCCTCCAAACTTTAAATGGAATTATGATTATGATAAGTTATATGGATTTTTAGGCTTGGGAATCAAGCCCGAATGAATTTTGGAATGTTGTTGCAAATTCGAATGAAATATTAAAGCGTGGATTTATGAAACACATAAAGAATGAAATGTAGTAATAAAACTCAACGGAGTCATTGTAAGGCCAATAATATGATAATGAGCCTTGGGTTGAAACCTTACAATGTTTGGGTTTTGGGTGATTATGTTTGTGTGCACCGAGCATCTTATTTTGTGTCTATTTGAGACACTCATGTTATAGAGACTCATTGGAAATATATTTTGAGCGTGCTTGTTAGAGCACGAAACATTAGAGACCAACCTATGACCTCGAGTATATTTAAGAGACGATAAATGGAAGAATTCTCTTTTTAAGGAATTTGGTCGCGTGCACATAAAAGCACTTGCGAGGAAGTGACTACAGAGTAGTCATGATATTCTCGAGTATGGTATTGGAGATGTCGATTATACGACGATTAGGACTATGATTGAGTCCGGTGTACTTTAAGTGAAGAATAAATACTATGTCTTGAAATATGGATGTTCTTAGGCTAATTTAATAGTCTTTGGTTTGATCTTTGGTAGAGGATTGCAGTAGACCTCACGTTGTGATTTATTGAGCTTATATTCCGGCTCAAAGCCCAGGAGGTCCTTCACCTCGTTATGACACCGACGGAGAGTATAGTCCGGCTCCAAAGTCCTACCGATGCTGGTAGGAATACCGGTGATGGCAGCAAAGTCGCAAGAGGTCATGGTCGCCTTCCCCCAGCTAAAATGGAATGTGTGGGTAGTATCCCACCAATAATCCCGGAGCACGTCAAATATGAGCAAAAAGCTCTGAAAGGGACAAAAAGCGTGCAGGAAAGTGCTAAACCCGGAGCCCTCCACCAAAACTTGTGCCGCGCTGGGCAGTAAGCGATAAATATCTGCAACATTGGCACAAGTGGCCCGAACCCGTGTTAGGGGCCTACGAAGTTGAAAAAAAAGAGAGAAAAGGAAAAGGTAAGTTTACTATATTTTATTCTCCTCGCAAAAAAAAAAATAAAAAAAAATGAATGAAAAAAAATAAGCATGTTGCATACATCGTATTTTGTAAATCATAAAATTGCAGCATAATAATTTCCGTGATGCATTTTTCTCAAAAAAAAAAAAAAAAAACAAACAAAAAAAAGAGAAAGAAAAACATCACTTTGCATGTAAGAAGAAAAATATAATAATAAATTTTGGCATTTTGGCATCCATGCGTAAAAATAAAATAATAATAATAAAAAAACGCATCTTTTAGCATTTGAAATATATTTTGGGCATCATTACAATAAAAATATATATATTACAATTTAGCAGTCGAAAATTTTAATTGCATTCTCGGCATCATCGTAAAAATAAAAAAAATGCATTTGTGCATTAAATTTTTTTTTCTTCCTCGCATAAAAAAATGAATGATCTTTATCGCATTTTAGCATTTTCAAAATTTTAATTTGCATCTTTAACATCCCATAAAAAAATGCATCTTTTCGCATTCAAAAAAAAAAAAAAAAAAAGAAAATATAGATATTTTGGAATTTTTTAGGCATCATAAAATGTATATTTTGCATTTGAATATATATAACGCATTTTTTAGCATCTTCGCATGCAGGATAAAATAAAAAGAAATGCCCATGCATCATATCAACAAGCATCTTGTAAATTTTTTGCATTGTATTTGCATCAAATAAAATGATATATACATGCGTTAGTAATTTATCACTTGCATTTATTATCCAAATAGCTGCATTATTGCATTAGAAAAAAGAAAATAAAATGTTGCCAGTTATGAAAAGAAAATATTTCCATGGCATTTATTGTGTCTCTGCAGCATAGACATGCATAAAAGTGAATTTTATTGCATAAAATAGCCCTGTTTTATCTTGCATGTATCCAAAAAAGCGTCCGAAAATATACCCGAAAAAAAGTTGCATTATATTCTAAAAAGTCCGTTTCACAAGCATGTAGCATATACAAATATTTTTCAGCCTAAAGCATGCATCCTATAGCCCAAATTGCATTAATAATATAAATAATGCATTGTAGGGTCAAATAGTGCCACTAGTTCAATTATGCATCGCAAAAATAAATTGCATAAATTTTATGCATCATCACCAAATTGCATCATTTTAGCATAAATATTGCATGCATAAGCATTATAAGCAGGGTCAGAAATGCTCCAAAAGCCCAAAGCAGTGCAAAAATCTAGTAGATCTAAGAAATTTTCCAAGTGGTTAAGAAAGAAAAACTTACAGAAGAACTTGGAAGGTTGGACACGTGAGTGTTCCAATCGCGGTGGATATTACCCCAATCATCCTTGGAGTAGCGATATTTGATAAAATTCGGGTCAAAAGAGGGAGTTCCCTCCTCCTCTCGCCCGATTCTGGATGCATTGAAGCCTTCCCCTTCCTAGATCGAGACGAAGAAGTCATCTGCTAGGAAAAACACGCAAATTGGCGGAAGAAGATTGAGAAAAGGAGCAAAAATGGAAAGAAGATGAAGAAAAAAAAGGCAAAGCAGTAACAATGGCCGTCGCAGGAGCAGAAGGAAAGAAGAAAATGAAGAAGTGAAGCAGTAAGCTTCACTCCCCCTTGCCCGTCCAATTATAGGGAGGAAAAATGATTTTTTTTCCTTTTTCCCCCTCCAAAGTTTGAAGTTGTGACACTTAAAGTCCCCGAATTCCCAAGACATCAAAATGGCCCCTGAAGCTTAACGGAAAGTTAACAAAGTTAGCTTTGTTAACCAAAATTCAACGGTCATCCATCCAAAAGCAAGGGAAAATTGCATCCCCAGCAGATCAGCTACAAAATAAGCAGGAAAGCCATAAAAATCGGCGACAAAGGTAAGAATTTTCTAAAAATAAGGCTTGCAAAAAAAAAAAAAAGAGGCAAAATAAAGAAAAGAAAATAGAAAATAAGCATGCAAAATAAAAAAGGTGCAAGCATGCAAATAAAAAAAAAAGAGAAAAGAAGAAAAAAAAAGAAGAAGGCAGCAAAAGAAAAGTGTCAAGCATGCAAAGAGAAAATATATGCAAAAGAAAGAAGGAAAAGAAAAAAAAATGCATGCAAAAGGAAAGATGCAAGCAATAAAATATGTATACATGCATGCATCAAATAAAAAGAAAAATGCAGTAGTAAAGAGAAGAATTTTCCATTTAAGGTCGGAAGCTGCAGCAACAAGAAGAAAAGAGAATTTCCAGCTGAAGCCGGGAAATGCAGCATCAAAAGAGGAAAATTTCTAGCCAAGGTTAGAAAGAGCAGCAAAAAGAAAGAAATTTCCAGCTAAGGCCAGAAATGCAGCAAAAGGGGAAGATTTCAGAAAAGCCGAATTGCAAAGAAGAAAAAAAATCCCCAAGTGCAAAGCAAAGCAAAGCCGGCGAAGTCGCAAAAGCAGCAGAGGTCACAAAAGCAAAGCGAAGGTAAGAAAAGGTAAGTATTTTTACCTTTTATGTGCATTTGTGTTGGTGTTTGGAAACTTTTCCTAAAGGGGCTGCAACCCCGGATCAGAGGGAAAGGCGTTGTTCTCCGACGAAGGCTGAGTTCCCGAGGAGGCAGTGCATTCCATGGATTTGTGGTGGTGTTTGGAAACTTTCCCTGAAGGGGCTGCAACCCCTGATCAGAGGGAAAGGCTTTGTTCTCCGACGAAGGCTGAGTTCCTGAGGAGACATTGCATTCCACCCAGCATTTGTTTGTTCCCCAACGTAGTGTGAACTACGTTTGGTCTGATTCCTTGGATATGGATACGTAGGCAGCCTATTTCGGTAGGCACGACCATTGCAGCACTTGTTTGTCGGCATTTCAGTGTGAACTACAGTTGGTCTGTTTCCTTGGCTAAGGATACGTAGGTAGCCTATTTCGGTAGGCACGACCATCGCAGCATTTGTTTGTTAGCATCACAACATTTGTTTGTTCACTTTAGTGTGAACTACGTTTGGTCTGATTCCTTGGATAAGGATACGTAGGCAGCCTATTTCGGTAGGCACGACCATTGCAGCACTTGTTTGTCGGCATTTCATGTGAAATATGTTTGGTCTGATTCCTTGGATAAGGATACGTAGGCAGCCTATTTCGGTAGGCACGACCATCGCAACACTTGTTTGTCGGCATTTCAGGCGAACTACGTTCGGTCTGATTCCTTGGATAAGGATACGTAGGCAGCTTATTTCAGTAGGCACGATCGTCGCATGCATGCTTGTTTCGGCTTTGGCCCGAACTACGTTTTGGTCTGATTTCCTTTATTAAGGGATATGTAGGCAGTCTACATTAGTTAGTCCGACCATTAGAGCATTTTATTGCATATCTACTTAAAAACTATGATAATCTGCTATAACCGACTAAATATGTTTAGGATATGGAGGTTTGGTTAGCATTATAAACTATTGCATTATAATTGCTACCTATTGGATTTCTCTCCTATTATAATTGCACGAAATTGGAGAGTCTATTTCTTATAAACGATGTTCGTCTACTCAGTAAGCTTCGGGTTACCCGTAGACTCCATCGTTGAGGGGCTCTGTAGACACCCCAATTTCATACCCCTGATATGTAACTCTGGCATGTGATATCAAGATCCGTTCAAACTTAACAAATGTCAAGTTACATGATTTAAAAATGTAAAAGGTAAAGCGGGATGCGCAAAACAATAAAATGCAGGTGCTAAAGCGTCAACAATGAAAGCTGGAACAGTGCCTTGGCGCTACCACAAGGCGTCCTTGGTGCGGCACCCAAGGAGCCTTATGGTCACGCCCAAAGAGCTATAGTACGGCTACAGTTGCTTCCCAGTTAACGCATTGTGCAGTTTCTGAAGCGCGGTGTACAAGGAAATGAAGCACGCTGAGAGAAAACGAATTCCCCGATGAGTCCTTCCTTCAGCCTATAAATAGAAGGCTTGGGGTTCGCTTTCAGTACACCGATCAGTGATCACAAATTCTCCACGTCGTTGTTACGCTGAGAGAAAATATTGAGCAAGAGCGATAGTGAGTTTCTCCTCCTATAAAGCCTCAAAGCCTAGCCAAAACTCCGCCAAAAGCAAATCCAACCGGTCAAAGTGATCCCTAGACCTTTAGTTAGGTATCCACCCTATTTCCCCGGTCCAAAAGCCTCGGAAAGAGCAGTTGCTTTGCCCGATTAAAAAGGCCAAAACCACAAAAAACAAGCCGTTACTATGCCCAAACCGCAACAGCAGCAACATAAAAAGACTCCCTCTCTCGAGAAGGACAGAGCGAGCACACCACGCTCTAAAAGGTAAAGCCTTTAAGGGCGTTTATTTATAAAAAGTTATTTTCAAATCCGGCCCAATGTAAAAAAAATATAAGCCGTTGTGCTGCCCGGATTTAGTTAGTAAATACTATTTAAAAGAACCGTTATTATGACCAAATATTTTTAAATGTATTTGTAATTATTGTAAGGAGACGGCTGCAAGTCCGTAAATAATGTAACCATGGATGTATTTACTTTTATTTCCTGTCTTTTAATGCTTTATTTATTTGCTAGATAAATATAACAAAAAGCATACTTTAGCAAAAAACCGCTTTTGAGACCGAAAGGGCGAGTTGGGTGCCAGCACCTTCCCAACTCGTAACTTAGCATCCGAACCTGTTTTTTGCAATCTCTGGTTTTTCTTTTTTGGTTTTTCTTTATTTCTTCCTTAAAATAAAGATGACGACTCTATAAAACATTTTGGATCCAGTGGGGCATCGCAACACTCATTTCTTGCACTTTCCATTTTCCCATAAACAAGGGAAGATGTGAATGAAAGAGTGACGTATTCCTGCATCCTGGTATCCTCGAAAAAAGAGATAACTTGACCCAGAAAACCCAAAGCTCCCATATTGGACCAAAAATTCACAGAAGTTACTGAGGCGTATTCAACGCGCTTTTTATGACAGCACCCTTTCCGCATTTTTAATTTCGTCCTCCCCTAAACAAGGGAAGGTGGAATGGAAAGCGTGGTGTACCGCTTCCGCACGTACACTCACCCTTATCCAAGGGCGCGCGGGGCGCGGGCGCACGGGGCGCGGGCGCACGGGGCACGGGCGCACTCCGGGTAACCCACAGGTATGCCTTAAAATTTGTCGAGGATGACTTTGTTTTCTTATCCATTTTCTTCTTGTATCCTGTCACCGGTAAATATTGACGAGATTTCGCTCTCATAGAGCATGGCATCATGCCTTAAGCATGGGGTGACATTCGGTTTACTTCTATCATTGAAGGACCATTGTTGATGTTAGAACCTCCGATAACCCCAACCATTAGTATTGTAGTAAGAAAAATTAATGCAAGTTTTCAAGCTTCCCAACAACTAAACAAAAATCATGATGGGTGGAACTCAATCTTGCTTGCAATACACGTTTGTGATGCTTGAATGAACACTTGTTTCTTCTATTGCAATAAGTGTAGGATATCTAGCTTCAATAATGTGTAATATACACAATGATGAGTTGTGCAGGTATGTGTTCCTTACAGTAACCCTTCGATGTGATAATAAGTACACTTGCATACATTTGCAGTAAATGTAACATGTTATTTGAGCATTCATTTTGGCTACCTCGAGAAGTAAAGTTGGTATTTGTAGCGTAAGGTTAAGATTGAACGACCTCTAGCAACTGACATTGACCAACAAGCATCAATTATGTTGCATGCATGTGGCCTAGTCAAAGTATCAAAGAGTGGAGGATTGAAGCATGACCTTCTGAACATTGTACATGATTAGTTGAACCGGGACATTTACATATGATCAAAGAAAATATTCTTCTATTCATAGAACGTGCTTTGCCAATCACTGCCCCATTAATCAATGATGATGTATAGTTAACTAATGAGGGGCTTCTCATGTGTCTCACAATCTTTGTGGCAAGGTATAGTCTGTCTTTTGTTAATAGGCGAGTGTGGACGAGCCGATCACATTGCTCATGAGCTTAGTTTGGGCATCAAGCAAATCTAAAGTGTCTCGATCCTTAGAGGCATATTTATGCTCATTATTCGTGTAGCGTAAAAAATGGTAACTCAAATTAATTATTAGTAGTGCATAACAAGGTTAGTGGTAGTAAAGACATTTTTAAAAGGGTTAAGCGCACCAGTGGTCCGTGAACTATCACAAAATATGAATTTAGTTCCATACAACATAAATGACGCCATAGACCAAAGTTGGTTGATTTTGCACACTGATGGTCCCTGAGTGGATGTCATTAGAGTCTGTTAAGTGAGATTAGAGAGGTCAGGTTGTTTAAATTAAAAGTTATGCGGTTAGGTAGTACAAAATGAAATGTTATGCGTGTTATTGAACTATTTTTAGTTTAACCAGAATGATGATTTTTGTAAAATAAAATTCAAAAACAAAAACACACACATCAAACCATTATTTGTTATTGGATCTTAAACAACCATCAAACCAATCACAATTTCAAAAACAAATCTTTAATATTCACATGTTTAGGTATGTTAAATATTTTGTGAATTTTCCTTAATTATTAGATTTAAATATTTAATTGTAATTGTTACTTAGTCTTAGAATAGAGTGTCTACATGCAAGCAATACTAATAGTTTATTAACATATCATGGGTAACTTTACTAGGGAAGTCTCATCTATGATGAAAAATGGAGTTTGGTGACAACACTAAGGCGAATGGAAGCAGCAAGCCTAAATGGCAAAAACTACTGAATCAAGGATTAGTGAAGGAAGAACCTTTGAAAGCTTCATAAGTTGAATCTTCATTACCCGAAATAATCAATTCCACACACAAGCTATATGAGCATGTGCCAATACAGAGCGAGAGAGAGCATGTGTGCTAAAAAAAGGATAAATAATAACCACAAACGAGATGAAGAGGCAACTTTTAGTAAGCTTAATCCGAAGAGACGATACATTAAAGTTAAAAAGTGTGGAACTTTTGAGAGAAAAGAGGGATAGAAAAGGTAGAAGAAAGAAGGCTGGGGGCGTCACCGGAGAAGAAAAGGGTGACAACGTCTGGTGATAGATGTGTTTTATACACATCTATTGGGGTATTTATCTTGCTTAGAATGTGTTATTCCTCGAGTTTTTAGCCACTAATATGGGTTTCTAGTCTTAATTGTAAGTTTCAAGGTTTGAATGAATAAAGAAGAATTTTGGAGCTTTATCTGCTGAATTGAAGACTTGAGGGTCCTTGGTGCAAATCTCCAGAAGGGCCGGGTAAAAACAACAAAGGAATGGATGCGCTCGTATCCAACCCTCTACTTACGGCCACAACAAGTAGATGATGTTAGACGTAAATTAGAGGTTAGAGGCATGCGACCTCTTCCTAATCGCATGCACCTGCATCCATTCAGATGCGACTGCTTCTCCTCCAAGCATGCGCCCGCATGCGACAACTTCCCAAAATCTGGCCCTTTTGTATTTTTAACCTATTTTCTTCCCCGTAACCCTAGTATATAAGTAAACCTAGTGGCTTAGGTTAAAGAGTCCAAATTTCAGCCTCTCTTTAGGTTGTTATACAATATTATTCAATTTTATTCATAGTTTGCAAAGATCGAATCATATGTTCTTCTATCCAGTTGTTTGCTTCATCAATTGTGATAAGCTAAACTCATCAATCTAGGAATTGAAGGTAACTTGTATTGAATCTTATGTTCTAATCATTAAATCTATTCAATCAAGAGTCTTGTTTATCACAAAAACATGTTAATTTCATCTTCTCTAGAAGCTTATATGTGAAAAAGGTATCTGTGACTATTTTGACAATTGGGGTATGAACACATGCACGATCCGAATACATATGTCATATTTTTGCCAACTTTTGTGATAGCTAGATCTTACTGATTTCCTGATCGGGCTAAGGTGAGATTTAGGTTCTTGTGTTTTTTATGTTCTTAATGGATCCTTAATTGTTATGTGGACGGATGAAGAAAGCATAACAAGGCTAGATACTAAGATTGCAAACCGTGATCCAAGCTTCCCAATATTTACAAACGTGAACGAACCCTTGACGACTGATTGATACTTTATTCTATGAACATAAGAGTAGATACAAGTGAATCCTAATTCCTAGATCCTCTCATAATCTGATCTTTGGTAATTCTGTGCTCTCGATTGCTTCCTGATAATCTGATCTCTGTTAATTAGTTTAAATTGTTGCTTGGTTAATTTAGTTTTAATCGAATGAGAACCCCCTTAATTTAATTGTTTCTCTTACCAGTTTAATTATCTGAATTGTTACTTATCTATGTGGTCCAACCCTTGCTTCTGCATCGCTATACTCTAGTTGACTCGTGCACTTGCGATGTTAAATCATATTATATCAAGTTTTTGGCGCTGTTGTCGGGGATAAGCTAGCAATTAGGTTAGTTTAATTTGTAACATAAAAAAATAGTTATCTTTTCAATTATGCATTGTATACACGGTCGCAGATCTCTGAATCCCACACTGGGGAATCTAAAAGATAACATCAATAACTTAGGAAGAAATCCTGGTAACCTAGTAAATTCGGGTAATCCAGCTCACGTAGAGGATCCTCTGGTTGATCCTCCTCCTGTTGTTGATTCCATTCCTTTAGATCGACAAGTAGAAGAAGTAATTCCAAACATGGCCATCGAAGGAGGCCAACGTACTATGACAGACTATGCCCGTCCCACAATAGACACACACTACTCCATCATGTCTTGTCCTACCGACTGTTGCTAGAAACTTTGATTTAAAGGGCCACTATTATAACAAGTTGCCTACCTTTCATGGAATGGCTTCTGAAAACCATGTGTCCTTTATTCGTGAATATGTTCACACTACTCAGAACTTTCCTTTGAATGGATTGTCTGATGGCCAACTGCAAATGCGCTGCTTTCAGTATGCTCTGAAGGATGCATCAAAGAAATGGTATATGAATTTGGCCCCTCACTAAAAAATTCTCTCTGGCTATCTCTAGCGTCACTAAACCTAACCCCAATTAGGGTTTCACCTTCATGGCCGCGCCGGATGGCCTGGAGGCTCAACCTCCGGCTACCCCTTCCATACCCGTAGGTGTCTCTACCATGCCTACGGCTCAGCCTACGCTGGATCCCACAAGTGTACCGATGCCTAAGACTTATGCGACAATCACTGTGCAACCAAAAACTTTTGTTTGTAACAGCGCTCTAGTTTTGAGCGCGATCCCTCTTGCACCACGACAACCTACGACTATTAATGGCGAGCCTGGATGCTTATTCACCCCTATCGAGCTTGAAACTGCAGACAAACAGTTTGTTAACATTATCGTGCTAAAATTTTCGGCTGGTCGACCTTCAGTTTATGCTATTCAGGAAGAGATAACAAAGTCGTGGAAGCTTACAGAGCCTTTTGTGGTAGGGCTATTGGATCCTAGACATGTTATGGTCAGATTATCGTCGGCAGAAGACATGATCCTTGCGTTGTCTAAGGAATCTCATATGATTCAATCTAGCATGTATCGATCTTTTAGGTGGTCTCCAGATTTTGCCTTCAAGAAGGATAGCACGAAGGTGGCCGTATGGGTTCGTCTCCATCAGTTACCATTGACTTACTATAATCCATCCTTTTTGCAATGCATTGGTAACTCATTAGGACGGTTTTTAAGGGCTAACGAGAAGACGCTTGCATTATCGCGTCCATCTTTTGCTCGCATATGCATAAAAATTGATGTCTCAGAATCGCTACCATCACGCTGCTGGATTGGTACTAGCAAAGATTATGGTTTTTTGGCAACCATTGGAATTTGAGGGCAATATTTTGTATTGTGTTGGATGTGGTTTGTTGGGACATACCAAAGATCGTTGTCGCAAAGGACAGAAAAGTACACAGGTGCCCATTGCAAAGGATGATGAAGCTTGTACATCCAAAACTCCTATGGAAGATTTACAAGCTGGTAATATGGGGAATAGCAGTGCACAGGATGGACAGAATATTTCGAAGGATACTCTGAATGGAAAGGGCAAGGAAAAGGTGCTTCCCACTACAAACAATCTACCAAGTCAAAAAAGATGGACTCCAGTTAAAATTCTTAAAAATCCTAAACCTGCTTCGACTTCACAATTAAAGGTTGGGGAGGAGTGTTTGAAGGATATTAGGGTGAAAGGGACAAATCAAGTGGACGATAATATTCAGGATACACCTACTGTGAATGTTTCTGTTGAAACTACTACACAGGAAAAATCTGTTGAGAATATTCCTGTGGAGGAATGTGTGGAACACAATAACCCCTTTGCAGCTTTGGTTGATTTAACTGAGGAGGAGGCTAATGATCGAGGGACGCAGGATAATGGTCCTGAATTGGCGGGAAAGGCAAATACCATTTCAGATGATAGGGGAGCCGATAAGGAGTATGACAATAATAGCAAACAGGCTGCTTGTCACCTTAATAAATTTCCTTCCTTCTCTGATTTAGATGGAATAAATGGAGTTAAGGGGCTAGATTCTCCAACATCTCTGGATCATGTTGGGCATAAAAAGTCTGTCAAACTTACTCGATCTGCTTCGTTGGATGACTTACGGGACTTTCCACACTCTTCTTCATCCATTAAAGCCTTTCAACAACATTGTAGAGAGCAAGTTAAAGGTAAGAAGAAGAAAAAAAGTAAGGCAACTCAGACCAAACGTCAAACTAGGGCCAGAACTAAGGCTCAGGTAACATCATCTTCTTGATTTTTTTATGACGATCATAATATGGAATGCTCGTGGTGTGGGTAATAAGGATACAATTTCGTATTTAAAAAAGATTTCTTCGCAGCATAAGCCTTTTTTGATAGCTCTTTTAGAGCCCAAACTTGAGGGTGGTCGCATTTTCAAAACTGCTCGCAAGCTTCAGATGGCTAACTGTATGCATTATAATCCTACCAATACACATATATGGCTGTTTTGGGATAAAACTGTTAACGTTGATGTTTATAGAGTTTATGCCCAGCATGTTACGGTGAAAGTTACTGGCCCTCATAATCTTTGTAGCTTGGTGACAATTGTTTATGCGAAATGTAATAGGGGGGATCGCCAAGTTTTATGGCAAGAGTTACTGGCTATTGCTTGCAGAATTAGTGAGCCATGGATAATAGGAGGTGACTTCAATACTGTTTCGGTGTCAAGCGTAAAACTTGGAGGTAATGGTTTTGATTATGGTAGTATGGACGACTTTAATGTTTTTATGGCCCAGGCAGGTGTTATTGATGCTGGATATGAAGGCTCCATCTACACCTGGTTTAATAATCAGAAAGGAAATAGTCGCATATGGGAGCGCATTGATAGAGTTCTTGTGAATGGCATGTATAAGGCCATATATCCTTCTCTTCGCATCTCTCACCTTTGTAGAGTTCAGTCTGATCATGTGCCTTTGTTAATAGACTTTCAGCTGCTCCCCAAGGCTAAAGGTTGCTTCAGATTCCAGCGAATCTGGATTGATCATCCAGATTTTTTGAAGTTTGTTCAGTCTATATGGTGTCGGGATTGCTATGGGACGCCAATGGATATTCTTCATAGGAAACTCATGCATCTTCGCAAGGCTTTAAAGGATTGGAATTGGTCGGTTTTTGGGCATGTTCAGAAAAAAATTGCAGCTTGTCAGGATGCACTTTTGAGGTACGAACATCAGCTTCAACAAGGATGGGATAACTCTACGGCAGATTTGCTAAATCAAACACAAGAAGAGCTGGACCAACTTCTTAAATGGGATGATGAAATGTTACAACAGAAGGCTCGCATCAATTGGCTTCAGGATGGAGATCGTAATACTAGTTTTTTTCATGCCTCTCTTCGTGATCGAGCTGCAAGGAATGTCATAAAAATTAAATTGCCGGATGGTTCTTGGTGTTCAGATGGGCCTACTCTGGGGGATATGGCTGTTTCTTATTATACTGAATTGTTCTCTACTTCTAATCCTACAATTAATGATGATTTGTTTTCTTCAGTTAACAATAGGATTGAAGCGGAAGATAATTTTGCTATGAGCGCGAGCCCCTCGGTTTCGGAAATTTGGGAAGCAGTAAAGGGATTAAAGGCTGATAGTGCTCCTGGTCCTGATGGTTTTACAGGGCATTTCTTTCATGCATGCTGGGACATTATTAAAGGAGATGTTATTGCAGCAGTTCAGGACTTCTTTAATGGTGCTATCCTTCATAGAGGTATATCGTCTACGATGATGATTCTCATTCCTAAAATTGCTAATCCTAGCAACTTTGGTGATCTGCGCCCCATTAGCCTTTGTAACTTTACTTGTAAGATTATTTCCAAAATAATGGCTAACAGGTTGGCTGATATTTTACCTAAGATCATATCGATGGAACAATCAGGTTTCGTCAAGGGTCGAGCTATTCAGGATAACATCGCATTGGCTCATGAGCTTATCAGTAAAATTAATAGTAAGGTTTATGGCGGGAACGTTGCTTTTAAGCTGGACATGTCGAAGGCATATGATCGTTTGGAGTGGCCTTTTCTTTTAAAGGCTTTAGAAGGTTTTGGTTTTAATTCTCAGGTCTGCAGCTTAATTGGAAATCTCATAAATAATATCTGGTATTCTGTTCGGATTAATGGTGGTAATTATGGCTTCTTTAAATCTACGAGGGGTGTGCGGCAAGTGGATCCGCTTTCTCCTCTGTTGTTTATCATTGCCCAAGAAATGCTCTCGACTGCTATTAAAAAAGGCTTTGATACTGGTCTCATGGTGCCCTATAGACATGGGCGGGGGAACATGGTTATTTCTCATCTTCTGTATGCAAACGATATGATCATATTCAGTAATGCGGGCAAGAAAACGATTTTATCTCGCCGGGCTATTTTACAGCAGTATGAGCAATCTTCAGGTCAGCTTATCAATTTACAAAAAAAGTGGTTTTTATACTTCAAGTCATTGCTCTAGACATAAGGCTCAGCGCATCTCTTCTTGGTCTGGTTGTGCTCGCCGTACCTTTCCGATGACTTATCTGGGCCTCCCTTTATTCTATGGTAGAGTCAAACGACAGTATTTTGAAAACTTGGAAGCTCGTATTCAAAAAAAAATTGAAGGTTGGAAATCGCATCTCCTCTCATTTGGTGGTAAAACAACTTTGCTCAAATCGGTTCTTAGTAGTATCCCTGTGTATGCTTTAGCTATCATCAAGGTTCCCATGGGTGTTCTTCGGCGTATTGAACGGGCTATGGCAAATTTTTTATGGGGCAGTACGGATGGTCATAGAATTCATTGGGTTTCTTGGGCTAAGATTTGTAGACCGGTGACTGAAGGTGGTTTAGGGATTTGATCTTTGGTTCAAGTCCGGGATTCGATGCATGCTAAATTAGCATGGAACGTGCTGAAGGGTAACAACTTGTGGGCTCGTTTCGTGGCTATCAAATACAAGCGGGCAGATGGTTTTGTGGCTCCAGCTACTGCTTCCCATGTGTGGCAGGCAGTCCATGCTCATATGGACTTTCTTCTACAGCATAGTAGGTGGTTACTTGGTCAAGGTAATATATCATTTTGGAATGATAATTGGACTGGTGATAGGTTGGAGGGTCCTTGGCCAATAGATATCACTCTCACAGTTAAGCACGCTATGACTGTCATCGATCAACTGCTGCCTCACATTGCAGCCTCGTCTCATGCAGCCATCTCGTCTATACAGCTGGCTGATAATGAACTTGATAGTCTAATGTTTTGTGAAACAGCCAACGGAGATTTTGACACTAAAACTTACTGGAATCTGTATCGAAGACATGAGCCTACTTTATATTGGGCCAAAAGAATTTGGCAACCTTGGATTCCTAAGAAAATAAGTGCTTTTGCTTGGAAACTTTTCTATGCTGCTATTCCGGTTGATCTAAGGCTCCATTCTAAACATGTTCCTGTTGTTTCCAGATGCATTTGCTGCCGCACAAATCCAGCCCAAGAATCTGTTGAACATTTGTTTTTGCAATCTGAAGTTGCTCGTGAGTTATGGTGTAAGTTGGCTCGTCCCTTCAACAAGATTAATTGCTATGTTTCGATCCCTCACTTATTTCGTATATGGCTTGAGGGGGTTTCGGTTCGTACCCAATTTGGCGCGGTTCAAGTCGGAATTCTTCTCTATGGATGCTGGACTATTTGGAAAGCTAGATGTCTTGCAATTTTTGAAGATGTGCAAATCTCAGTTGATAATCTTTACAGTCAGGTTTTGAATGGTCTAAAAGAAATTTTTATGGATGTTTAGCCCGAAATCTGTTACTAATGCAGTTGGTCTTCGAAGCTTACAATGTTTGGCTCTGCCGATTAAAAAGGTTAATCTGTCCAGAGGGTCTTGGATCTGTTGGCAACCTCTTGCTCCTAATTACGTTAAATTGAACACTGATGGTTCTTTCCATAGCGGGCATTGCTACTGGTGGTGGTGTCATTCGGGACTCTAATGGCTTTTTCCTCTTTGGTTTTTCTAGGTTCTATGGTACTGGAACTAATACTAGTGCAGAATTTCAAGCGCTTCGTGATGGCTTGGTAGTGTGTGCTGACTTGCATTTTGATAGAGTTGTGGTAGAAGTGGACTCTATGGTTGTAGCTTCAGCCATTAAAGGTCAAAGTAATTGTCCATGGACCTTTACCTATGAGTTGCGGCGTTGTTTGAAGCTTATGGGTACTACTGTGATTCATCATGTGTTTCGAGAAGGGAATTCTGTTGCTGATCGTCTAGCTGCTTTTGCCCATGGGACAAGGAGTGATCAGAATTTTTCTATGGTTAATCAGCTTCCAGGGGAGGTTCGACGTGCTCTCCAGCATGATGCTCTAGGTCTTTTTACTTTCCGTAGGAAAGCTTAATTGATTGTATTTTCTTTTCGAGGTCAGGCTTCTCTGTCCTCCCTCTTATAAGGGCAAGGCTGGTTGTCCCCCTCTAGTTTGTATTTTTTATATCAATAAATTTATGCAGGGTACCGTCCCTGCTTCCCTAAAAAAAAAAATAAATAAAAAATTTGGCCCCTAGAAGTTTAAACACTTGGAATGATTTGTTTATAGCAAAATTTTATCAGCATGCTTCACTGTTTGACCTAAGAAATCAAATTATAAATTTCCAACATGACCAAGGGGAGTCATTTCATGAAGCTTGGGATAGATTGAAATCTTTACAAAGTGCATGCCCATAACATAATTTTCCACAACCGGTCCTTACCATGCAATTTTATTATTCTCTCCCACCACACCTTCAAACTATGGTAGATAGTGCAGCTGGCGGTTCATTGAGAGAAAAGACACCAATAGAAGCCGAAGAGCTCTTTAAGATGCTCAGTTCTAATTCACAATAGAAAAGCGTTAGGGGAAAACCTAAGAATTTGTATGAAATTCAAAATAATTACAATGAATCTCGTGAATTAGCTGCAATGAGAGCTCAAATAGAAGCTTTACAAGCCTAAGTGGCAAGTTCTAAAATGTCTCATGTTCATGAAGTATGTGCTATATGTGGTATTAATTCTCATGCTACTAATTTATGCCGTTCTAGTGTACAATTTCCTGAATACTTTGAACAGGCTCATGCGATGAATGCATACCCACCGCGACCACAAAATGATCCATACTCAAACACCTACAATCCAGGGTGGAGTAATCATCCTAATTTCTCATGGGGGTCGAAATAAGTCACCTCCACCTCAAACACAAGGTCAAGGTGAGCAAAGAAGCTTGAATGATGAGAGATTTGAGAAATTCCTAGAAAGGAACACATCGACCGAAGCGGCCGTTTCCAGATTAATTACACAAATGTGACAATTGGCCCAAGATATCAGTGAGCTCAAGGGACGTCAACCAGGGAAATAAGCAAGCTAAGGCCATTACAACTTTGCTTAGTGGTAAGATTATTGGCAAAAATGTAAGTCCTTCTACTCCCTATCTTCTTCTGAAAAGAGTAATAAAAAGATTGAAGAAACAACTGGTTTAGGTAAGGAACAAAAGGAGGAACCATCTTTTGAAACTCCTAAACCACCTTCACCCAAGCCATATGTTCCTCCCATTCCATTTCTTGGCAGACTAATGAAGTATAAGATAGATAAACAATTTTCAAAAATTTATGACATGCTTTCCAAAGTTAACATAAATCTTCCATTGCTTAATGTCATTAAAAATATCCCATCTTATGCTAAATTCTTCAAAGATGTCAATACTAGGAAAGACAAATTTGAGAAATATGAGAAGGTTATTATTTCGAAAAATGTGAGTGTTGCTCTCCAACAAAACCTTCCACCTAAATTGAAGGACCCTAGTAGCTTTAATATTCATATCACTTTGGGGAATTCAAAGAAGGTGAAGACAATATTGGATTTAGGTGCTAGTATTAATCTGATGCCTCATTCGGTATATAAGCAATTAGATTTGGGTGAACTAAAATTGTAAGTCCAATTGGCAACAAAATAAGGCTAGAGGGTGTGAATAGATTTTTAAAAAAACTTTAGGGGTTGTTTTTAAAACCTTTGAAAATTGCAGAGGAAATATGAAGTTTTCAGCAGCTGATAGAAAATAGCAGTTGCTGATGGTTTAAAACACTTTCTCTGATTTTTCTTTTGATCACTTAAGAATAGGGATTGAATTTAAAGACAATGCATATTTACAACTAAGTAAAGAACTTTAATAACGCAACTATTAAACACTTAAGTAGATAGCAGCTGCTTAAGTGTATAGGCAGTAAAAACGGTAAAAAGACAAAGGCACAATATTTAGAGTGGTTCACAGTAAAAGCTGCTACGTCCACTATCAAGTTGGTCAAACTTGGATTTTTGAAGTGTACTAAAATATATTAAGAAACTAATGATCACTAATGGATCGTGTACAATAAAAAAACCAGTGTTTGAGTGAATTGATCTAAGCAAGGATCAAACTCGTGCAACAATCAAAGGTTCCTTAAAGATTTGAAAGAATGAAAGAACAGATGAAACAGTGATTGTTTCAAACAAAAACTAGAAAAGAATAATATGTAAGATACTATTTAGTAAATGTTTGAGAGAGAATAAGCTCTTCAAAGAAGGATTGAAGTTCTGAGTTTGAATGAAGGCTTCAACGTATTTGTTTCTTTTAGTGTGCTTTGAGGATTTGAGATTTATGAATACTAAGCACGTAATTTTGTGAAGGTTGTTTTCTTCTGTCCTTGCTTCAAACAATTTATTGAGAAATCCAGGTTTGTAGCCGTTTGAGATAGCAAGGTTGAATCTTGAATTTCTTGACAAAATGATGATGACGATCTTTCATTGAATGCCTGGAAATCTTGCAGAGTGTTAGAGACAAAGTGTATTTCCTAGCATGAAATAATAAAGAGAGTTGTTAGCTAGGATATAATATTGAAGAATATTTAAGACATACACGAAAGTATTCTATTGACAAGATGGTGAATAGTGTTCTTGTTTGAAAATAGATGACCAAATAATATAATATAAGATTATGAGTGTCAACCATTTCCAATAGTAAATAGTGTTCCGCAGATAGGGATTTTGAATGTTAAAACAATGCTAACACGGTGGCATTAGCAGCTGCTAGCTGCTGATGACTAAGCTTAAGCAGATATGATATATGTTTAAGAATGGCTGCTTAATTCAGTATGGGAGGGATCTATCTGCTGAAACCATCGGCAGGTAGAACTTAGACTTGCTAAAGTCTAAGTAAAACAACCTTTAAGTAAGGTAATTTAAGACAAGTTGTTTTAAACTTAATGGGTTTAAGTAAATCTAAAGCATGAAAGTTTCTACAAAAACCTACTACAATGTCCTTGCTATTGGCAGACCGTTCGGTCAAAAACCATATGGGCATTATAGAGGACATTTCGGTTCAAGTAGATAAAATGATTATCCCTGTAGACTTTGTGGTTCTTGAGATGGAAAGACAGATGAGTTGTAATCACGAAGTGCCTATTCTTCTTGGGCGCCCTTTCATGGCTGCTAATACTGTCATTAATGTAAAAAATGGTAAATTTTCCATGACTGTGATGGACGAAACAGTGAAAATCTTACTATTTGAAGCCATGAATAAGCCTAGTGATATGAATGCATGCTTTTCCATTGATGAGTTAGATGCTTTAACTGCTAAGTTTTTTATGCATGAACACACGACACATAAGCTTGAGTTAGTTTTGAATGGAGAGAATGATAGTGAGAATGAGGAAGTCCATGAAATAACAACCATTTTGGAAAAATCTAAGGAAGTCATTCCTAAAGAGATCCCACGGGATCCGTTGGGTCATTTTAGCCCTAAATTAGTCTCTTCAATTGAATCTCCTTCCCAGTTAGAGTTAAAACCTTTACCTGCCCATTTAAAATATGCTTTTCTTGGGGAGGGTGATACTTTACCTGTCATTATTGCATCATATTTGACTAATGACCAAGAA
This sequence comes from Codonopsis lanceolata, assembly GCA_013146195.2. Taxonomy (NCBI): domain Eukaryota; kingdom Viridiplantae; phylum Streptophyta; class Magnoliopsida; order Asterales; family Campanulaceae; genus Codonopsis; species Codonopsis lanceolata. The sequence goes on along the minus strand of CM028379.1, from coordinate 73,804,117 downwards.
GTGAGTTTGTTGAAAGTGTTATGGACATATAGAGAAGCCTTAGGTTAGACATTGGCTGATTTAAAGGGCATAAGCCCTACCATGTGTATGCATAGAATCCATCTTGAAGAGGGTGACAAACCTTCTAGAGAACATCAGCGGAGATTTAACCCACACATGGAGGAGGCAGTGAGAAAGGAAGTTTTAAAACTTCTTGATGCATGTATTATTTACCCAATTTCGGACAGTAGATGGGTTAGTCCAGTTCAAGTGGTTCTTAAGAAATCGGGAATCAGTGTTGTGAAAAATGAGAATGATGATCTAGGGCCTACTAGAACGATTACGGGTTATAGAATGTGTATTGACTTAAGGAAGTTTAATGCTGCTACTAGGAAAGACCACTTCCTTTTACCCTTTATTGATAAGATTTTATAGCGATTGGCGGGTCATAATTTATTGTTTTCTTGATGGTTTCTCGTGTTATTATAATCAGATTCCTATTGCACCCGAAGATCAAGAAAAGACCACATTCACATGCCCATTTGGTACTTTTTTGTAAGACCCCGAACCTTCGTGTAATTGACCTTATTGCTTTGCGTGTCGTTTAACCGTAACCTCGCTTACTTGACTTGAGGCAAGAACCTTGATTAATATAGGTAGGCTATATAGGGGCCAATACATTAGTTCCATATGTTCCATAGACCTTAACTAGTTAAAGTTACAAGTCGCATACCGACGCTGTTCGTTACTTGACTCGGTTTAGTGTTTCCTCGCGTAGTTCTTTCGTGAGACCTCGATTTTACTCCTAATCATTCCTCCACTTGTCTTGAGAGTTATTTGAGTCTCATAAGGCCTTGGTACACAAGTTTTATGCTTGTTTGTTGAATCGCCGATTCGGTGTTGATTTTGGCCTTAGCAATTCCCCTCGTTGCTCGTATTGCCTCTATTTCGTCGTACGAAGTGTTCGTTGAATTCTTGGCTTTATATTCAGATCTTAGCCATGTTTAAACAAGTCTTTTTCATGCCCAAGTCATCTTAGTTTGATTGGTGTTTGTTGGTAGTTTGATTCATTGATCATTAAATCGCGTGAGTTGAGCCTTGTTCTATCTGTTCGGTGTTGTTGGTGCGTTTCCGACTCGTTTTGAGTAGGGTTAGACCTTAGAATGATTGCCCATAAGTTTGGGATCATTTAGGACAAGTTTAGACCAAGTTTTAGAGGTTACGGAGCCGAGGCGCATGCACCTTGCGAGGCGCCCGCTCAGATCTTGGGAGTAATTGCAAAGTGGTGCGAACTTGGGAGAAGCCTCTGCGGTTGAGGCGGCCGCATGGGCTTGGGTGAGGCGCCCGCCTCCTGCTGCTTGCAATGCGGGATTTCTTTCCTGTTTTGATTTTTGGCGTGAAAAACCTATACTACCCCCATTTTAACCACTCCCTTTGCCTTGTCCACGGCTAGGAAGGGCGGGATGGTCATCCCTAACCCTTTATAATTCAATTTCATCCTCTTCCTCCCTCATTTTCACCATCCACCGTGAGTTTTTAGAGAGAGAGGAGAAGGAGCTTCCATGGGAGATTTGGATTCCGGAGTTAGGCCATCGGATTGTCGAGCCTCGACCGCCATCATGAAGCCCTCGCCGAGTAGAGTCTTTCCCTCGGTTTGTTTTCCACTTCCTAGACGTTTGGCGTTTGTGGCTCGATTGAGGTGCGTTACTTAAGCCCTAGTTTCTCTCTCTACATACCTCTTGATGATAGGTTGTTAGAGACTTGTTCCTTGTGAATTATTGTTGTTATACATGTCAAAATGATATGTTTCCATGGATATCAATAGATTTTGGTTAGGGTTTGAAACCAAATGGGTTCATTGAGTATATTGGAATTGTTATGATTTAAGATTTATTTTTGTTGGGTTAGAAACCCGGATAAATTGTGAATCCCGAATTTATGCCTCGAACTAGAAATTTGGAACTTTGTAGTTTGACCCAAATGAAGTCAATTTATTTATAAAATTTGTTATTTGAACCTTAGGATAAATTCCTATATCTTCTTGTGTTCATTGAATCTCAATTGCGAAACTTTGAGAATTTCTCGGGTGAGACCAAATTGGTAATAAGATTGATTCTTGGCTTAGGACTCTAATCGAGTCTCTTGAATGATGATTAAGTGCGAGATTATCGCTAATTCTTGGGTGGTTTATGTGTGAGTCGAGAATGCGTAACTCGAATGAAAGACGTTTTGAATGGGTTCAATTATGAACTAGAACCAATAATACCAGTGGACTTTTTAATGAAGTTCCAAGATTCGTAGGAATGTATTATGTGACTTTACTTGGGAACCTGGTTAACATCCTTGGAAAATCCGGGATTGCTTCGTGGCAATTCTTCCTTAGGAAGGATATTTGAACCGTGTATGCCTTAGTACCCTCTATGATGAGAATCTTGAGTTGTCGTAAAGATGACTGAATAGTCATCCAAGTCATGTGTGTGGTGATGGACTTATGAAATACCATAACATGGTTAATTGATGAATCTTGAGTAGTCTTCAGTCTTCTGTTCTTCAAGAAGTGCATGCTTGATCTTTGGTTCTTAAGGGAACCTCGAGGGGATTTTATAATGTTATATATCTTATGATTCTATGGAACTGAGCTTGATAAGATTTGTTTGTGAATGATGCATGAACTTCTATGTCTACTTGAGATTATGACCTTTAAGCATATTGTGTGTCTTATCTTCATAATTATCTTCCTATTGAGTATCAACATACTTTGATTTATGATTCTATTAACAAATGGAATTTCGAACTTGAAATTGATCTAAGCTTGGTTGGACAATAATCAACTTAGGTTTCCGCCTTTTATACTTGACTTAGTAATTTTGAACTAAGGTTCCTAAATGGAACGAGAACTTAGCCATGCCTCAAACAAGAACCTAGAAAGGAGTCTTGGGACACATATAGTGTTCAAACTCTATTTGATTGGAATTTTAGAAATGACTCGACGGAGTCGATGCTAGTGAGTCATTTAACAATACCGACTCCACGATAAACCCCTACGACGCTTGAAATCCGTTTAACTAGAATACTAGTTTCGAGATTCTTAATTTAATTCATGATCATGCTTGATTATTAGTCGTAAAGAATAACATGCCCACCTGACTTGAATGAGATCGCTATTACCGTGCTCGTTCTTGCTTGATTTCTTATATAAGTAAATATTACTTGTTTTTCCCCAATAAGTCCAGCTGGCATACTTGTCTTGTCCTATCTTGTCTTCCCTGGTTGACAATTCGTCTACCGTTACGAATCATGAGATTCGTGATAGTGATGGGTTGCCGAACCAGAAACGTGCAAACCCCTCCATTCTTGATCACTTTGGAGAAGAGTACCTTGTGTAACCATTAGGGCGCTTGGAATAATACTATCCTGGGTCGATGTGCCATCTCGTACATCCGACAGCACGTTCCTGTTAACAGTTTATCTTGCAGGAGCTACATTGCGGCACCAGATTTATATCATATCCTCTTATATGTGGATTTCTCCTAGCATTTGTGAAAACAAAGTGCTATCATGAATATGTACACTAAATGCCTATATATACTTGTTCTTGATCGCTTGACTTTCGTGATAGGCCTGTGAATTGTATGATACGTATGTACGTAGATATACATACTCCTACTTGATGTATATATATTGATATACATACTCCTACCGATTGCCTGCATATGTATATATATGTAGATATACATACTCCTACTTGATTTCCCCTGATTGCCTGCATATGTATATATATGTAGATATACATACTCCTACTTGATTTACCCTGATTGTCTTCGTATGTATATAATTGTAGATATGCATATCCTTACATGATAAACTTCCATGAATGAATTGTTTGGTACATAAACGAATTTACATACCACACTTGATAATCCTACGAGAGACTTGGTATATGTATATTTATAAATATGCATACTTCTACTTAATTATTCTATGAGAGACTTGGGATGTTTTACAATATGATATACATCCATAATCATGATTATTCTTGTGCCTTGCTCCCTGACTTGTTTGATTGTTTGTGAACAGGGGATTCACCCTGATTCATCTTGGTAGTCTGGTAAAGGAACGATTTTCATACAGTACAACCCGACTTACTGGGTCTTCGTCGTAAAACGATATCATTTCCTCTTATGGCAATATTCAATTTATGTCATATTGTTTAGTAGTAACGTACTGGGTCATTATGACTCATCCCGTACTTTGTTTTCTAGTTGCAGTTCAGGAGTCGTATTGAGGACGCATAGTACGTGACCGTAGCAGACCACAGTTGATCGACAGCTCGAGCTTAGTACGTGTGTTCGTGATTGTAATAGTCGATATTTCCGAGTAATAGCTTGTGGACTCCTATCTCATCTAGCATCCTTGACTTGTATATCATATTTTAATATTCTTGTGAGCTCGTTGTATTGTAAGGTTATTTAGACTTTACAGTCGGGTAGAATACTTGGGTTTTGATTGGTTCTCCTTTGGGCCGACGTGATGTGTCGTTGCTCATAGCCTTGGTTTTTATATTCAGTTGTATCCCAGGCACGCAGTAGCCTTGGGACTTTTCTCTATCTTAGTTGTTATCATTGTTGGTTAACCCCGGCATGCTTTAGCCGTGGGTAAGTGTTATATCAGGTTGGTCCCTTGCTGAAACGCCGGCCTGGAGTGCCGATGGTTGTCCAGCGTCTGCAATGTTGCGGCACGCGAGTTTCTTTTTCTTTCCTTCGTGAGATTTATGTCTCTCTTGGTATCCTTGGCCTTGGTTTCGAGCTTCATAGCTCGGGACTACTTTTCCATGTCGCTTCCGCATACTGAATTTTGTAAACCCGTATTTTTAGTACGGCCTTATATTTGTGTTTCGAGCTTTTGTTAGCTCGACTGTCCGACTCGCACTATTAATGTATAAGTGCTTGCCCTCTTCTTGCCTTGTCCTAGCGACGTGACCTTGGGATTCCGTTCCGGAATCCGGGTCGGGTCGTCACATTTTTCATATCGAAGGATGCTCTTCGGTTTAAGCAATGCCCCCGCCACCTTTTCAGAGATGCATGATCCCTAAATTTTCTGATTTAGTGGAAAGGTGTGTTGAGGTATTTATGGATGATTTTTCAGTCTTTGGAGATTCATTTGATAGTTTCCTTGAAAATTTGACAGTAGTGCTTAAACGTTGTTGTGAGACTAATTTGACCCTTAGTTGGGAAAAATGTCATTTCATGGTAAAGTAAGGAATTGTGCTAGGTCACATTGTGTCAAATAGGGAAATTGAGGCAGATAAAGCAAAAATTAAAGTGATTTCTATATTACCTCCCCCTATTTCGGTTAAAGGTGTTCAAAGCTTTCTAGGCCACGCAGGTTTCTATAGAAGATTTATTAAAGACTTTTCAAAAATTTGTACACCTTTATGTAATCTACTTGCTAAAGATACAGAGTTCATCTTCGATAAAGAATGCCTAGATGCCTTCAATCCGTTGAAGGATCAATTGACTACAACTCATATTTTAGCCAGCCCCAATTGGTCTCTACCATTTGAGATCATGTGTGATGCATCAAATTTTGCTGTTGGGGCTGTGTTAGGAAAACGACTAAATAGGTCACCCCATGTGATACATTGTGCTAGTAGGAATTTAAATGATGCACAACTAAATTACACCACCATAGAAAAAGAATTTTTAGTAGTTGTGTTTACCCTTGAAAAATTCCGTCCTTACTTGCTAGGTTATAAGGTGATTATATTTTCCGATCATGCTGGCCTTAAATACTTGTTAACAAAGAAGGATATGAAACCTAGACTTATTAGGTGGATGCTGTTATTACAAGAGTTAGAGTTGACCATAAAGGACAAGAAGGGAACTAAAAAGGTAGTTACCGATCTTTTGTCGAGATTGGAAATCTTGTCGTTGCTTGAACGCCAGTTGCTCGATAATGTTATTCCTATGAATGAAGACTTTCCAGATGAGCAATTGTTTTCTGTTCAAAGGCATGAGCCATGGTATTCTGATTTTGTAAATTACATTGTGGCAAATATTATTAATCTTGATTTCGGGTACCATGTGAAAAACAATTTTTTATCGGATGCAAAGCATTATTTTTGGGAAGAACCCTATTTGTTTAAATGTTTCTCTGATTCTATAATTAGGAGGTGTATTCAGTATTCCTGAAGAAGAACAAAAGAGTGTGTTAGCTTTCTACCATGAGTACTCTTGTGGTGGACAATTTAGTGGAGAAAAGACTACCCTTACTAGTCCTCCAATCGAGTCTTTATTAGCCTTCAATTTTTAAAGATGCACATTTCTTTTGTAAATCTTGTGATAGATGTCAACGCACATGAGGGATTAGTAAACAACATGAAATGCCCCTTGTGAGTAATTTAATAGTTGAAATTTTTGATGTTTGGGGTACTGACTTTGTAGGTCCTTTTCCTATTTCACATGGATTTTTATATATTCTTGTTGCAATAGATTATGTTTCGAAGTGGGTAGAAGCAATTGCTATCCGTGCTAATGATGCTAATATTGTTATCAAGTTTATGTGTGATGTGATCTTTAACAGGTTATGCATGCCTCGAGCTGTTATTAGAGACCAAGGTACGCATTTCACCAAGGTACGTATTTCACCAATCATGCAGTAAATGCGTGCTTGCGAAAATATGGGGTGGTACACAAATTGGTGACTTCATATCATCCTCAAACATCTGATCAAGTAGAGGTAAGTAACCGTCAAATCAAGGGAGTCCTTGAGAAAACAGTGAGGCCTAATAGAAAGGATTGGGTATTGAAGTTAAATGATGCACTTTGGGTATATCTGACAGCCTACAAGACTCCGATTGGCATGAGTTCTTATCGACTTGTCTTCGGTAAAGCCTGTCATCTCCTCGTTGAGTTAGAACATCGAGCCTTTTGGGATATAAAGGAACTCAACATGGATTTGGCATTGGCGGGTGAAGAAAGATTGTTTCAACTAAATGAATTAGAAGAGCATAGACTTGAGTCCTATGAGAGTGCCAAAATCTACAAGGAGAAAATCAAGCAGTATCACAACAAGCACATCTCCCGTATGTACATTCGTCCAGGTCTAAAGGTCCTACTTTTCAACTCAAGGTTGAAATTATTTCCTGGTAAGCTTAGGTCCAAATGGACGGGTCCATTTGAGGTAGTGCATGTCTTTCCACACGGGGTAGTGGAATTGAGAGATTACAAGTCAAATAAACATTTCAAGGTAAATGGTCACCGTGTTAAGCCGTAATATGAGGGAGTCTCTATTTTAGAAACTTTGAAGAAATGGTTCTTTTGGATCTTGAGTTGTACTGCTTGACTTTGTGTCGAGCCAACAACGTTAAACAAAAAGAACTCGATGGGAGGCAACCTATCTAGGTAACTTTTATTTGCTTTCGTAATTTAAATTAGTTGTTTTCTGCCCTACCTTGATTTATGGTTGCAATTATGTTGTGCTTTAAAGTCATTGCATATTTGCATGAATCAAGTTTGGGGGAGAAAACATTTTTAGTGTTCTATTTATATGTTTGCTAAAGTTAATTTAGTTCTTAGTTATGTTTTTGAAGTAATTTTTAGTGCATGAGATTTGATTACAGTTAACGATGGTGATGTTTTTGGATGAAAGTGCATGTTGCCCAGCAACCAGAGGGGCCTGACTATGAGTGCCTCGTTTTTCGACCTTTTCCCCCGCTACTGAAAAGCGGGTGGTTTCAAAACTTTGAAAAGCGTGGAATACGCTTAGTCTCATTTCGTGGACTCAAAAATGTATTACAGATTCGCCACCTCTATTTTATGGTTAAACATAGAAAAACCAAAATTATCAGAATATCTGTGTTCGGGCTAAGTTACGAATTAGGAAGAGGTTAGGCACTCAACTCGCCCTTTCAGTCTCACAATGGGTTTGTCAATACGCTTGCTTTATTTTATACACTTTGGCTTGGAACAAAACATTTATATATAAAAAGGAAATAAAAAGAAATTACTTTACATTTATTAAAGAAAAGAAATACAAAATTATAACTTAAATGATACAACTAGAGAATAATTACAACATTTATAAGCTATTTTAGGAATAAAATAGCTATGCTAGTGACACACTTTATTTATTTTTACACGTATATGCAGGAAAAAAACTTATTAAATAATAAAAAGCATAATTATTTATATATTTAAAGTATGTGCAGAAAATAAACTAATTAAACTGTCAAAAAATACAACTACTTTACATTAAAGTAAAGACAAAAAATAAACTAATTAAAATAGAAGGAAAATATAACCATTATTACATTTAAATAAGAACGGAAAGGAAACTAATTTAAACAGGAAGAAAATGTAACTATTATTACATTAAAGTAAAAATAGGAAAAGAAACTAATTTAATGAAAATAAATTATAACTATTATTATATTAAAATATAAACTGAAATGAAACTTACTTAGATATTTATATTTAAATTATAGATTACAATGAATAACGACGGGGACAGAACTTACCTCTCGGAACGTGAGTGTCTGAACCCGTTATGCTTGGCTTATGCCCACTAGGCGGTCTACATGTGCTTCCCCTGTCCTTTCGAGAAAGGAAGTCTTTTTTTGATGTTGCTGGATTTCAGCAGCGTGACTGCTCCTTTTGGGTTGTTTTTGCCTTGGGATCCGGGCAGCACAACTACTTGCTTTTGCTGGATTTTGGGCAGCGAGACTGCTCCTTTGGGTTGTTTTCGCCTCGGGAACCGGGCGGCACAACTGCTTGCTTTTGCTTGCTTACATTGTCGAGTCTAAAATCGGGCAGAGCAACTGCTTGTTTCAGCTGGATTTGATGTCTGGATTCGGGTAGGGCAATTGTTCTTTTTGGATTTTTGGAAGCAGTGAAATACGACGGAAACCTAGATGGGTAGTTAGGGTTTACTTTGGCCGGAGAGTTTTAGTGTTTAGGGGAGGTTTTGGCAGCCTAGCGGAGCTTCGGGGTTGGATGGAAAACAATTGCGTAACTTCATAGCGTTCTCTCCATAAAACTCTTTGTGAATCTCCTTTTTTTATGCCCTGCCGAAGCCTCTATTTATAGGCTGAGATTGGGATTCCTTAACAGCGAAGGAAAACACAGATATTTTCTTCCATGCTTTAATGGGTTGTACCATGCGCTGAAGGAATTGCACCAAAAGCAAACTGCAACAGTGAACAGAGGCTCTGTGGGCGCTGCTGGGGGGTCTTTTGTGTGCGGCACCCATAATGGGCTAGGCCGCGCACTGCTTTGCTTTTTCTCTATTTTTGCACTTTGCCCCTTGCAATTCACGGTTTGTTTTTTTCCGTCCTTTTGTATTTTTCACCCTGTAGCTTGACATCCGTTAGTCCTTTTAATATGTTTTGATATTTTATGGCATGTCTTAAAACAGGGGTACAAAATTGGGGTGTCTACAAAGCCCCTCAACGATGAAGTTTATAGGTAAATCAAAATTTACCAGTAAACGAACATCGTTGATAAGAAATAGACTCCCTAATTTTGATGAATTTATAGCAGGGAAAAATGCAGCTTGCAACAGTTTATAATACAATAGTTAATCTCATGCCCTAACACTTTTAATGGACTGATGGGATTAGAGCTGATATGATGCAAATGAAAATGCTCTGATGGTCGTGCCTACTGAGTAGGCTACCTACGTATCCTTTTCAGGAATAAGACCAAACGTAGTTCGGCTCTGCCGACATACTCAACAACAAGCTTTTGGTAGACATCGTGCTTCCAGGGAGAATCCTTCCTCGCAAAAGCACGATGGTAGGACACAAATGTGCTTCGCCCAGCATAGGCAAAACAAATGGGACTCTGATGCGCTTCGCCCAGCATAGGCAAAACAGGTGGGATTCGAATGTGCTTCGCCCAGCATAGGCAAAACAGGTGGGATTTGGATGCGCTTTGCCCAGCATAGGCAAAACAGGTGGGATTCGGATGCGCTTTGCCCAACATAGGCAAAACATGTGGGATTCGGATGTGCTTTTCCCAGCATAGGTAAAACAGGTAGGATTCTAATGCGCTTCGCCCAACATAGGCAAAACATGTGGGATTCAAATGCGCTTTGCCCAACATAGGCAAAACAGGTGGGATTCGGATGTGCTACGCCCAGCATAGGCAAAACAGGTGGGGTTCAAATGTGCTTCGTCCAACATAGGCAAAACAGGTGGGATTCGGATGTGCTTCGCCCAACATAGGCAAAGTAGGTGGAACTCGGATGCGCTTCGCCCAGCATAGTCAAAATAGGTGGGATTCAAATGCGCTTCGCCCAGCATAGGCAAAACAAGTGGGATTCAGATGTGCTTCGCCTAGCATAGGCAAAGCAGGTGGGACTCGGAGGCGCTTCGCCCAGTATAGGCAAAACATGTGGGATTCAGATGTGCTTCGCCCAACATAGGCAAAACAAGTGGGATTTGGATGCACTTCACCCAGCATAGGAAAAAGCCATACAACCTCTAAAATGTACTTTCCCCAGAAAAGGGAAAATAATACAATTTTAAAATGCCCTTCCCCCAGAATAGGGAAAGTGATGCAACGTCTAAATGCACTTCCCCCAGAATAGGGAAAATGATGTAACTTCTAAATGTGTTTCTCCCAGAATAGGAAAACGGTGCAATTTTAAAATGAGTCTTCCCCTCAGAATAGGGAAAATGATGCAATTCTTAAATGTCCTTCCCTCAGGATAGGGAAAGTGATGAGATTTTTAAAATGTGTCTTCCCTAGAATAGGGAAAGTGATGAGATTTTAAAAAGCGCTTCCCACAAAATAGGGAAAGTGATTCAATTCTTAAATGCCCTTCCCCCACGATAAGGAAAGTGATGAGATTTTAAAAATGTGTCTTCCCCCATAATAGGGAAAACGATGCAATTTTAAAACGCGTTTCCCCTAGAATAGAGAAAACGATGCAATTTTAAAATGCGCTTCCCCCAAAATAGGGAAAATGATGAGATTTTAAAATGCCCTTCCCCCAGGATAGGGAAGGTGATGAGATTTTTAAAATTTGTCTTCCCCAGAATAGGGAAGTGATGAGATTTTAAAACGCGCTTCCCCCAGAATAGGGAAAACGATGCAATTTGAAAACGTGTTTCCCCCAAAATAGGAAAAACGATGCAATTTTAAAATGCGCTTCCCCCAAAATTGGGAAAGAAATGTTGTTTTCAAAATGGGATTTTCCTAGCAAAGGAATAGCGATGCAGCTTTTCAAAAATACGCTTGACCCAGAATAGGAAAAGCGATGTGATTTTTTTTAAATGTGCTTATTCCAGCATAGGAGAAGCGATGATTATGAAGCCTTGTGGTGGAATGCTGTCGATGATCGGCTTGTGTAGCTTTTGATGATGCTATTGAGGATCCTTAGGAAAAGGTCATTGGCGAGATGCTGGCATAACATTTGTATTTTTCCAAGGGCCAATGCGGCAGAAGACCTGATAAGATGCACTAAAAGAATGCAAACAATAGATGCAAACATGCGAATGAAACTTTCTTTTTTTTAAAAAATGGACTCTTGAATGTGCATGTGTGTTATCAGTTTCTTAAACATGTTAAGACAAGATAATAGAAGGTGATCGAAATGTAATATAAGAGTTTGAGATGTAGCTTTTAGTTGGCTTTGAAGGGTTATGAGTATAGGAGTTGATGGTGATATTTTAGATGGAGGTGGGTGAAGTTTAGGGTTACTTTTCAGTCTTTTGATTAGTGCATTATTCAAGAAAGAAATTCAATCAGGATTAGTGAGTCCTACTAATCGATGCCTCAAAGGGACCACTTTTTTTTTAATCTTTTTTTTTGTGCTCTAACTTTTGCCTAGGCCGCCCTTTCGGGTTTTCAACCTAGCGAGCCTGTACCTCATAGGGAGCTAGTCTTTTAATGCATGTGAAGATAAACCGCTTATTCTTGAGGGATCACGCCTTTATAGCTTCTTCGTTTCTTCAGGCGGAGATGGAAAGGACAAGCTGTTTCTGGAGATGATAAGCCTTTATGTATCCAATGAGTTTGGCGGGAGAAGCCCCGGGATGACTCGATGAACCAAATTGTGTAAGATGGGATGGGAAAGTTCCTGAAGAGATTACTGGTGACAACCTTAGTGTTGTTTCTCATTTGTATCTTGATTTACAGTTGTTCATTCATTACATTAGGTTCTATACTTAGTGGTTAAATGGGCTGCGTACCAGTTAGCATGGCAACTTGTTGAATCTTGCATTATTATAAAATTTGCTTAAAATCATTCTACTTGTTGTCAGCCAAACAAAACTTTAAGTTATTTCTTTTTGGTCAGCTTGTGATTTAAAATTCTTTGTCAGTTACTTGTTTCAACTGTCCATAATGTTTTAGTGTCAGCTTGTTTACCTCATTTACTTGAACATTTACTTGTACTGACACTTTCTCATTTTGTGTTTTTGGTAGATATTCTGTAAGATAATCTTTCCAACAGGATCTCTGTGATCTTGTGAAGATACGTATACTTTGCAAAACACATTTTCAAATTCAAATGTGTTCCTAACGGGTTACTCTTCAAGAACATCTATATATACCCACAAGAAGCATTTTGAATATATAGAAGTCTGAAGCATTCTAATCTCAAAGAAATTCTCTCTGTGCCTTAGTCTTCTTGAAAAACTTTAGCTAGATACTCTTCTTTGAATATTTCTTTCTAGTTATTGTTTAGGCAAACACTGAGTGATCCATTTCATACTTTTTAGAAATCGGTCAGTTTGTCTCACGAGTTTGATTGTTATCAATCATTCTCCATAAACACTGGTCTTTTGTTGTACACTGATCCATTAGAGATCACTTATATTTTTAATAAAATTAGTGCACTTAAAAAATCCAAGTCTGACCAACTTGGTAGTGGACGTAGCAGTTATACTGTGAACCACTTCAATTCTCCTGTCAGTTATTTTTTATCAGCTCTTGCAAACTGACCCAACACTTAAGAAGTCTTAATCTACTTAAGTGTCAGTCAGTCACTTTCATAATCTGTTTATTTAACTGTTTTGATAAATTGTTTTTCAGTTCATAATTTACATCTAGTGATCTATCTCCAAAAGTTATTTTTAAAAAACAATTGTGTTAGCCAGCTGACCAATATTTATCAACTTGAGTTTCTATAAAAACATCAGCCAGCTGACCAACTTCAGCTGACTGACAAAAATCCAATTTCCGCTGCCAACATTCAGAAGTTTTACAAGTCAACCCTCAAAGTTTTTAAAAAATGCTATTCACCCCCCTCTAGCCTTGTCAGTTGCCAACTGGACTTACAATTGGTATCAGAGCTTACCTCTTTTTTTGAAAAAATATTTTTCCAAGCCTAACAGCTTGAAAGCTTGATCATGGCAACCTTAAAAGCTTTTCAATCAAACAATGTTACTCAAGTACCCATTTTTTATGAAGATCACTTTGATATTTGGAAGGAAAGAATTACAAGATATATGAACAATATAGATAAACGATTAATGGAATGTGTAAGAGGTGGTCCATGCAGCCAATGAAAATTAATACTAAAGTTGGTAAATCTTTTACTGCAGATGATGACACCATAAATCCTCTTGCTCCCGAGGTTGAAGGATATGTTCTCAAGCCCCAATCCGAATGGACTGAGGAAGATAAAATTACTGATGGACTGGATGCTAGAGCTGTACATATACTATCAAGTTCTGTTCCTGATGAAAACTATAAGCAAATATATGACTGTGTCACTGCCAAAGAAATTTGGGATGCTCTTGTTGAATATGTCGAAGGAGACCAAAACACCAAGGACAACAAATTCTATGATTGTATACAAGAGTTTGATGCCTTCAAGAAGGATCCAAAAGAATCATTAAAAAATGCCTACGACAGATTTCTCAAGGTAAGTAATAGATGTTCTTCTCTTGGTAAAGTCTATAGTATGAAAGATTTGAATATGCGTTTTCTTAGTAGCTTGGGAAGTAGATGGCATGTTAAGGTCACTGCCATAAAGGAAGCAAGATATTTGAACAAAACTCATATACGTAGTCTTGTTGCAAGTCTCAAAATTTATGAAAAGGAAGTTCTCAAAACTCAAGAAATTGAGAAAATTTTTAAAGGTATCTCTTTGCAAGCTGAAGAAGAGACACCTAAAACATCTACATCTATGTCAGATGATGACTTTGATGAAGATGAATTTGCTGCTTTTGCTAGACAGTTTAGAAAGTTCAAATCTTTTAAAAGGAACTTCCAAAAATCTTCTGCAAATTTTCAAAAATCTTCCTCAAATCCTCAAAAACCTTCCTCAAGTTTTCAAAGACCTTCTATTTCAAACTTTCAAAAGCCTTACTTCAAAACAAATGAAGACAAGGACGAGAAAGAAAAATTGTTGTGCTTCAATTGTAGAAAACCTGGTTACTTCGCTTCGAAATGTCCTTTTACCAAAAATGAATATTACAAAAGAGCTCCTCGGAATTTTGAAAAACAAAAGGGTTTGGTTGCTGAAGATCAAAATCTTGCAACATGGATTGAGACAGATTCTGAAGATGAATCTGCTGATTTTGTGCAAGAAGCAAATTTGTGTCTTGTTGCAGAATCAACCATATATGATCAGAAAATGATATTCCTAGTCCAAAATATTCAAATAAGTCTGATAATGAGCTGACAAGCTCACCTATTAAAAATCCCAAGCTGACAAAGGTCATCAAACCTGATCAGTTTGTGGTTAAGAAAATAGGAAATGGTTTTTATGGACAAGGAATCATAAGTCAGCCTGAAAGAAAAGTCAAGTGAACTTCTCCAAGGACTGCTGACATGAATATAAGCAATATGTCAAAAAGGCAGGAGGAGAAGGTTACTGATTCAAGTGTTGATGATTTACTGGAACAAATGCAAGAAATGAATTCAAGTTTGAAACACTTAAAAGAATTCATGTTTCTATATCTGGTGATTTCAAAAGAATTTCTGAAGAAAACAGTGAGCTTCAAAAGATCAATAAGCTTTATAAAGTACAGCAAAAAGAATTGATGCAACTTAAAAGCATTAATGAAAAACATGAGATTCAAGCAAAAATCTCAGATGCCCAGATTACTGACCTTGTAGAAAGAAATCTTCGACGGACCAATGTTGTTGATACTTACTCAAAGTCAAAAGCTACTATTGAAACCATCATCAGTCAACAGAAAAGTCATGAAGACCAACATGGTCTTGGATATTCAAAAGATGATGAAAACTGTGAGATAAGACAGTCAAACGGTGAACCTAAGATTCTGCTAAAAAAGGATAAGGGATTAGCTTATAACAGTGTACCATTCAAATATCCCATAAACATGAAGCAGCTTAAGAAGTCCATTAACAAAGAGGATAAGCTGAACAATGACAGTTGTCAGTCTTCTGGTTACAATCCTCAAAATCTGTCAGCAAATGCAACAACTGACAAATGTCAGCCAGCTGACAAAAGAGGAGGATTCAGAAGAAAGACAATTGACAAGTTCAAGCCAATAAATTTTGTTGCTGCTAAGATCTCTAAGCTGAGTCAAAAGAAATCAAAGAATTCACCTTAAATGGCTGATAAACCTGGTTATCACAAATGTAATATTTGTTATACTTTTGGTCATCAGTCTCACGAATGTCTGTTTAGATTTAAACCTACTGACAGAGTCAAGATGCCAAATTTTAGGCAAGTTTGGCTACCGAAGAAAACTAACCATTTGGACCCAAAAATATAAAGGGTACCATGATTTAAATATTCATATTTCAGGTATGCTTAATGGCAGATGATCAATCAACTTACATATGGATATTAGACAGTGGATGCTCCAGGCACATGGTAGGTCGGTGAGCTTCTTCTGACATTATTGCAGCCAAAGGACCTTCTGTCATTTTTGGAGACAACTCAAAAGGAAAGACTATAGGTTATGGATCCATTATCAGAGGATCTGTAAAAATTGAAAATGTCTCATTGGTACAAGGTTTGAAACATAATCTTTTAAGTATCTCACAATTCTGTGATAAAGGTATGAGCTGCTCTTTCTCTTCTACTCATTGTTTTATCAAAAACAACATCACAAATGAAGTTTTACTCACTGGTTCTAGAAAAAGAAATGTTTTTGCTATTGATTTACTTGCTTTAAATAACAATACTCAAATATGTTTAGTAGCAAATAATACTTCAAAAACTTCATGGCTTTGGCACAAAAGACTTTCACATTTGAACTTTAAATATCTTTCAAAACTTTCAAAAGGAGATTTGGTGAAAGGTTTGCCATCCATAAATTTTCCTACTGACAAAAAATGTGATGCTTGTATTTTAGGAAAAATAACAAAAGCTTCTTTCAAACCCAAACCATGTCTTTCAACCAAAAGAATTCTTGAACTTCTTCCTATGGATTTGTTTGTTCCCATTACAACTACAAGTTTGGGAGGAAACAGATATACTCTGGTTGTTGTGGATGATTACTCAAGGTATACATGGGTTGAAATGATGCAATCCAAGGATGAGACTTATAGCATTCTCACTTCCCTATTCAGAAATCTTCAAACTCAAAAGGAATGTGAGATTATAAGTGTTAGATCTGATAATGGTACAGAATTCAAAAACTTTGGCATGGATACATACTGTGATGATCGTGGCATTGATCATAATTTCTCTGCAGTTAGAACACCTCAGCAAAATGGTATAGCCGAAAGGAAGAACAGGACACTGATTGAAGCAGGTAAAACAATGCTAGCTGAAGCAAAATTGCCAAAATATTTTTGGGCAGAAGCTGTCAACACAACATGTTTCACTCAAAACAGATCTCTCATAAACAAGTTTCATGGTAAGACTCCCTATGAAATATGGAGAGGAAGAACACCTAACATTGCCTTCTTTAAAAAATTTGGGTGCAAATGCTTCATTCACTACAATGGTGGTGATTACAGAGGTAAATTTGATGAAAAAGCTGATGAAGGTATTTTTGTTGGTTATGCTAAACATAGTAGAGCTTATAGAGTTTATAATAGAAAAACTCAAGTAATTGTTGAATCTATGCATATCACTTTTGATGAATCCAATTTATTTGAGTCTACTAAGACTCCTGATATTACTAACAATTTTGAGATTTTTGAGACAGGGAACAATGATGGTTCAACTCAAAATAATGCCTCATCCTCAATTCCTCCAACTGTAATCGTAGATATTCAGAATGAGCTTCGGTGACAACTTTCGGCCGGTGACAATCCACAATCGGTTACTTGGTCATATTCGGTTGACATTCCTCTTTCTCCACCTTTACAAACCGAACCTCTTCCGGATCTTCCTAAAGAAATTAATTAGGAAGCCGACATCATCCGATTTCAAACATCATTGGAGATCCATTTCTTTGGTCTAAAACAAGAAGCGACTCGAAATGAAACCCTTGATTCACATGCTTTTGTCTCCTCCATTGAACCCAAAAAGATTGATGAAGCTTTAGAAGACCCTCAATGGATTGAGGCCATGCAAGAAGAGCTAAATCAGTTCGAAAGGTGTAAAGTTTGGGAACTTGTGCCTAGACCCTCAGATCAACAAGTCATTAGAACTAAATGGGTATTCAGAAACAAGTTGGATGAAGATGGAAATGTTACAAGGAACAAAGCAATATCAGTAGCCCAATGCTATAGACAGAAGGAGGGTATTGACTATGATCAAACATTTGCTCCTGTGGCCAGACTGGAAGCCATCAGACTATTTCTTGCTTATGCAACCTTTAAGGATTTCAAGGTATATCAAATGGATGTAAAAAGTGCATTTCTAAATGGAGATCTACAAGAACAAGTGTTTGTTGAACAACCTCTTGGTTTTCTTGACCTCAAAAAGAAGGACCATGTTTACAAGCTAAGAAAAGCTCTTTATGGTCTAAAACAAGCTCCAAGAGTATGGTATGAAACTCTATCCAAATTCTTCATGGAAAAAGGGTTTCAAAGAGATAAAATCGACACTACTCTCTTTTCTTTAAAGCACAAAGGTAATATCTTACTAGTTCAAATTTATGTTGATGATATTATTTTTGGATCTACTAATGAAGTTCTGTGTAAAAGATTTGAGAATCTCATGAAAGGAAAATTTATGATGAGCATGATGGGAGAACTCACTTACTTTCTAGGTTTGCAAATTAAGCAAACTGAAGAAGGAATTTTTATCCATCAATCAAAATACACAAGAGAGCTGATCAAGAAATACAACCTACAAGAAGAAAATTCAGCAAACACTCCAATGGGAGTTGAATGTCACTTGGTCACTGATGAAAAAGGTAAACCAGTTAATACAACTGAGTACAGAGGTGTAGTTGGATCTCTCCTTTATTTAACTGCTAGTAGGCCAGACATTATGTTTGCTGTGTGTATATGTGCTCGTTTTCAAGCCAATCCAAAGGAATCACACTTGATTGCAGCAAAAAGATTTATTAGATACCTGATTGACACTGAAAAATTTGGTATCTGGTATCCTAGAGATTCATCTTTTAACTTATTTGGATATTCAGATCCTGACCTTGCAGCTTGTAGAGTTAACAGAAAAAAGTACCAATGGAACGTGTCAGTTCCTCGGTAACAGACTAATATCTTGGGCATGCAAAAAGCAAGCATCAGTTTCCACCTCAACTACAGAAGCTGAATATATTGCTGCTGGAAGCTGCTGCTCTCAAATCCTTTGGATGAAACAACAATTATTGGATTATGAAAAGCAAATGGGAGCATGTCCTATTTATTGTGATAATACTTCTGCTATTTCAGTTTCTAAAAATCCTGTTATGCATTCTAAAACCAAACATATAGACATAAGATATCACTTCTTAAAAGATCATGTTGAAAAAGGTAATGTTCAGCTAGAATATGTTCCTACTGAATTTCAATTAGCTGACATTTTTACAAAAGCTCTAAAATCTGATAGATTTGAATTTCTAAGAGGTGAATTGGGAATGCTTATAATGTCATAGAAAGATACTTTGAATTTCTAATCCGGCAGGATATTAGATCAGCTATAAGAGAAGATCAACAATATTCTTCAATTTGTCAGCTGACACTCAACTAGCTGACAAAATTATATCAGCTGACTCTTTCCAGCCCTCTAACCATACTCTTCAGGAAAATGGCTGACATTGCAAAGATTGTCAAAATGGTCAGCTAGTGGCTGACACATATTCGCAGCTGACAACATGTAGCCAGTAGCTGACATCCCTCAGTTGATATTGTTCAGCCAACTGCTGACATCTCATAAGCTAACAAAATATGATCAGCTGACAAATCTCTATTCTCTATTCTTTAGCTGACAAAATTTCATTAGCCGACAAAACAGTGACTGACATTATAGTCATCGTTCAGGTAGCCTCTGATCCTTAAGTCAAAGATGATCATATCTCAGCTGAGATTTATTCTAAAATAATTATAAATCTCCTTATTTATTTCCCGCCTTTTTATTCCCCCCTGGAACTCACAAAGCTTCTTTGAGAAGCCAAATTGACCTTTCCACTATCCCACCAACTCTGGCGGTTGAAGTGATGTACATACACAAAAATGGCTCATCATTGTGATAATTACCCTATGTCATAAATCACCCTTTTTATCACAAAAACCAAAATTCTGTGTACTTTATCACTACACTCCATATCTTTGCTTTTAAAACCCACTCACTCTTATAAGTGTCCGTACTTATAAAACTTTTTTTTATAAATACTCACTCTTTACAAACCCCGTCTACACTTCTTCTTCTTCTTCTTCTTTCACCTGTTTTCAAACTGTTTCCTTTCAAACCCTAACCCTAACTCTAAATTTTATAGTACTCTTTCTAAGAACCTTCTCTTTATCTCTCTCTTTTCCAACTGCCTTCTTAACTTTTCTGTTGTGATTATTTCAGGAAAATGGCTACCAATACTGCCTTAGGATGTCTCTTGGACGTTGTATCTCTTAATGAAGAACCCTTAGGGCTTGAACTCATTCATCTACTGACAGCTTCTGGGTTAATGCCTCTCCTATCTTTCAACATTCGCACTTACAGTTGTCAGTTAACCGAGGAGTTCTTCATGGCAATGGAAGAAAACCTAGCTGATCCATTCTCTCTCTCTAGAAATATTAGAGGCATTCCGATTGTTTTTGACTCAGAATCCATCACAGCTGCCTTTCCAGATCTGTACGATGATGGTTCCATCACCTACACCATTCCAGAAGAAACACAACAAGCATGTTGGATCAATATGCGAGGAGGAGTACCTATAGAGCTTGCATTTGACAGACACAAGCACATATTTAAACAGTAGACTTAAACAGTTAAGAACAATAGCAGATATAATTAAGGCAACGTAAGCAGAGATATTTGAAACAAAACAGTACGCAAGGATGTAGAAGTGGTTCGTACTATGAATAGTACTACGTTCACTACCAAAGTGGTTAGCTTTGGATTTTGAAAGGTGCACTTGTTTATCAACTAGGTGAGAAAGTTACATCTCTAATGAATCGTGTACAAAAATAGTTTTCAACCAAGTGTTTAATGATGAGAGAAACAATCAATGAATAATTGCTTTCTCAAGTGCTAAAATAAAGAACATTTAATTTCAAACTAGAAGAAGCTGATAGCAAGTAATGACTGGTACATTTGCAGCTTCAGGAAGTTTGGTGAAGTGTTAATTCTTGTCCTTTTGATCTCTTGAATGCTTGAGTATTGAAGATGAAGCTTGAGTATTGAATGCGCAAGAGATGTGTGTTGATCAGATCTTCAAGACTCGAATATATACCAAGGGAGATCTTCAGGACCGTTGGATTGAAAGTGAAGAGGTTGAATCCAACGTTATCATGCATTGAATGCATTTTGGCACCTTGTAAAATGAGTGCAGCAAGACAGACATCAGAGATGCAGTGATGTAGAGGCAGACATTCCAAGAAGAGTAAAGTTGTAGCTTGCAGGCGTTACAGCTTGAAAGTCTTCTTAGCCAAAATAGGCAATGTGTTCAGTCTTCATGATTTAGACGACAGGCTGGACAGTTGTCTGTACAATTTGTCTGGAGTCAGATAATGACATGGTTGACTTCTTTGGAGGGAAATATGATGAAGATAATTTGAATATTACTTAACTAGATATAAAAAATATCTAGATCAAATAATATAAGACCTAAATCCTTGTGTTTGGCTGAGCTTCGACTATGGGCTGAGTAGACTTCCAAGTCTATTGGTGAAATGTGCTTTCAAGGTTGCTGTTGAAGGCTGATGGTCCGCTCCTAGGAGAAACTAACACTAAACTATTCTATTACAACCTTGATTCTAAGACAGTTGCCACACTAACTTATACACAGACCTTTTAGCCACTATGCAATAGAATCAGAAGATGACTTAACAAAATCTAGAACCTGTGAGGGTCAACATCCTAAGGAACGCCAAGGGAAATGTATCGCAATCTTTTTTCTCTAGACGTCTATTGCTCATGCCATTTTCTTGACAAGTCTATATTCTTCAAGAATGGCTCTCACGATGTCTTCACATCACATCAACTGGCCCTCTCCAGCGCCATCCACTCAAGGCTTCAACTCAACTTTACGGCCTATCTATTCAACGACCTCCGCTCTCTCATCTCCAGTGTGAAGAAAATTCCTTACAACAAATGGCCATATGTGCAGATCATTAATGCTCTTTTACGAACAACGCCATAGATCAACTCTGCCGTTGAGGCAGATGAGTTGAAGAAGGTGTACAAAGACAAATAGCTCATGGCTAACTTCATCAAAGCCTACTTCAAGGATGAGAAAAAGAGGTACCGACCGAAACAACTTGGAAAGATTGCACCTGAAACGGTTGCAAACCCTGCTGAATTGGTCATTCAGCGTTTTTATCTGGTTGGCTATGACGTTGACAGAAAGGCAGCCCATGCTTCTTGTCAAGCTGGAAAGGACAAGAGAGACAACCCTGTTGGTACGTCTATGACAAGGGATGTCCTATTAGAAACATGACACTTGGCAGAAGAAGCCGAGTGTCGGGTCGAGAAGACCAAGGCCAAACAGGCCAGGTAAGTAACTAGTGTCAAACCATCTGCTAGAGACTCCAACCTTGAACATGCACCCCAACCTAAGCCTACTACCTTGAAGCCTACGTAAACCTACAAAAGAAAAACCTCCCCTAACCAACCCTCTCCCTTACCCAAGCGCAAGAGATTGCGTAAAACCCATGTGGAACAACCACCAACAGACTCTAACATCTCTACCGATGAAGCGTCTAAATCCCTGTCCAGCTGCTAAGGCGTAAAAGGAAGTCTTTTGTCAACCCATCCTCCACCTCTACCGATACTCCTTCCACAACCATTCCTACTGAGTCATCTACTCAGGAGGAGCTAACCCCTCTGGAAGAGCCTATCCCTCAGGATGAGCCAACCAAATCACCCTACCAATCACCTCCTTCTCCCTGTAACTACTCACCAAACCCATCTTCACTAGCCTCACCTATTTCCCCTAACCAACACACATCCTCCCCTCATAACACTTCACCATCCGAACCAAACCCATCCGTTCCCCCCATCCTTATACCCTGGTTCCCTCCCATCCTATCCTATGTTGCTACGAAGTTCATCCTTGAACTTTTGTTAGTAACAGATCCATTCCCCAAACCTCCTCCCCCTCAACCAGCAACCAAACCTGAAAGACCAAAAAACCATTCTTATTCCCTTCCATCTTTCTGGTTCTCCACTAACCCCTTCCCTACCTCTTCTAACCCTTCTAATGTCTGTGATCATTCGGACACAGACATTGAAATCCCCCCAACGCCTCTTTCTTCACCACCCTTAACCATTTCATCCTCATCCATCCCAATGCTATCCTCGTCTGACTCTTCCTCCTCAAACTTAACATCTACCTCTCCACCTCCCCAGTAGCCCTTCAATCCTGTTACTTCTACTGCCACTGCTTCAGTCTCGACATCAATTCCTGAAGAGCCTATACAAGTAGACCTCAACTCAACTCCCTCCACTTCCAACCTGGCAAACGACGATATCTTAATAAAATTGGATACCATCTACACCATACTTGGAGAATTAACAAGTGTCTCCATGACTGCTGCTGAGATTGCAGCCTTATCATCCAAGGCTCCTATCAGGAATACCAACATCCTTTGCCAGTTTCAAGAGGATGTTTGGACTAGATTTAGAGAGGTCAAGCATGCGTCTACTGACCTGAAGATTAACATGGAAGCTCAAAGGAATGAGACTGTCCGCCTGGTCTCCACTCTCTTCTTTCAGCTCATCCACAGCATGACCCTTCATCTTGCTCATAGTCCTTCTCTAGTTATCGAACTCAACGATTAACTTCAAAAGGCAACTAAGGCACAGCATGAAGCTGAGTGAGCACGTGATCTGGCCATCACATAGGAGAAATGAATGCGGTCTATGAACCAAGTTCTGATGGATGAAAACAACAGACTTAGTAAAGAACTTCACTACCATTCTCGATCTATAAGACAACAACATTCAAAATAAGAGTACGCCAGAAGAGTTGAAGAACTTGATCGCCAACGCCGAGAAAAGTAAGAAGTAGACAATGGAAAAGGAAAAAGACAATGGTAACATATTAAATATCCTTTATCCCTTGTATCTATCTTTTTTGAAAAACTGTGTAAATATTAAACTTCTTGTTTGAAATAAAGAAGTATCCTCTTTTCAAAAATGTCTACCGTTTAAATTTCATGTCCTTTAAATTTCATATATATGCTCGGAATTTAAACATCTAGTTTAAATTTATTTAAATTGCTTGCTCTAATTTACTTGTGTTTGTTATTCAAATATCTTCTGTTGTAAGCACTTAGATTAGTCGTTACACTTGAGGTGTTCCTTTTTGATAGAGGCATGTCTGCTGTTATAAAACTTTAATCTCTTATGAGATGCTATTATCTCTTCATAAGCTTTCATAGCTCTCATTTGTAAGTAATGATTACCAGATGCAAATAGGAGGAGATTGTTGTTTCTTATTGTATTTTAGATTTGCATTTGCTCATACATTACATTAGGCTCTATACTTAGTGGCCAAATGGGATGTGTACCAGTTAGCATGGAAACTGTATATAGAACTTTGTCTTTAGAATAGTTATTTGACTTCACAGCTTTCGACATTCTTCACCAGAAGACTTCGGCCAAGGCTTCACCAGCAGACCTTCACTAGCAGACCTTGTCTGCCTACGAACTGCAGAATGACGTGTTTGAACACCATCAGGATGTCCAACTCAGCTTATTCAAATAGGATTATTAATTCATATATTTTGGAATATCAGTTTGTATTATATCCTTCTAAGTTGACTCCTGAATTCAAGGATACGCCTCTCCAGCTTTTCTGAAAGTTTGAAGACTTTTGTCTGTGATGATTACTAAACGAGATAGAGCAGATACACAGTCTGACCCGCACAGTCTGTACTAACTCCTGCAAGACTACAACCTCTGTTGTCTTCCACCTACTCGATTCAGTACCTGCTTCTCTCCATACTTCGATCAGATATCATTGAGGAAGAAGTCAACCTAACAGTTCCAGGCATTTAATGCTGTAATAATCTAGATTATTGCATTCTTGTCTTATGCTTGAGCACATACATTCATATTCATCATAAGTATGTTTACATAACTCATTCGTATGTTTGAATTCAATAGCATGTTCGTTGACGTTGATTTCTATGCTCGTATGCATCCTTTTCGTCATGAGATGTGTTGGGACTTCGATTGTGTTTATATGTTGAAAACATGTATATAAGTATTAGATGTCATTCATAACATCCTTAACATGATTTAGATGTTAATTGAATGCTTGTTGCATCGTCGATTCGATCGTTGCTTGCTTCTAGTTGTTGTTCTTCTTCGTTTGGCTTGTTTGAGCGTTGTTCGGGAGTGTTCTCTTGAGTTCTAGACCATCTTTGAGTGAGGATTGAGTCTTGGGGACTTTGGTCTTGAGTTTGGGGTTGTTTTAGGTTGATTTTTGACCTTTTGAGCACTGGAGACCTTGCAGTCGCAAGGGGGTTTGGACCTTGCCCCCGCAAGGTAAGCAGAGTTTGAGGATGGAGCATGCTGCCTAGCATGCGGTCGCATGCTACCTAGCACCATGCGGCCGCATGGTGCCCTTTTACTGGTTCGAACAGTTTTGCTTTGTGACGAATTTTGTCTATCCTAACCCCACCCAACCCCATCCTAAACCACTCCTAAACCATCCTAACTTTCAACCAATGTATCCTAACAATCTATTTGAAGTTTTAAGTGGATTGGATGACACTTGTCAAGGGAAGACCTCAACATGCATTGGTCACACCTTCCCACCCAACTTTTCAGCCTTGGGGAGACCAAATACACCCACTAAGCCTCTATTCTTCTGCCATTCTTTCCAAAAACGAGCTGAACACTTCTTGGGGGTTTGAAAGAGTTTCTTGAAGGTTCTTGAGTGTTCATCCATGGAGTCCAAAGCTTGAAGAACTCCATTTCCAAATCCAAACCATAGAAGTGAAGAGGAGGTTGAGGAGAATACTTTCCACCCATTTGCATGTTCGTTTTGTTTGCTTGAAGGGCTGATTATAGGTAAGTTACATCATCTCTTTCTATTTGTTTTTGCCTCATTGACCCTAGGGAAAACAATCTTGCTATTTGAGGTCAATGAGAGCACTTAGGGATTTGTAGAGATGCCATGTTTTGCTATATGTTAAATGACAAATTTTGGTTGGATGAACATGTTAGAAATCATGAGTAGGATATTATTCATGTGTAGAGATGTATGTTAAATTATTCAATCTTTCATGTTCAAGTATTGGAAGCATATTTGATGAAATGGCTAGAATGTATATATGCCTAATTTGTGACTTTGGTTCTATGTTGCCTAATTAAATGTTTGATTGGGGTTTTATGGGTTTGATGACCTTAAGAACATAGACATTGATGTTAGTATGGACATAGGAGGGTATTGGGGCCAATGGCTTCTATGCCCTAATTTTTGAAAGTTTGGAAATGACTCAACGGAGTCAACCATTGGGTTAGTATGATATTAAGGAATGATATGCCTAAGTCCTACGGAAATTGGGGTAGTATTGATGGAGGTGAAGCCTCCGAACATTTAGAAGTGTATGAAGAACACTTGATGATTAGAGTCCTAATTTTATTTCTAATGTGATTATATGCTAGTTATTATGATTGAAATGCATGACTAGATGATTGTAGAGTACGTGCATACTTAATTGAGCATATGAGTATGTATTACTTGTGCTTGAGTTTGAGTCTAGCTGGAGTCGGTTTGTTGAGTCATTGGCGGGATGATGTATCGTCTTTACGAATTGTGGGATTCGTGATTTCGATGGATCACCGCGCCGGGTTGCACACACCCCTCCATCGATGGCCACGGTGGGGAAGTAGTTGATCTTAGTTGTAGTACGAAAACATGACTTTGATAACTATGGAACTCGAGCAGGGAATGTCTCGGGGACGTCGATACCACGATTTGGGTATCGAGGACACATATGAATTGCACGTGTTTTTGCAGGAGCGACACGGCGGAAAAATGGTAATGGTATCATATCCCTTTTATATGAATTGACTCACGAGTGCTTATATGTGAATAACGTGCTACGTGAATATGATATGATATGATGGTTGAATGATTTAGTGAATTTTTATACTTGTTGATAACATGATTTTCAAGATTGTTAAGTATGAATACCTTGACATGATTATTAATGAAATGTTATATTATGATGATATCATGAATTATTATTGTTGAGCATGATGCCATGACAGAAAGTTATGTTTAGTAACTTACTAAGTCTTTATGACTTACTCCTATTTGTTTGATTGTTTTCCCTAGATCCAAGTCGTACTAGCTGATCGAAGTGATTATTGAGTTGCGTTGGTGAAGCTTTTGGCAAGGTTGCTACTTTATAGTTTAGTATCTTTTCTTTTGGCAAGGACGATGGGAACATAAAGTTATGTAAACTTTATGAAGGGTAGCAAGACTTATGTGTTTGATATTTGTACTTGTTAATTAGTACTTAATCTTTTGGGAGCCGACTTATGTTAGTCGTGCCTTGTGTATTTATGATGATCATGCTTTAGTTATGTTAAGCTCATGATGGTTGGTTTATTATGTTGTTCTCCGGCATGCCTTTAGCCGTTGAGTATGTTAGACTAGAGTTGTAGACTTAGTTTAATGTTGGGTTCTGGCTGTAACGTCACCGATGACTTGGTATATAAATTGCTATATATTTATATTACATGACAGGTGGTTTTGTGCTACGTGCCCAATATTGCGTCACATGATTTTAATTTTTGGACCAAGAGATTCATTATCTCTTTGGTTGTATTTAGTTGACCTTGTTAGTTCGGGCGCGACCGTTTAATTATGTTTCGCTTCCGCATGTGTTGAAGAGTTGGTGTATTGCCGTTATGGCCTTACCCATTATTTGTTACTTGTATATTGTTATGTGTTTTCGGTGGCACGACCTCGGGGTCTTGTCTTGGGATCCGGGTCGGGTCGCCACAAATGCTTCCATCCTAATAAAGTTGTTACTCACTTCATCTTCTCCAACGATCTCAAGATGCCCTCATTTATATACCTCCATTGAAGACCAAAAGAATTCAATTCTCTGAAACTATTCAACAACTTCAAGTCTTCTTACTCAGTGCATTCAATAGATCACAAGCTGATCAACGAAGTCCTCAACAACAACAAGAAAATTGCACATTCATTGCTATTTATTTCATTCCTCTTGTTTTATTCATTAACTGTTCTTTAGCACAGTGATATTCTGTTTCCCAGATATTCACTACCATCCACCAAACACAAGTCAAATATTTTATACATGATCCATTAGAGATTTATATAATAAAACTAGTGGAAAACATAATGCACTTTCAAATCCAAGGTTGACTACTTTGGTAGTGGACGTAGTACTTTTTATAGTACGAACCATCTCAAATACATGTGCTCATTCTTCTATCGCATTTACTGTTTTATATTCTTATATGTTCTTTAACTTATTTCCTTTGGGCATCAAACTTAAGAGAACAACCAATTCTATTGGTAATGCTTACCAGCAGACTTAATTTGTCTTCCTTGCAACATTTTCGCTACTACAACCTTTTTTATAGGCTGTTAGTGCTTGCTAAAGGAACCCTTCTCAAAATTTTTTTAAGTATAACTAGGCTATTCAACTCCCCCCCCCCTTCTCTCATAGTATTGTGCCCTTTGGGACTAACAATTAGCTTGGGGTCAGATTAGTTAGCCTTAATGGTGAGATTACTTAACTCTAAACCATGATTAACATTACCAATCATATTCTAACACCTGGCAATTGGGAGAGGGGTTGGAGGACACTTTCTCCTTGACTTCTCTAGCCGATTTAGACTCTCTCGGAGTCTCATATTTAGTCCTAACACACTTCCACCGTGAGAGAGAATAAGAGAACTTGAAGGAGGGGTTTTAAGGGAAAAAGCTATGATTTGAAGGCATTAACTCCATCTTTTGTTCTTGAAGCCTTTACTAAAGTTTCTCCTCTTGCCAAGGGCTATATATTGAGCCAATAATATTCCAATTCCAACCATAGATTGATATATTCATCTTTTGGTAAGGGGATTTTTACTTATGAATGTCTATTTTCATGTTTTAATCAAGGGTCTAAAAGTCGCTAGGCATGTAATACCCCGAATTCTGTTTAGCTTGGTTTGCGTGCAATGCTCGCGTTTCATTCCTTGTTGATTACTTTTTTGGTTTGTGAGAAAGTCTAGATGTGTATGAGTGACCACATTAAGACCAAAATACTATTAAGAGATGTCATATAGTTGTTGACTTGCTAAAGTCACAAGTCGTAACTCGACTTAGTCGAAATGCGGCGCGATTGAGAGTTTTCTTACGTTTTGTGTTCATGACCTCGGTTTGGTCCTAGATCTTTACATGATGATTGATTAACATTTCTAGATGTGTTAGACCTCAAGTTTGAGGTGTTCCTTAAGTCTAGTGATGTTTTGACGCTTCGAGGATAACAATCATTCTTATCGCGTAGTTCGAGAATGAGTCGTGTGATCGTCTCGTCTTCGGAAGTTCTTATTCTCCTAGTTGTTGGTTAACTTCTTAGAAGTATTCAAGCCTATTCATTGGCCTCTTGACTTGCTTTAAGTCTCATGGTATTTCCCGTTTGATCGCTAGTTCATTCGTTGTTTCGTTAGCACGTTGTTGGGCCTTGCTCCGGTTTCGCTCCGAGTTGTTTCAGGAGTTGTTTGTGGGTGTTTTGTTGGAGTTATGGACCTACTTTGAATGGGGTTTGAACCTTGCTTGGTTTGGTTAAGTGTTTGGGGTCCTTTAGGGTTGATTTCTAAGCCTTTTTTGCTCTGGAAGGCTTACGGCAAGGGGGAAGGACCTTGCCCCCGCAAGGTCAACAGAAGGATCACCAATTTGAGGCAGAGAGGATGCGGCCACATGGGTTGAGGACCATGCGACCGCATGGTGTCCTGATACAGCTTTGCCCTGTTTTGATTTTTGAAGGGAATTTCCTATCCTACCCCCATTAAACCCCCTCTAAATCCTTCCTAACCTCTCATACTTAGTCCTAATCATGTCCTAACATTCTTGGGTAGTTAATTAAGGTTGGATTAGTGGTTGATTACTCCTAACCTTCACTAATTGTTCCATGGGAATTCATATTGTGCCTCTTTATTTGTGGAGGTATAAATACACTAACCTATTTGGGAATGCAGCAAATTCCCCTCATGTCTTCCCTTCTTCCTTATACATTTTAGAGAGAGAGAGAGAGAGAGAGTTCATGGGGGCTTTGAGCCCTAGCTCTTCTTCCTGTGATCCACGAAGATCCGACCGTTGGATCGTCGATTAACTTCAAACTCTTGAAGCCCTCGATGAGTAGAACAACTTCACTGATCCGATTTTCATTCTTGTGGTTTTCATTCAAGATAGGTAAGCTACTATACTCCTTCTCTTATGCATTTTGTGCTCATTGACCCTAAGGAAAACAAATGGCTTGCTATTTGAGGTCAATGAGTACACATATATGCTTTGTGTGATTTTATTTTGAGTTTTGAATAATGAACTTGCTAGAAGCATTAGTATGATAATTTCTATGTTTAAGGAAGTAAATTATTAAGCTTCATTTTGTAAGCTTGGACTTTGAGCATGATGGTTATATAAATTCCTAGAAACCTAGGGTTTGACATGATGCTTATGTAGTAAATGGTGTTATCGGTGATATGAATGATTTTGGGAGTTTTTATTGAATATTATGAATTATTAGAATTACTCATGGTTATGTGTTTAAGGTTTGGGAGCATGCTTGTTGAACTCCTATTTTTGGTTGTGAGCATCATAAATGAATTATTATTATGGATTACATGATCGAAATGTATTGTTTTGCTTTAATGGATTAAGTTGACTTTCATGAATATAAAAGTATGTTGTTCAACTCTAATTCATGAATTTAAGGTTGTGAGCATGCTAGATGAATTTGTATCTTGGCTATGAATATGCTAGATGAATTTATATATTGGTTATGAACATGTTAGACGAATATCTATTTTGGGCGAAAGCGTGCTAGATAAAATTCTATCTTGAGATACATGCTTGAAATGTGATGATTGACTCTAATTAATAAGTGTTGATCTATGAACCATGTTTGGGGATTTTGTTGGGAAGGAATGGATTATTTTGGGTTACACAATGTTGTTAACCTTGAGAACTTAGCCATGAATATTAGCTAATAAACATAGGAGGGTTATGATGCAAATAGCTTCTACGCCTTCAAATTTAGAAAGAGTAGAAATGACTCAACGGAGTCAATTATGCATGGGATTAATATGAAAATAGAGAATTAGATATTGAGATCCTACGGAATTTGGGGTAGTTTTGATGGAGGTCAAGTCTCCGAGCGTTTACAAGTGTATGAAGAACACTTGGGTATTAGAGACTTCATATTATTGCTCTAATGTGTTATGTGTTAGTTAACATTTAAATGCATAACTATGTGATTTAAAAGTAAACATCTACTTGATTTGATTAGTGCGCTATGTTGTACTTTTCCTTTGGTTGAGCATTCGAGTATATATTACATGTGCTTGCGTTTGAGTCTAGCTGGTGTCGTTTTGGTTTGAGTCTTTGGTGAGATGATGCATTGTCTTCACAAATTGTGGGATTCGTGGTTGCAATGGATCGTCGTGCCGGGTTGCACACACCCCTCCATCGATGGCCACGGTGGGGATGTAGCTAATCATTGTTAGAGTAATACACCTGACCTTGATATCTATGGAACTCGAGCGGAGATTGTCTCGGGGACGTTGATACCACGAAAGGGATATCGAGTACACATTTGGTTGCACGTGTTTTGCAGGAGCTACACGACGGAAACAGAAAGGAAACCATCTTTTCTTTTATGTGGTTTATTTTACGAGCACTTACAAGAATTGTTGTGCTGCGTGGCTAATGATATGATTTGCCTGAGATGATGATTATTGATGAAATGTTATAATAGAAAATTAACATGCTAATGAGATGATGATTGTTTGATGAAATGTTATAATAGAAATATAACATGCTATCCATGATTAGAATGGAAACCATAGTCTCCCATATATGAATTATTATATGAGTTATGTTAAATGATGAAGTACGAGACTCTTGGTATAATTGGGTTATGTGGATGATGGTTTGATGATAGGTTACACTATGGAAATGACATGCTATACATATTGGAATTGAGGATCATATTATATTTGATAAGGATTACTTTATGATGAATTATGTAGAACGATGTTCTATGTGACTATCGATAGAACTTGGTTTATGGTTGAGGATTATTCCATGAAATGATATATTATGAGTATGACATGATACATGCATGTTTTACTTGAGCATAATGTCATGCCATGACATTGCATCTTTAGTAGCTTACTAAGTCTTTATGACTTATTCTGTTTACTTTGTTTTCCTTAGATTCGAGTCGAGCTAGTGATTCGAGGGAAACCGCCGAGTCTACAATAGAACGTGTGGTTCTTTGAGAAGGTTGCTACTAGTTATATTTGTAGCCTTTGTTTTGGAAAGGACGATTGGGAAGTAATGTTATATAAACTTCACTATGGGTAGTAAGACTTGTGGTTATTTACTTGATACTTGTACTTGTTATAATATTAATACTTCGTTTTTTTAGAGCCGACAACTGTTAGTCGAGCCATGCTTATTTAATTACATTATTTCTATCCATCTCGAGTTTGTTTATATTGTTGGTTATGTTGTACTCCGGCATGTTTTATCGTAGAGTGTGTAGATTAGAGTTGTAGACTTAGTTTAATGTTGGGTTCCGGTTGTAACGTCGCCGATGACTTGGATTTATTATTGTATATAAATGGTAACAGATGGTTTTGTTGTACATGTCTAATGTTGCGTCACGTGCTTTGAATTTTTGGGCCGAGAGAATTACCATCTCTTAGGTTGTTTTGTGCTTCGGATCTTGTTAGCTCGGGTGCCATAACGTTAATTGCTTCCGCATTTGTTGAGTCATTGGCGTATCGCCGTTATAGTCTTACCCTTTGCTTGTTAATTGTGTGTTATGACGGCACGACCTTGGGATCTCGTATTGAGGTCTGGGCCGGGTCGTCACAAGGCGGGTACCAGACCAGGGCCTAGCGCCTAGAACGCCTAGGCAGGTCGAGGCGGGGTCGAGAAAATAAGGCATAATTACTCTTATTTTGATAAATTTCTAAATATTTTTAAATATAGTACTAAAAAATATCACCACAATAATCTAATGCAAGTGAAGACTCAACAATTGACTTAAAAGTATTATGATGCTTTTATGTACAATTCATATTTCACAATGTACAAGAAGAAATAGTTATATATAGCTAATCATATAAAGTCATGGCAATGCATGTTCCATCCAACTAGTTAAGCATGTTTACACACGTCATGTGAATTTAAACTCATAGTTAATGTTCCGTGTCATTATTTACTAAATACTATGTCGTCATTGCATTATAACCGAATAGCCAGTGTATTTTCGCAAAATCCAGGGACATTGTTATGAGAAAGATGATAGATCATATATATTCAGATGTTTTGGCTATTTATAAGGAAGTAAATAAATAAAGTTATTGATAATTAAATGGGGATGTAGCTTAGATGGTAGAGCTCGCTTAGCATGCAAGAGGTACAGGATTGATACCTCAGATCTCCAAATTTTTTTCATTGCAAGAACGAATCCGAGGTTTATAAGATAATAATGCCAACGTTAATATAGAATAAGGAGATCACTTCACAAAACAAATTTGTTCAAACACTTGAAGTATACCAAATTGAGATACATCTACAATCCGTTTCCCCTAACACCACTTGCTTTTTCTCGATCTTGTTCACAATAGATATACATTCCTGGGTTAAGTCATTCACAAGGCTAGGTCCCTACCACCCTAGACAAGTCGTGAAGGCAAAGCTATTAACCAAGAGGAGTAACCTTATCCTCATGACTGAGGGGTTTAGACCATATCAAACTCTACAACTAACTCCGCACTCCGCCCGTAGACAGGTTAGAGGTAGTATTGACGCCTATTGGATACATTTTTGTTCATTTTTAATCTCTTTTAATTCACTTTACAAAACTCACTTTACAAAACTCACTTGGGTGTTGAACCACAACAGTTTCTAATTCATATGATTCACTTACAAGTTCACATTGCCATATGTTACACAACATGGATACAATGAGCTATCTAGTAAGTTCATTTTTGCCTTAGATAAACCAATACAACTAATATGATCCATTGTTGCTTTAATTAGCATATTATATATCTCATAAGAGCGTGCTCTAGCATCACATCTAATTTTTCATGCTATGTCGATGACTGTTAACTAATTTCATATTGAAGTTGACGAGGCTAGCGAGCTTGTGCTCGTTTAGTCGAAATAATATTGTCAAATTTGTAAGAAAACATTATACTTGTTATGATGAGTATGTTATCATTGTCAAATTGTTATAAAGAGGTAATCATATAAAGTCATGGAAATGTATATTGCATCCAACTAGTTAAGAATGTTTACATACGTCATGTGAATTTAAACTCATAGTTAATGTCTCTCGTTGTTATTTACTAAATACTATGTCGTTGTTGCATTATTATCGAATAGCCAGCGTATTTTCGCAAAGTGTAGGGACATTAGTGTAGACACCCCAATTTCGTACCCCTGGTATGTAACTGACATAAAATATTAAGAACTGTTAAAACTTAACGAATGTCAGGTTGCAGGAGTCAAAAATGCGAAAGGAAAAGCAGAATGCGCGAAACAATGAACTGGGGGTAAAGTGACAAATTTTCAAACTTCAAAGAAGCTTGGTGCCGCCAAACAAGCCCATGGTGCCGCACCAAGGGGTCCCTTGGCCGCACCATGGGATGCACTGTGCGTCTCTCTCAGATCCGGATGGTACAAGCTTTGAAGCACGCGGTACAAGCGGCTGATGCACGAATGAAAAATCAACAAATGCCCAGCGTGTCCTCATTTCTCACTATAAATAGAGACCCCCGGCCTCTCATTTCTCTCTAATTCCTCGCGATTTTTAGATCGCAGGCGAAGCTCGCGATTCGATTCCTTCGATATCAATAGTACGAGAGGTGCGAGATAGGTGAGTGGAAGCCCCTATAGTCTCCAAACCCCGTCCAAACTCTGCCAAATCAAAACCCATAGGTTATAAGTGATCCCTAGCCTAGTTGTTAGGTATCCACCTCACATCCCCAGTCCAAAAATCCCAAAGTAAGCCGTTACTCTGCCCGAGTAACGAGCTAAAAAGTCAAAAAATTAAGTCTAGGTTCCGCCCAACTAGAAAGGCCAAAACCTACCCAAATAAAGCTGTCACTCTGCCCGAGTTGATAAGCCCAAACTTCAAAAATCAAGTCATCCCCCCGGTTCAATTCAAAACAAAAGACTCCTCTCCCTCGGGGACGTAGCGAGACACCGCCGCTCTAAAAGGTAATACCTTTAAGAGCGTATTTTATTTTATTTGTATTTTTTCCTTTTATTTATTTTTCAAAAATTGTTATTTAAATCCGGCGCAATGTAGTCAATATAAGCCGTTGTGCTGCCCGGATTAGATTATGAAATATTATGTAAAAGAGCCGTTATAATGACCAAATATTCTTAAATGTGTCTGTAATTATTGGAAGGAGACGGCTGCGAGTCCAGAATAATGTAGCCACGAATGTATCTGTTTAAATTTCCCTTGTCAAAATAAGACCTTATTTATTTGCTAGATAAATATAACAATGAGCATATTTCAGCCAAAAACGTTTTGAGACCGAAAGGGCGAGTTGGGTGCCTAGCACCTTCCCAACTCGTAACTTAGCCCCCGAACCCGCTTTCTAAAATCTCTGGTTTTCTTTTCTGGTTTTCCTTTATTTTTGCCTTAAAATAAAGGTGGCGACTCTAAAACTTTCAGATCCAGTGGGGCCTCGCAACATTCCCTCTTTGCACTTTCCTGTTCTCCCCTAAAAAAGGGAGATACGGGAATGGAGGGGTGATGTATTCCCATATCCTGGTATCCCCTAAACAAGGGATAACTTGATGCGGGAAACCCATAGCTCCCATAGTGATCTGACTGGGCCATAAGGCTATTTTCAATAAATCCATAAGTGGGGGCGTCGCAATATCCTTTCTTGCACTTCTCTATTTCCCTCCCGAAAGATAAAAGGGGAGAATGAATGGAAAATGCATTCCCATGGAAGGGTAATGCATTCCCATATCCTGTTATCCCCGAAATAAGGGATAACTTGACATGGAAAACCATTAGTTCCCATTTTGGATACAAAATCCACTCAAGGCAACCGAGGCACATTCCAACGTGCTAATATAGACAGCACTCCTCTCGCACTTTGGATTTCGTCTTCCCCTAAACAAGGGAGGGTGGAACAAGGGAGGGTCCCGCGATCCGCACGCACGGCACCCCTATCCAAGGCGCATCGCACCCCTGTCGCACTCCTGAACCTGGTCACAGTGGCGACTCTGCTGGGGAGTTGTTTTATTTTAAATAAAATGGAGGGCTAGACTCATAAAATAAAACCTTTTTTTGTTTTTCTTTGTTTCTGGCTGCAGTATGCTCGTTATATTAATTTACGCATTTCAATAAAGTGTTCCCATTACGGTCGTGGCTATATTTGTGGATATGATCCTCCATCCGCGCCAGCCTCGCTCCGATAATTGCTTACGACATGTTTAAGAGTATAAAAAAAAATCAAAAAAAAAAAACCATATATATACAAAAAAAATTTTTTTTCGAAAAATCAAAAAAAAAATATATATTATATATTACAATAAATTCCGGGCAGCACAACAAAAGAGCTGGGGCTTTACTTCCGGCTCTATATTTTTATTTATTTCAGTTCATTTTCTTTTTTCACTTTATTCTGTATATTCGTACATATCTGCATTCATGCTGTCATTTTATTTTGGGGGCATAGGACCAAAATTTGTAATTAATAGGGATAGATAGTTTCCCCGCTTTTCTTTCTATTTCTTAAAGTGGAATGCTTGCTTGCTTGCGCCAAAAAATAAAAAGCCGAGAAAATCCATATAAAACAAAGAAGACATGCCATATCTGCTTTATTTTTCTGTAAAATAAATAAAGGCTTTACTGCTTTCTAGATACCGCACACACGTGCACGCATAAAGATATATTCCGAACTGTTACCCTACACCATGGCTAGCCTACCCCTTGCATAAGCCAAAGTTAGAATGTATATAGTTTTTCAGGACACTTCACAGACCGACCGGTTTTTTGCATCTTTGAATTATGGGTCACCGTAAAAAAAAAAAATAAAATAATATAATATATAAAAATAAATAATATATATATATATATATATATATATATACATATATGTCAAAAAAAAAAATCCGCAAGTTCAAAAAAAAAATGATAATTGCGCACAAAATAATATAAACAATAAACAGGGGCTGACTTATAATTCTCAGATGCTCGACCTAGACCATTTCGGATGGTGGATCCCTGAAAGAGTATAGGCCCTTTGCCCTGGGACCAAATCCAGCCCGGGGAGTCGAAGGCGTGTGGAATACGATGGTCCTATACTGGAGAAAGAATCCACTATTCCGGAAAAGTCCCGAGACTGTCAAAATAAAGCGTGTGCTTATCCTGGTCAATTGTAGGGAACATGGAAATCATAATAATAAAATACTAATAAAAAAGGCACGCCTGTACTTCAAGCCCGATAGCCTCCACCAAATTTTCCGATAATACCTACCAAACCCCATTTTCCTCGAGACCTGCCCGAATTTGGAAAGGTAGATAGTATCGGCCGGTTGATACGGGAAACTAGTACGTAAATCGATTAGAGGGTATCGGGCTTCGTGATCGTACAGAGCGTAAAGCACCGCCGGGCCGGGTACGGTGATCCGAGCAAGATGGCGTAAGAAGGTGAACAACCGCTATGGGTACAAATTCGGGGTACGCCTGTGGTATGTTCCACCTGAATGCAGAATGGTTTCAAAGGTCAGTGCAGCGATGAGTCAAATGGCTAGTCTGCATGAGTCTAAAATCTAGTGGTGAGGTGAACTCTTCCCTACTATTCCCCAAGAAGCATCCACATCTCAGCCTCCAAACCCAATCCCTCACCAAACACTAACCCACCAATACTACCACTATCCCAAATCCCAATCCTCCACCAAGTCCCTACTACCCAAATATATATCCCTACGCCTATATCCGCCATATATTCCCCAAATACCCGAACCCAAATGACCTTCCTTTTCCTATGACTAACCCACTCCTAAATAGCCCACACATGGACCCAAAAGCTTTAACCCGCCAGCCAAGTTACCACATATCTACCCCCTAATGATCCTCCTGGTCGCCAAATTGAAGCTACCAATAACCCACCAATCCAAAACCCATACACTAACCAAAACACCAATTCGTAACCCATATATTACCCAAAACCCACCAAACCAAAATCCTTATACTATCTGTTTAATCCAATAACCCAAGACTTTTTATCCAAACCAATACCCATATCCCCGTGAGTCCTATAATGCCCAAATTCCATCAAACCAGAATCCATATATCCGTCCAAAACCCACCAAAAATCCCTACCTTCAACCAAAATAACCCAGCCTTCCCAAATCCAACAAGATATACCAAAACCAACTCCCCCAACCACCAAAATGGAGGCCGACATGGAAAATATGAAGGCCATGATGCTTAAATCCTCAATAAAGG
>CM028379.1:73713369-73765849 GCA_013146195.2 Codonopsis lanceolata | reverse complement strand
TTTCAAGATCCTCAAGCCACTCTAAGTATGCAATAGGTACACGGGTCCCGCTCTTATCAGAAATATCGTGCAACCCAAGATCAATAAGAAGTATGCCCATGACAAAGACACCTAAACTCATCCTCGGGCGTGACATCGTCATTAAACCTCACACGTAGCCAACTCCAATGTCAAGCCCCCTCTTATTTCCCATGCCCAAAAACCTCCTCAAGTGACACTCCCAACATCTCACTCACATATGAGGCATCAACATCCTAGCGCAAGCTAATAAGGATCACCAGCGATAGGAAGACCGAGCGGACAAAACACATCATCTAAACTAATGGTCATCTCCCGGAAAGGCATATGGAAAGTGTTAGTCTCTGGATGCCATCGTTCCACGAAAGCAGAAACTAAGACCTTATTCACATCAGCATAACATACATGCCTTAGTCTACTAAGCGCACTGCCCCTGACCATACCCCGAAATACCCTCGAATCTTCGCCATTAGGAATGACCCAATTAAGCAACTTATGTGTGTGATTGTGGCATTTTAGAATACCACGCTCTTCTTTACCAGCCCAAATGTATGCAGCTATGTGTGACTCATATGAAGTCAGCAACGATGTATCAAGAGGACCACCGAAATCCGAGCTCAATCTGAGGCTCATAAGTCTGCTGAAACTGCCCCTACGACTGCTCGAACTGAAATGGCTCCTCATCTTGCTCAAAAGCTTTCTGCCGCCCTTGTATTGCTCGGCCGAAAATGCTCTGGTCTGTTGAAAATGCTCATGCTCATGCTCGAAAGTGCCCTGCCCATGCTCAT
Source organism: Codonopsis lanceolata (assembly GCA_013146195.2). Classification (NCBI taxonomy): domain Eukaryota; kingdom Viridiplantae; phylum Streptophyta; class Magnoliopsida; order Asterales; family Campanulaceae; genus Codonopsis; species Codonopsis lanceolata. Next base: position 73,765,043 of record CM028379.1, on the reverse strand, counting down.
GCTCAAAAAGTCGCCTTGCCCAATCGAGGCTCAAAGTCTGCCGCCAATCAGAGGCTCAAAAATCTGCCCCTGCCCAATCTTGAGGCTCGAAAAGTCATCCCGCCCATGCTCAATGCTCAAAAGTGCACTCACCTTGTTCCCTTGTCGAGGATCAAAAGTCGCCCCACCCATGCTCATACTCACTCAAAGTGCGCCTCTGCCCATGCCATGCTCGTGTTGTTGTTGGCGTGCTTGTTCCATTTCTTTCCTAGCGGATGTTGTTACCTTTTCCTTGTAACGTTTTTAAAAATTTTTCCTGTAAACACCAAATAAAATATATCATAATTAGGTTATAGTTCCAATAAAACAAAATCAAAGTCTGAAAAGTATTGATCATAGACTATTCGGCCAGGCTGAGATGAACAGATCATAGTCTGTTCGGCCAGGTTGAGATGAACAGACCATGGGCTGTTCGGCCAGGCTGAGATGAACAGACCATAGTCTGTTCGGTTATGCTGAGATGAACAAGCACATGAGCGTTCGGCCAGGCTGAGATGAACAACCACATGAGCGTTCGGCCAGGCTTAGTTGAACAGTTAGGCACGTGTTCGGCGGTCTAAGATGAACGCCCTTAAAATTCGGTTAGTAATGCGGTCGAACACCACAAAGGGTGTTCATCTAACCAGGTCCGAACGGAGCCCTGTGTTCGAGTTTTCAAATTTTTTGCTATTTTTTAACAAATGCAATCCAAAAATCATTAATGAAAAAAACCTACATTGTTATTGACACTTAAATTTGACCTATACCTAGTATTCAAGTGTAGGAGGAGAATGAAAATTCATACCTATGCTTGAAGACATTGTAGTATGTTGCTTGAACACTTAATGAAAGAGAGAGTGTTGCTTGAACTCTTGCTATGCTTAAACTCTTGTTGTATGTTGCTTGATCCTGGAATGAGAGTGCACAAGCAGTTGCTCACATGGAGGAAGAAGACGAGCTCTCTGTTTTGCGTCTGAGAGGGGAGAGCGCACAACCCGTTGTAAAATGGGAGGGGTGGCAGTTTTGTAAATTGGTTGGTTACAATAGGTAAGTTAGTAATTAATTGGGTTGGTGGTTATTAATTGTTTTTGAATAGAAAAGGGTAAAATAGGACATTAGGTGGGGTGTTTAGATAAATATAAATTAATGGGGGTGTAGAGATAGTGTTTTGGGGTGTGAATATCCCCACCCATTTTTGGATCCGCCACTGACTCCACCCGTGCGAAGTGCGGTTACACTCTCCTACCAACAACGCGTCGTCGTTCCCGTTCCCTTTCACTCTCTCTCCAAACTTTCCTCCTCTTTTCCATCTTTCTCTCTCAGTTTCTCAGCCGCCGCACCTTTCCGTCTCTCCGTCACCGGAGTAACTCATGTAAGCTTTCTCTTTATTCATCTCTCTTTGCATACGGTGATAGGTGGGTATATTATTTGAAAATTAGGGCTAAAATCTTTGATTGGGTGTATTAATTAGGGCTAAAATCTTTATATTTCATTATTTCTCCATCTCTCTTTACGTGCTGTAAGTCAAAGTTGCAGAGCTCCTGTTCAGTCTCTTCTCTCCTCTCCCTTTTCTTCTCCCTTTTTTTCTTCCTCTCCCTTTTCTTCATGTGTCGTCGCCGCCGGAATCTCTCCGAATCTATAAGCTTCTCTCTCTTCGTATGTTAAAAATATTATTGATTTGAGAATTGAGGTGCATGTTCGTGTTTGTGTGTGTGTTTATTCTTGGGGTTTTTGTGTGTTCGTCTCTCTTTATTGTTTCAATTTTGTCTCCCATGTATATTACATATAATGTATTGACCATGGGGAACACACATGTATCCCAGGGCAGGCCAGAAGGAAAGTCTCAATCCTTTGGTAAGAAAGTAGGCTAGAGAAAAGAAATCCTCATATTGGATTTTCCTTAGAGAATGCTTATTATTAACTAATTTGTCATTCATTGTTTTTTATCGGGTTTACACGAGATGGGCTGAAAACTCCGAAAATTGTAATGGAGTTTACTACTCCATCTGTCTCTAAATAATCGTCCTAGTTGACCCGGCACACAGTTTAAGAAAAACCAATTGACTTGATTATTTATATTGGTTTAATGTGTAGTTTCCTTTAAAACTCATGTGTATGTGGCCTATAATTAAAGTAGAGTGAAAAAGTAAGGGTAAAGTGGTAAAAGTGATGTTCTAAAATGGTAAATTTCAAACTGGACAATTATTTTGGAACGGACGAAAAAGGAAAGGAGGACAATAATTTAGGGACGGAGGGAGTATAATTTACCCTGTTGTAACTGATAGGACACCTACCCCAACCAAATCTAAAAGAAGAGAGAACAAAGGCCTTGCACGCTATTGTCGAGTACCTCAGTATGTTTTTCAATCATTCACATGTACAAACTGACTAACTGGTTCATCACCAAGTCCAAGACTTTAAGTACTTCAACGAGCCAATTTCTCAGGGTATTGTACTGATGAGATGATTGTCATGTAAAATCCTACAAAATAAAAATTAAACTTCTTTCAAAAGGAAAATTAGGAATACCATTTCAAGCAGGCTTCTCATTGGGCTAGAGCAGGAGCAAACCAATTAAAAGAGAGAAACTTAGAATTGAATTGGGATAAGTTGTTTTGATACTTTCATAGTGTTGATGGCAATGTCTTTTAGTTGAATTGCATATATCTTTTCCCCAATGTTTCACGAACCAAAATACCCATACTTCGAATTTCATTTTTACAAATCTCTGAGAAAAATAATAAAAACATACATACTTGCATTTACAAATGTACTTTGTTTATTATTATATTTTAATATCGACCAAAGTTATTTTGTTGATCAGTTATAAGTGTCTTTGTTGAATTAACAATTAGAAAAGGTACACCCGTTTCATAATTGCATTCAAACATAATATACTAACACGTACAGATATAGAGACGTAAATAGCAAAATCAAATGGAGAGAATTTCTTACAGCTTTACCACAAGATCTTCATTGATAGATTGAGCACCCCCATACCAGCCATAAGGATCCACATATTTGATAGAACCATCTATGGGTCATCAAATATAGCTTCTTTGAAGGTAATGAGAGCATAAACAGCAAAAAACTTCATCTATTCTTCATACACACAGTCTCTCTCTCTCCCTCCCAGACAAACACAACAAAAGTACTCATGAAGCAGGATTTTCCCTAAAAATTACTAAGAGAAAATAAGAGAACTAGAATAAGGGTAAAATAATTTTGAGTTTACAAACGTTACAGCCAATAAAATGTATTTTTTTTCTTTAACTTTTGAGTTTTGTTCTCTTTCGTTGTGTAGTGTATATTGATCTGATATCTACAAAATTGTAAGAATATATTGATTCATTCGCATACTGCCTCCTCCATACATTAATCAAGTCTCACACTAACACATTATCATAGGCATGGGCACAAAATCTAGTCACATATAAAGGAAAATGCTATCACAATAGCATTTTGGAAGGAAATCACATTCGAAAAGAAAGAAGGATTTCGCGAAAGATTTTATGAAGAAACAAACACCTTGTTACTGAGGCATTTTAGGAAAAAATTTACGAAACTGGCTTTTTTTCCGGTTGAAAAAATATATAAGACTAAAGTGGTTGGAAACTTGACAAAGTGTACTAGGCCACTATTTTTCCTATAGTAAATGGAGAAATTCAAGCCGGTCCCCTCTGGACAGCTTTCAACATATTTACACCCCCATATTTGTTTGTAACTAGAAAAAGACACCCATATATTTGTTTGTAACTAGAAAAAGACACGTCATGCATCGCAAATTTGCGATGCACAAATAAAGCACTTTCATGCATCGTGATGTACAAATGATGCATCCTGATGCATTAAATGTTTTTTTGCCAGTTACGAAAAAATATATTGGTGTCAAGTGGTTGAAAACTTTAAAAAAGTAATTACCCATAATTTTTCCAATAATAAAGGGTGACAACTGGGCCGGTCCCATGTGATGAAATTATAACCAAAAAAGTCTCTAATATTTGTTTTAAACCGCTAAAGTACACTTTTGGAGGGAAAATGACGAAGATACCCTTAATGAAGGAAAGGCGTGTGGACAAAGCCACATTCCAAATTTGGGCGTCGCAAGGAAAAAAATTGGGCGTTGCTCAAAATTTTGATCATCGCTCAAATTTTTGGGGGTCGCAATGAAAAAGCCACCGCCCAAATTGGGCATGCAAGGAAATTTTTTGGTCGTCGTTCAAAATTTTGGGATTCATTCAAAATTTTGGGCATCTTAATGGAAAAAGCTTCTGCCCAATTTTGGGAATCACAATGCAAAAATTAGGTATCCCAATTAAAATCAGTCAAATATTGTGTAACATTGGACATCGTTTATCCATTTAAAGTGATATCTTCCTTCTTTTGACATCTTCCTTTATTGGGAAGATCAAAGAAAAAAGCTAATATTACAATTTACAAAACCAGACCCATCACCATGTATCAATAGCAACCAAACAAACTTCTACTTCTGCTAGACCATCAACATGAGAACACACGCATAAACGATGGGATTAGCAAAGATCGGAGTCTTCCTTTTTCCTTTGGGTTCTCCGCCCAAATCCAACCGACACAACAATTGGAGCCAGCGACGCAACAATCGAAGCATACGACGCAACAATTAGAGCCAACGATGTAACAATCGAAGAGAACGACGCAACAATCAGAGCCTACGACGCAGGAATCGATGCTCCGCTTAAGAAAGAGAGAGACGAAAATGAACAATGTCTCACCCTTTACAAAAACGAAGCGTCAATATGTGATATCGAGTGTCGGTAAAGTTTTCTTTGCTTAGAAACAATTGAAATCCACCATTGCTAGATTCGAGTACTACACTTACAGCTTCTTTGAGGGAAGAATTGCTTCTTCTTTCTTCTTTTGGCGACGTGAACAATTTTCCTGAGAGCTTCTTCTTCTTTTGGTGAATACTCCCACTTCATTTGTCTCACCAAGCAAACAATTGAAATTGCAATCGCTGTTGGCGGTTGGGCTAAAAGGAATTGATGCAGAAGTAATTTGATTTAGTAAGAGAGAGGAAGAAAGCGAGGGAGGAACGAGAGAAATTGAGAATGGTGGGCATTTTAGGAAAAAATAAACAAAAATGGACTTATGCGGTTGAAAATAAAAAAGAGGTACTGTAGCAGTTACAATTTTAGAAAAGTACTGGCCCACAATTATTCCAATAAGCAGCTACCTGTTTGTCAATAGAGGGTGATGATGCCTAAAAATCCCAATTCGTGGGTGTTGAAAGTAGGGTTCATACGTGGGTTGCCGGAGCTTTCGTCCTGCAATGTTATCATGGTTGGTGTCGGATATCTGGTGGGTCCATGTTTGAGAGAAAAAAAAGGGAGTATCTCATGTGTGTAGAGAGAGAGAGCGAGACCCACTTATGAGCTTGTTTGGGGGGGGTGTTATTTATACCTTAAGGGAGTATAGTTGATTTTTCGTGTATGGGCCAAGCCCATAGCTGGCCTCCTCGATCCATAGGGAAAACCACGGTCCATTTTTGCCCACAAAAATTGATCTAGTAGAATGGTCTAGCCCATTATAGGATTTATACCCACAAAGAAACTTGAAAATATTACAAGCGGTACATCTTTTAAAACATGTTTTCAAATGATTCCAGCTATTTTTTAAACATATCTCTTAGATATAATTTTGGGGAAAAAGTATGTCACTGCCCTTTAGTTCCCTTTATGTTGTATTGGGGACAAAATACGTCGTTCTCTCCCAGCCCCCACCCCGTGTTCATAGCTCGATTTCCCTTAATCAAATCAAATTCCAACTCTCCAATCGCAAAATTGAGCTCAACAATTTGGTTTCATTGATTCGATTCTTAGTTTGTTCATCAAAAATCGGAAGGGATTAATTCATTCTACAGCTTATTTTCGGATGAAGTTGATTTGAACTTGACGAAACAGGTTTGTGTAAACAATCCTAATGGTTATGATTATCCAGGGATTAATTCATTCTTATATTTGTTATGTTAATGGTTTGTCTATCGTCACCTCGTCGGCGAAAATGAAGACCGTTCACGTCCCATGTTTGGAAGACAACTACTCTTACTTGTACGAATTCATATCCACCTTGTTTGTTTTGGGGAATGTTGACCCAAAATTTAGGGATTTTGACTCAATTGAACATCCAAATTTGAACGTGGCCTAATTGTGGTTGCAGGATAATTGACGAGAAAACAAATCAAGGTGCAGTAGAGGATCCAGTTGAGCTGGAGAAGGTTCTTGGAGTTGCTAAAGACCACGACATTGACCTCAAGCTCGTACTGACCACTCACCACCACTGGTCTGTTAGATTGTTTCGATTTTCTGATTTTGCTTCCTTGTAATGCAAACAATTATCTTAAATACTTCATAGCAGTTCCGGTTACTGTAATTTGTTCATGAATTTTCCCAGGCAGTTCCAACTTTTATCAGTTATCACCACCATTCCGTGCTGGTTGAATTCGTGTAATCCTTTTTAATCATAGTTTCGTTGCTTTGCTTGAGTCAGGTTGGAATCAATTTCAGAAACCAGATTAGGAACTTTAGAATTATAGTTACATAAATTGTTACTTAAGCTTGTCTTGAGTTTTACCTTTCCATTGACTGAAAGATTTTTTATGATGTCAAATGGGTGTAGATTTAAAATAGGGATCATGCTGGTGGGAATGAAAAGATAAAAGAGTTGGTGCCAGGGATTAAGGTTTATGGTGGTTCAGTTGATAATGTAAAAGGTTGTACCAATAAGGTGGAAAATGGCGACAAGATATCGCTTGGACCTGATATCAGTATATTGTCTCTCCATACACCTTTGTATGTTTTATCTGTTAGGCTTTTTTTTATAAATCTGCTCGGTATTTGTGGTTATGTTTCTGCTACATGTTCTGTATCTATGTTTGAGATATTGCATGTGTCATATTTGATCAAGGTTGTCGTAGCATTATTGTTCATGTATTGCTCTCTGTAGTAATCCATGTGTGACGCCATATTGGGATTGAGTTTCAGCCTTACCTGGACGTTGTAAAAGCTTCATGCTATGTCAACTTGGTTGGCTTTCCTTAGTATGATTAGTTTATCAGCATTTATATTGTGATTGTTATGTCTAGCGTGTATGTTTTTGTGGGTATTTCCAGTATCTGGGAAAATATTCCTTTTCATATATCTAATCCTCTGAATTGCTTTCATCAGCCACACTAAAGGTCATATAAGTTATTATCTCACTGGCAAAAAGGATGAGGATCCTGCTGTTTTTACAGGAGACACACTGGTGTGTATCTCTCTCTCTCTCTCTCTCTCTCTATATATATATATATATATATATATATATATATATATATATATATATATATATATATATATATATAACCAAACTTTCCAATTTTTTTGTCATTATTGTGGTTGAAATTATATATATAAGAAGTTTCAATTTCAGGTTGGGAATTTTAGATGTATGAATGTGTGTAAAGTGATGTGGAAGGCTTGAGAAAGCTCATAAGAATATAACAGAGGTCTCTTGAAGTTCAGAGCTCCATTGCTGTTGGTGTCTTGATATTTATGACCATTTTCAGTTGTAAACAAGAATTCGTTTGTAACATATGCAACTCTGTAAATGTATATTGTAATATTTTTTCAAAATAATCTCAATTCTCGCATGTTTTAACTCATTTTGAAGTTTATGCATAGTTTCTGACAACGTTTTAGAATGTTTGTATAGTTTCTTGCATGTCTCAACTCATTTTGAATATAACAGTTCTGATGCCTAGAAAAACTATGAAAACAGATCTGATGTCTAGCATTGACATCAACATTTTTTAATTTTTTTTGTCTTGAAAAAACTGTGAAAGCAGTTCTGATGTCTAGCATTGACATCAACATTATTGGATTTTTTTTTGTCTTGAAAAAACTGTTAATAGTTCTGATGCCTAGCATTGGCATCAACATTTTTCAAAAAAAAAAATTTTGTCTTGAAAAAACTGTTTAAACAGTTCTGATGCCCGAATTTGGCATCAGCATTATTAGATATTTTTTCTTAAAAAACTATCTAAACAGTTCTGATGCCTAGATTTGGCATTAGCATTTTTGGATTTTTTTTTTTTTTTGAAAAAACTGTCTAAACAGTTCTGATGTCTGGATTTGGTATCAGCATTATTGGATTGTTTTTGGTGTAAACAATTCTGATGCTTGGATTTAGCATCAGCATTTTTGGATTTTTTTTTTTTTTGTCTTGAAAAAACTGTCTAAACAGTTCTGATTCCTGGATTTGGCATCAGCATTATTTGATTTTTTTTTTCTGTCTAAATAGTTCTGATGTCTGGATTTGACATCAACATTATTGGATTTTTTGTCTTGAAAAAACTGTCTAAATAGTTATGATACATGGATTTGGCATCAACATTATTAGATTGTTTTTGGTCTAAACAGTTCTGATGTTTGGATTTGGCATCAGCATTTTTGAAATTTTTTTTGTCTTGAAAAAACTGTCTAAACAGTTCTGATGTTTGAATTTGACATCAGCATTATTGGATTTTTTTGTCTTGACAGTCCGGATGAGATTTGCCTTCATTAATGGTCATTTTGGTCATTTGGCAACCAATTTGTAGTTATATGAAATGTCCAAAAAATTGATGGACCTAGATGAAAACATGTTTCTAAAATTGTACCCACTTGAAATTTGCCCAAAAAACTTTGGGATTCCACATAACAAAACAAGGACGGAATGCACAACACAGAAAAGGAAGGAAAAAGAAACAAACTAAAAACAAAAATAAAATAAAATAAAATTTTGGATAAAATTTTGGTCGGTCCCTTTTCCAAAGGTTTTAACCCTAAAAGTTCACCGTTCTTTTTTTCAACCGTAAAAGACCACTTTTCAAAATATTGTTTAGAAAATGTCATTGTTTCCTTCAACAACTCCGACATTACACTTTGGATTCGAAAATCACCATTGTTGCGCAACGAAACGGTGATTTCTTTGATACATTATGTACAAAACTATAATGGATCTGTGTTGGGTTGAATGATTTTTCAGTAGGACGAAGGTGGAGGAGGAGGGGGAAGAAGAAGACTTACAATGGAAGGGGATGGAAAAAGAAGGTGGAGGTCATTGTCTGGTTCATTATCATTTTGTATCGTGGTGCCAAAATAAATTAATAATATTTGATGTATCGCAGTTCAAAAATTAATTCATCGCGGTACATAAAAGTTGATACCGCAGTGTAACTTGGATTATGTATATGTATCGCGGTTCAAAAATTAAATCATCGCGGTAAATAAAAGTTGGTACCGCGATGCAATTAGAATAGACAATTAAACTATTGAATCGCAGTGCAAAAATTAGTGCAATAAAATTGATGAATTACAGTTCAATAGGACTAGACAATTAAACTGTTGAACTGCGGTGCAAAAATTAATGCAATAAAATTGATAAATCACGATTCAATAGTCAATATATCGCGATTCATTTATGTAGCGCACCTCATACTCATTAAGGGTTGTCTTTTCGTATCTAAAAGTATCTTTTTCTGGTTGATAAAAAAACACAATATTGGAACGATTAGAAACTTTGAAAAATGGACCAACCCGCATTTTTTTCCTAAAATTTTACTCTTTTACGAGACTTAGTTGTAGTTGTAATAAAAATTACAGTTTTAATCATAGGGCTAGATTTTTTCATTGTTTTTAACTTAATACTTCCTCTGTTCATATAAGAGTGGTGTGTTTAATCTAACATACAGACTAAAAAAAGATAGTTGACCCTATTATAAATAATAAAATAATGTGTATTTTTCAAAGATACCAATTAGGCATGTGAATTACAATTGAAACTAGTTAATTCACTCGACTTGTTTTTTAGGAACGAAGGAAGTATTTTCTTAGATATGGTGGAATGGAGTAATATTTGCAAACTTGAAGGACTCGTATCGTGATAAACTGATAATTGGTCATAATTTTCTGCTTAACCTGGTCTTTATGCAGTATGCACCCTTATGGTTGCTAAAGAGAACCATCCTATTAACAGAAACAAAAATCTCCAAAATTGATCCAACAACATAACACATAACAAGTACCAGATTGTTCTTTCAAAAATAAGTGATTGTCAGATCTACATATAAGAAAGAAATGTGAAACCAAGTAGGCCGTATAATCCATAACCAACACGTTCCATTGATTGTTTGCTCGTACAATTGCAACACCGCTATAAAGGCAAAGAGAAGAAAGAAAGTTCTCGAGGATATAAAAAAAGGGGTAAAAAACGATATTCAGAAGCATACTTGAGAACGTTGCAGGCATATTGTGGATGATAATAAATTTCTCAACTCATGTATTCTTCTACTAGGTTACAAAGGACCAAGATAGCCACCCCCGTACAAAAGATAGCCTCGTCGACCCTTCAAGCAACTGTTTGAACAGCTCTGTCAAAGCTCTCTTCTGCAGATGATGCTCTTTTGACTAGCATGTGGTCTGGGTGTGACAGTTTCAACTGGCTGCAAAAATAAAGATTACAAGTTACAGTAATTCTACATACGATTTTTTTGAGGACTTAACAACAATAATGAGTATGGCCATGAGTGAGATTTAGACACCAAAATTTTAAAACTGAAAGAAGCCTGTTCCCCGTCATTCCCAGTTCGCCAATCCCTCTTCCTATTTTAGGAAGTCCGAGACTCAGAAATGATATTCTCAACAATTCTCCTTCTCAAAAAGATGGAAAGAGAGCAGACCAAAAAAAATCCATTATTCCCAAATGCCCCTAGTAACAGTTTCCATGCTCGGAATGATTATTGATTTAGGTATAGCAATTGAACTTAATGGCACAAGTTAAGACATGGAAATGTAGTTTGTTCATTACCACCTTCGTCCACCTTGGCTTGCTGAAGAAAAAGGTTGTTCAGAGATTATGGCGGAAATAATAAAATACCAAAACATGTGTCGGTTAAAGAGTGCCAAAGGTGTGTAAAAACAGCCAGATACTTTTGAGGTGCATTGCCATCATGACTTCTTAACTAATAAGATAATAGAGCAAATACAACACAAAACAACTCCCGGAATAGAATTTGTAACATCCCCAAATGACAAAGACATCAAACGGATTTAATGTAGTTCAGCAAGTACCAAAGATCAGATAAAGTCTTCTTGGCACACTAAGATTTAAAACTATCCTTGGTGCTATATTACAAAAAAATAATGTTATAGATTATTTATAGTTGACCAAGAAACAAAAAACAAAAGATAGAAAGAATGGAGGCTCAATGATTACTGTGAAAAAGATATACTATATCTCTCCTACTTTGACTTCGCTTATGCCATGTACAAAACAGTCTACGCAATGTATAGGTGGTTGTTTTGTATTGATCTTTGTTTTTTTTGATAAGTAAAGATAGAATATAATATATAAATAAGTGTCAAAAGGAGACGCAACCTATGCACTTGAGGAGTATTGGTCTTATTAACATCTCTCTGAAATCATGGCGATATGATGCATCTACTCCTTGTGTATAAGTGACAATACTGAACTACTCTCTCCGTTCCCCACAAAGAGTTCATGTTTGAAAGGACTAAAAATTAGAGGATATATAACTAGCATTAGAGTTGGTCAAAATTACAATAATAAATATATTAATATCAAATGTGGAGCGTAAAGTTGAAATGTTATGGAGATTGTAGACATGATGTTTGAAATTGGACTCTTTAAGCGAAACATCCTAAAATAGTATAGTGGACTCTTTGTTTGGAACGGAGGGCTAATAAATTGGTTTCATCTTGGGTTTTTGGGAAAGCTACTCTTCGTGTTTTTTCCACTTGTATTCAATCCACTTTGTACATTCTTTTATCTCCCCTCTCAACGGAACTTCCTATTTATCAAATTCACAATATTAACAATATGAATCCCTGAAATCTAATGTAATTGTCATTATATAGTTCCTAGAAAATCTGCCTATCTTCTTTCTTTCTAACAACTTATTCAATACTTATCAAAAAAAAACAACTGATTCAATACCTCAAATAGCGTGAAGATGGTTTTCCAAGATGAAGACTGCATACAACAAGATTGCCCAATGTTTCCGGATCCTTTGCATCCTGCATCACAGATCAGAGAATAACATTGTTGGATGGGGAAAAATTACAAGCCTATACGAAGAAATGTAATAATTGGACAGAAAAAGCTGGGATACAGTAAGCAAATGTTAGGGAGACATGTGGCCCAATTATGGACAATTTCAAGAAAATGACTCCAGGATGGGAATAACTGAGGATTATTCCCCTCCTCCCCATAAAACTAAATAAAGTAAGAAAAATATCAATCCCAAATCTACAAACATGTTGGGGTTTCATAAAGATCTGAGGATTATTTTCCTCCTCCCCATAAAACTAATTAATTAATAAATGTTAGAAATATATCAATCCCAAATCTACCAACATTTTGGGGTTACATAAAGATGTTAAACTAGTTGCATATACTCTATATATATGCGAATGAATGATTGCCAAAATCACGCTTGGGTAATCAAGGAACCTCAACAAAGCGATTAGAATACGCTGGAAATCTACCTTGTTCAGTGCATCAAGCAGCAATAATTCCGCTTCATCAAAATTCCCCATGTGCATGCAGCATACAGCCTTCCCATTTAGGATAAGACTAGTCATTTGATACTTCTCAGAGAAATCTTGGAAGATGAGATATGCTTCTTGTATCTTTGAACCACCCTGATCCCCAGAACAGAAAATTTTACAAACTAGAACATTCAGTTATGCAAGATAACATGACAAAAGGATATCTACCACTGCTAAATTTAGCCATGCATTTGCAAATTGAGTTAGTGTGTGGTCCTCGTCAATCTGCTGCATGATCCGCAATTGCTTCTCAGCATAATCTGATCTGTGCATCTTAAGGAAAATTTGGACATTTAAAGCAGTCCTGAAAAAGAAAGAGGGCCCATCAGGCTTAAAATAAAGAACAAACATTCTCGACATATTACCTCTTAATGCAAAGGTCACCTCAACTGCATTCCTTCTTTTGATGCCAACTCCACATACCCTAGCCCCCAACCATATCAACATCATAAAAGAAATATAGAAAACCTATATGTATGAAATTACTGAAAACATGGCATTATTGCCTTTTAAAAAATGTGATGGCCATAGAACATTTGAGAAAAGAAACGAGAACTATACAGCAAATAAATGCATGCAAAATTAAGTAAAGGAGTGAGCAATGTAGAGATCAACCATATTAAGAGGTAAAAACAGATGAAACTTCAATGTGGACAGTGAGTTTTTAGAGAAAGCAATGTCATTGAAGTTGCAAGACCACTATAAGAATGAAGGCAAATTATTGATGGCCATTTAAGTCGCAAGACCACAATAGGAATGCAGTGTCATCGAAGTTGCAAAACCACAATATGTGTGTCAGTATGTGATACTAAAACCATAGTAATATCGCAATTTAAAAAATGCGACAACCATAGCACACTGAGAAAAGAAAGTAGAACTACTCACAGAATGAACGAGTGCAAAATGCAAGTAAAGGAATGAACAATGTAGGAACAGCCATATTAAAAGGTAAAAACTGATGAAACTTCAATGTGGACAATAAGTGAAAATTGGAGTTGCAACCACTATAAGAATGAACGTAAATTATTGATGGCGTTAGCACAAGAAAGGGTACGAATTAAAGTAAAAGAAGAAAAAACATACAGAAATGAAGAACAGATCTCTCTCCTAATATTACTAGGGCCTAGGGGTATAGGAATAGGGCTAGGATTAAGCTAATACAGCAGTAGGCTTACAGCATTATTATCATGAAAGAATAATAATTTACCTAATTAATAAAGCAACTTTGAGATGTTAAAGGCAAAAAGGAGCTAAAACAGTTGTGCTGTAGCCTGAACTTTGAGATGTTAAAGGGGCAGGAAGGAGAGGGAAGAAGGAGGAAAAAAATTGGGATATGCATCTAAACTTTTTATCTTGGAATGTGTGGTGTTTAAATGACTTAAGCAAGAGAACCTTGATAAAATGTTTGGTGAGGAGGTGGAAACCGAATATAGTCGGTCTCCAAGAAACCAAAATGGTGAAAGTTGACGTTAGAATTATCAATGGTGTTTTGGGGACGAGATGGGTGGAATGGGAACATTTAGGGGCTGTAGGGGCAGCAAGGAGTGCTTTAGTTATGTGGGATAGTAGGGTGTTAACGAAGGTGGATTCTTTCATGGGCGATTTTTCAGTTTCTTGTTTGATGAAGAATGTAGAAAATGATAGAGAGTGGATTTACACAGGAGTCTATGGGCCTTGTAATGATGCTGATCGGAGACATTTATGGGATGACTTAAAGGCTTCAAAAGCTAGATGGGATGTGCGGTGGTGTTTAGGGGGGGGGGGTTGATTTCAACGCAGTGAGGTTTTTGCATGAGCGCTCCGGCTCGTGCGTCTTTTCTAAGGAGATGATGGAGTTCAACGATTTTATTGATAATATGGAGCTGGTGGACCTCGCTTTAGGTGGAGACTTTACTTGGTTCAAGAACGGAGGTCGACAACAATTTTTAAGGATTGATAGATTTCTAAGTTCAAGGGATTGGGATGGGTGTTTTAGTGGAGTGACCAATTCCTCCTTGCCTAGAGTCTCCTCGGATCATGTTCCATTGCTTCTTGAATGTGGCGGCTTTGTTAACGGGAAATTTCTGTTTCGATTTGAGAATATGTGGTTAAAAGAGTCGAGGTTCAAGGATTGGGTGAAGAATAGATGGAATTCTTACATGGTAGTTGGTGATCCGAGTTTCAAGTTGGCTAGGAATTAGGAAACTTAAGTTATTAAAGGAGGATTTAAAAGTGTGGAATAGGGAGATCTTTGGTAGGGTGGGCATCAAAATTAAGGCTATTTCGGAGGAGATCAGCAGGTTGGATGAGAGAGCGGGGGCAGGGCAGTAGGATGAGGTTGAAGATTCTCACAGGTTTGAGCTCAAACAGGAATTAACGCGTTTACTCATTAATGAAGAGATTTGTAGGAAACAAAAATCACAGGTTCAGTGGCTCAAAGAAGGAGATAGCAATACAAAGTTCTTCCTTAGAATGGATAGCAATCGCGGAGTAGCAAAGAGGATTCAAAAAATTAAGATAGACAGAGAAGAGCTGGAAGATAGGGAAGATATTAAGAGTGGTATAGAGGGTTTCTAGCGACGGCTTTATGAGGATTGTGGGACTTGGAGACCTAACTTGGTCGGTGTTACTTTTGGAAGACTTGATGAGCCAGATTCAGCATCTTTGGAGCGTCCCTTCACAGAAGAGGAGGTGGTGGCAGAGTTGAGGCACATGAGTGGTGATAAAGCCCCAAGCCTGATGGCTTTTCTATGGCTTTTTTCCAGCATTGTTGGGAGGTGGTCAAGGGGGACATTATGGCAGTTTTTCAGTTTTTCCATACCAATATGCATTTCGAAAAGAGCTTAACTGCTGCATTCATATCGCTGATTCCGAAAAAGAAAGATGCGACTGATTTGAGGAACTTCAGACCCATTAGCTTAGTTGGGGGTATTTACAAGTTAATTGCGAGGGTCCTTTCCTTCTCAAAGGATGAAGAAGGTGATTGGTAAGATTGTCTCGGCGTCTCAACACACTTTTGTAAAGGATAGACAAATTTTGGATGCATCCCTTAAAGCTAATGAGGTAGTGGATGATAGATTGAAGAAAGGAGTTCCAGGTTAATTGTGCAAATTGGATATTGAGAAAGCGTACGACCATGTTAACTCAGACTTTGTGTTGTATATGATGGATAGAAAGGGGTTCAGGGATAAATGGAGGTGGATACACTTTTGCATCTCTTAAGTGCACTTTTAAATTTTGGTTAACAAGGAACCCTCCGAGTTTTTTGATAGTTCGAGGGGCCTTCGTCAAGGTGATCCTTTATCCCCGTTCCTGTTTATACTTGTGATGGAGGCCTTGAGCAAACTGTTGGAGAAGGCAGTCCATGGGGGATTTATCAGTGGTTTTAAGGTGGGTAGGGGTGGAGTGACGGAGCTGGAGGTATCTCATCTTCTCTTTGTGGACGATACTTTGGTATTCTGTGGGGTAGAGAAGTTAGAGCTCGGTGACCTTCAGATGGTGTTACTGTCTTTTCAAGTAGTGTCGGGGCGGGGCTGCTCAGAGTGAACATCTTAAAGAGTGAGATTATTGCAGCAGGTGCGGTGGACCCTTACGAGAAGTAGGAAAGAAAAAGATACAAACAGTAGAGAGGCTACACATATCAATTATTGAGAGCAGAAGACACTTTTGAATCAGCTGCTAACAGGAACCAATTGGTTTTCAAGAAAACAAAGGAAGAATCCATGTGTAATAGGAACCCACTAACTAGCAGTATAAGAAGGTAAGGCAGGTAAAGTTGAATGTGAACGGAAAACAAAATGGAAATTGAAAATGGAGAGAGCAGCTTAGAAAATAAACATGGATCACAAGATTGGAAGCAGATCAGAGGGGGCTAGTTCAGTGCCTGCTGAACTTGTGCCTAGGGATCTTCCGTAGGGAGGGGTCTCAGGTTTGAACATTGGCAACAGCCACAAAAATGACTGGCAGGAATTGGAAAGTGATGATTAAGGGCAAGGTTACAGGTGGCCTTTTTAACTTTTTCGAAAATCATAAGTATTGAAGGAAGATCGACTGATGACAATGAAGACATGCTTAAGAATCAAAAGCTATAGAGGGCAAGAAGTGAAACTGAAAAATATTGTGCAAGGCATATCAACAAATAACAATGTATCTAAACATTTAGGAGAAAAACTTTGAAATTGAAAGAAAATGAAGAAAAATAATCCTGTACAAGAGAAGTTGAGTAAAAGAAGCTAAAGACTCACAGCTCCATAGTCCCCCCAGCATTTGTGTGTTTCAGAGCCTCAACATAATCCTGCTCATGCAAATATATGATGCCTGCAATAAGCCTCAAGATTGGATTATTCCCGATGGCTGAATCAGCCAACCACTCTTGGAGACTCAAGATTGTTGACTCCTGCAAAAATTAAGAAGCACAAAATTACCAAGCTAAAAAATCCCACTTTCCCATTCCAATGTAGGCAAATCAAACTAAGATATCAACTCTAGTTGCACAGTGATTGCTAGTTTTCTCAGCAATATTCGCATTTCCTTTCCATGCTCTTTGAACTACTTCCTAAATCCCAGATTAAGTATATCCCTTTTTTGAAAAACATTTGTCCCAAAATGAATGTCTATTTTTGTATTAAATTACTAAATTCCCCTTTGCTACCTATCATATCCAAATATTCAATTGCATTTATAGAGTGATATACATACTACTACAATTTTCTAAAAGTCACTGCTAACAAGTGCCCTTATTGGAAACACTTGGAAATGATTCCCAATGTAATAAATTTCCTATTGGCAAAAACTTTGGAAAAACCAGTTTCGGGTAGTTTTTATGAAACGGATCCCTACCCACCTGGGGCTCTATCTTTCCTAATTGGGAAACATTAGTAGGTGCCATACAAGTGCTCGTTAGCAAGTTCCAAAAACTAAAAAGGAGCCTCGTTTTGGGATGGAGAGAGTATTATTCAATGAAATTTGTACTAAAATAACCAAGAATGTCTACATATCGAATGAATTATCATTCAGGACCGTAGACAAATTGAGATCAAAGAAGTAGAACCTTATTTTCGGGACTATAAAGATACAAAGCGAGCAATTTGACGGCTTGGAGTGGCGTTGCAGCGGAAGAATCGATCTCATTGATCACAAGCTGCCGAACAAAAACACGGATCAGATCGATTAAAAATTCAAGATTAAGGAGACCGACGAGAGAGAGAGAGAGAGAAAGGTACGGACCTGGTAGCTGCCAAGAGCAATATAAGATCTGTAAACGAGGCAGTCCCGCTCGATGGAATCCTCTTGGGAGAGGTTGGGGACATCGCTGTTGTTAATGGCAGCCTGGTATGCTCCCAAGTAGAAGTTATTTCTCAGACCAAATAAGAGGTCCGGTGCCGCCATTGTTATCAGATCGAGAGAGAGAGAGAGAGAGACGAAGGAAAGAAATCGCAGCAAGGGTATGGATGCACGAACAACAAAGCGGTTACAATTGGTGTGTGTGTGTGTGTTCTCACGCAATGATTTTGAGCTTCAACATTTTCTTGTTTTTTTCTTTTCTTCAAGGAGTAATGTTTTGACCAAACACAAATAAAAAATAATAATTGAATTAAATTATTACTTATAAGTAGTAAAATAGAGCTTCAAATCATCTATCTCACTCTCTGTCACACCCTTTATCCCATTAAATCTCAACCTCACATATTTTCTTATAAAAAGAAGACTGATTAAATAAACAAGGAACGTGTATGGTCGAGATTTAATGGGACATGGAATGTGACAGAGAGTGTGATAGACGATTTGAAGCCGTAAAATAGTGTGTAATTTAAAAAAAATATCCATGTGAGATGGACGTAAAGTGAAATCAAATAAAGGTTAAAATGATAAATATTACTCACACCGGTTAAAACAAGGGTTAAGTATACCATTAGTTCCTCAATTTTGGTCAAACTCATTATCAGTCCCCTAACTTCAAAAAGTTTCACCACTGACTAAAGTAAGTCTTCTTTGCTCATCGGAGGTCCCTAGCCCTAACGCCGTCTGTATATTTCCATTAAGTGAGCATGTGTCGCTCACATGCACAAATTAAGGGGACCATGTATAACATCATCAAAATAAGGGGGTAATGTGAAAATTTTATATCATCTTCTCCAATCAGGGACTAATGTAAAAAATTTCACCAAACTCTCAACCGTCCCCAAACTCATCAGCACCACCTGTAATACCAGTGTCCCCACCTTATCTATCAGATGTATCCCCACCTTCACCTTCTCAACTTCAAGTTCCACCATTAGTCATTGGGACTTACAATTCAAATCCTAATGCACCGTCAGCCAATTGAGGCATCAGTACTGCAGTTGCAGTGAGTATTGGTATAGTACTAGGTTTCATACTGCTTGGTGCAATCGGAGCAGCTGCGTGGTGCACGAGCAAGAGAAAGAAAAAGGTCACATGAATGCCAACCTCGCTGACCTCTTCACCAAACATAGGTAATTCCTTAAAAAGTAATGAATTGATCCTTAATATTTTTCCATTCATCGTTATGGTTCAGGATTGGGCATAATTTGAGAAAAGATCGATTTCGTGCAAATTTACCCAACAAGATTTCAATTTAATGTATTGAACATGCTTGCAAACTTAAGTTCTCTACATAGTGTTATTAAGATTTGTGATTTGTCTCTAGATTCAAGCTTACTAAAGCTGGAACGACAATGGATGCTTGCCAAAATGTTGTAAGCCAGAATCAAAGCTAGAGCGAGCAGAAGGTCGCTAGGGGCTATGTTGGGTATGGGTATGCTACTGGGTTTGTAGATGGCGTCGGCGATTATGATTGGTGTGGATAGAGGGAAGGAAGGAGACCGGCCTGACATGGTGTGTGATGGCAATGAAGATCAGGAGAGAACTCGTTTAGAGAAGGCAGAGCTTTGCCAGCTTTGTTGAGGGGGGGTTTTGGCCTGAGATGATGGCTATGGTGGCCATGGAAAGAGATGACGAGGCTGGGTGTGGAGCCGGAGGAAGACAGCATGACTGGATTTTGAGGTTACCTTCGCCGGATTTTGGTGATTTTTGGGAACAGGGGTTGGAAAGAGATGGTGGGAAGAGTGAGCGTGAGAGTTGCTTTACTGCAACCTCTTGCCCATCAGGTAGGTATCTTTTGTACACCGAGTAATAAAAAAATATTCACATTAGTCTCTAATTAGAGAAGATGGTATTAAAATTTTTACATTGCCACCTTATTTTGATGATGTTATACATGACCCTCTTATTTGTGCATGTGAGTGACACATACTCACTTAACTGAAATACACAAACGACATTAGGACTAGGGATCTCCGATGAGCGAAAAAGGTCTACTTTGGTCAGTGGTGAAACTTTTTAAAGTTGGGGGACTGATGATGAGTTTGGCCAAAGTTCAAGGACTAATGGTATACTTAACCCTTAAAATTTTTGAATATATTATAAATAATAGTGTAATATGTGGTTTTCCTTAATACCTTTAAACATATGACTATAATTAAAATATGTAGAAAAAGTAAGGATAAAATAGTAAAAATATTTTCCTAAAAAAGAAAACTTTGAAAGATAACAATTATTTTAAAATAGCCAAAAAAGAAAAAAAAAGACAATTATTTAGAAACGAAAGGAGTAAGATGGTGCGTGATTATTTTATGTAACACAAATCATTCTTATCTGACCCACCGTGTGTTGGTGAGCTGAGCTATGAGAGAATGAGACTATGTCTTATAAATTAGAATCCGTAAGACGGTTTTACAAGAGACCTACTCCTATTAAGATAGTGTGTATTTTCCACGATGATTTGAACCTCACCAAGGACTCCTTGAAAAAACACAACCACGCAGCGGAATCCCTAGAAACGCTAGGGAATCAATGGATTAGTGGCATCACAACCCGATGAATCAGTCCAAACACGAACCTTGGTATATAGACTACAACTCTATACTCCAAGTTTTTAATTAATTAAAGGTTCGTTGTCATCTCGAGCATCGGGTTCGGTCTATATACAATGTGTGTGTTTAGACTGATTCATTGGGTTGCGGTGTCACCAATCCATTGATTCCTAAGTGTTCCTAGCGATTTCGCTGCGTGGTTGAGTCTCTTCAAGGATTCCTTTGTGAGATTCATATCACACAAATACTCATGTGAGAATAGATCTCATCACATACAATGGAAATAAAATTAAGGGTAAAATGGTAAAGGTAATTTTTGAAATATAAAAGAGTAAAAAGTGTTTTTTTTTAAATGGCTTAGTTTCTTGAAAGGAGTAAATATTTTTGGTCCCTAGACTTATGTTAATTCCTTATGATGGTTTTAGGACTTCGTTATTTTTCACTTTGGTCCTTGAATTTTTTGTGAACTTGGCCAACTCAAGAGTATTATACTATGCCCATGGTCGTCATAATGATCAATGTACCCACAGGGCATTCCAAGTTCTCCTTTTTGGACGGGTATTCGGGCTACAATCAAATCTACATTTTTAGGAAGATGTACCAAAAACAGCCTTCAAGTGCCCAGTCACCTTAGGAACCTATCTTCCTTGACCAAATGGGGAAATTCCTTGAGGTATATATTGATGATATCGTCATTAAATCCCATGGCCCTCACGACTACATCATGCATTTTAAAAAAGATGTAGATTAAATGAGGCATTATAAATTCAAATTGAACTCATTCAAATGTTCCTTTGGGGTCTTAGCCGAGAATTCCTTTGGCTTCCTTGTACATCACAAGCAAATTGAGTTAGACCGTTATAAGGTAAAGGTAATCATGGAAGCTCACTGACGTGTGTCAAATCGTCAAAATTAATTTTCCTACTTCCCAAGTATCGAGTATAATGTAAGTCGGGATCGTATCCACAGAGAAAGTTATACTTATTTCTTTTAGAATTTTACTAAGCAATAAAAACTTGGTTTGAGGTTTTAAAAAAACTAAGCTAAGAGCTAACTAACAGATTAATTAAAGCTGGAAATTAATGACTTAACGAAACTAAACAGATTTCTATTTTATAGAATTCAGTAAATAAAAGTCTAGTCAATGAACCAATTTTCATCTCACATTTTACTACAAATCATTGATACAAAAATGTCTTACTTAGTTACAAATAAACCGGTTATAGATGTCGACAAACGCCTAACACCAAATCTCTCCTTATTGTGTTGATAATTAAGAGGCGCTCGTTAACTATCGTCTAACCAAAATACAACCCTCGAGATGCTCGTAAGATTTAGTAATCTCGATTGTCTTACGAAGAGAGAGACCCAATTGTAAACATTACATATTGAAGCAATATCATTTAACTTGGATTATATGTTCCCGCAACACGATCTGATTATGCTTGTGATGCTTAAAAGGTGTGTTACTCGCCACTTCGTTAAAACCCAAAGACAATTACGGATCAACGGTTCTAATTAGCTATAAAGTATTATGTTAATTAAAATTCTGGCCATGAACATCAATTAGACACAATAATCATACAACATGTAAACTGGAGAACAAACAAATATTTGTAACTAATTGGATCTCATAGCAGTAAAAATATTTGAGACTTAATTTTTCATTGATTAGAGGAAAGTAATTGGTTACTAAACATACTTAAAATAACTTACAAATACCAAAAGAAAAATGTTCATGCATGTGTTGTTGATCTATCAAAGAAGACTGCAGTTTTTCTCTCTACTCTCTCTACAGAATGTCAGTTCTCTCTACTCCCTGCGTGACGCCCTTTTCTCCAAGATTACCAGCTTTATTTGGCCTCCTTTCTCCCCCACTCAGTCCACTACTCAAGCATTTTTAACTAGAGAAAACTGCCCTCAACTTCTAAAAACTGTCTAATAACTACTCGAGCATTTTTTTCTTTACAAAAAAAAGGGGGAAAATATGAATAAAGAAGAAAGTGGTTTAAATTAGGGACATCGACAATTCCCTAACTTCCCCAAAATGTATGTCATAGACAGTTCTTCAGTAAGTTGAAAATCAACTTTGATCTCGGATATCAACTAGCACGTGCCCACGTAACATTCTATCTTCAGCTTAAGCATTGCTTACTTCAATTAGCACTTGCCCACGCGGCATCACAAACTTCATTTTGCTTTCAACACATCTCTTTTGCTTCATTCTCTAACACCTACCATTATCAAATAACCACATAACAACCACAAGTGTAATATTTACTCAATAATTAAGCACAAATAATCAACTAACAATATCACACATATGTGCACTTATCACTCACCTCCCCAAAACAAAAAATTCTTATAATGATTTCCAGGCCAAATTATAGACTTGTTAAGAGATTCATTTCCAAGCATGCAAGCTGAACCACAGTCTTTTCTTCTTTTTTAGGTTGAAAGGAGAAGTTGAGTTCAAGTGGGAGCCGCAACACCAACATGCATTTGAAGACATTAATGCTTACCTCACATCTCCCTTGACCATAATTCAATCCAGCCTAGTTGGTCATCATTAATGTTATACTTGGCCGCAACATAGAACTCCATTGGTTCATTATGAAGACTATGGATCCAAGATAAAGTAGGTCATTTATTATGTAAGCAGATCATCGAGAAACGCTACACGACCATATAACAGTTATATTTGAGCTTGTATAACTCAGCTATGAAATTAAGGCACTACATATTATGTGTCATAGTGTTTTTTTTTTTTTATCTAAGGCTACATTGATATAAAATAACTTGTTTTAATAAATTTTATTGTGTGCATAGATTTAGATATTGGAAGCACTCAAGATTACTAGTCACAAAATAGGACAAGAGGTATGTGATAAAATGGGAGAGAGAGAGAGAGAGAGAGAGAGAGAGAGTGACCTGAGAAATCGAAGGGTTAACTATGAATTAACTTCATAGTGCCCAATATATAGCCGAGGCCATTGGGTTACAATTATATACATCTACTGTTTGTATGCCAAACTTTCAAAGTTTGACATGACAGACTTCCTCCATGTCAGAATGTCAATGTTCACAATAGTTATGATCTTTGTCTTTTTGTATTTGTCATAACCCTCCCCCTTGAAAATAACATTGCAATTTGAATAAGTATGTCTCATTAAAAACCTTAGGCTAAAAAATCCGTTGGGAAAAAAATTGGACATAAGGAAAAGAGTACACAATTTAAATCTAAATCATGTGCATGGGCTGCCTCGTTAAAAAAATCTTAATAGCAAAACCCCAGTGGGACAAAACCATGATAAGGGAAAAATAGTACAGCCATACGAGTTCCCTCTCGAGTTGACAGGGGTTAAGGGTAATAATCACCTTTGTAAAATCTTGTAGGTTCTACATCTAAATATTATGAACATGTTTTCTGAAGGTTGAAGTAGGGATTGCCTTCGTGAATAAATCTGCAGCATTATCACTTGATTGAACATATTAGATATTAATCTCCTTGCTTTTTCAAGTTCTTGAGTGTACGAGAAAAACTTTGGGGGAATATGTTTAGTCTAGTCACTCTTAATGTATCCATCTTTGGTTTGGGCGACACATGTGACATTATCTTCAAATAATACTATCGGGTCTTTATTGACCGGTAGTCCACTGGCTCTTTGAATATGTTGAGTCATAGATCTAAGTCATGCACACTATCGACTTGCTTCATGAAGTGCTATGATCTCAGCATGATTTGACAATGTAGCACTGGTGTTTGCTTTTGGGAACGTCAGGAAATTACGGTACCACCCATCATGAAAGCATAGCCAGTATGTGATCTGGCTTTATGAGGATCTGACAAATAACTTGCATCTGCAAAGCCAATTATTTCATCCTTTGAACTTCTGGGATAAAACAATTCTGAATCGATTGTTCATTGGAGATAACGAAATATTTGTGTAATCTCATTTCAATGTCTTCGTGTTAAAGATGAGTTATATCTTGCCAATAGATTTGTAACAAATGTTGTATTTGGTCTATACAATTAGCAAGATACATAAGGGCTCCAATTGAACTTAAGTATGGTACTTTTGGACCAAGTATCTCTTCGTTCTCTTCAAAATGACGAAATTGATCTTTTTTAACATTTAGTGATCTGTTAACCATGAGGCTAGTGAGGGGATTTTCCTTGTCCATATTAAAATACTTCAAGTCCTTTTTTGTATAATTGGATTGATGTACAAATATTGCACTATGCAAGTGTTCTATTTGCAAACCAAGATAGTATTTGGACTATCCAAGATCTTTCATTTCAAATTCTCTCTTTAGGTAATCAACTGTTTCTTGAATTTTCTTGGGAGTTCCAATAATATTCAAATCATCTACATAGACAGCAATAACTGCAAATCCAACTGTATTTTTCTTGATAAAGATACACAGACATAATTGATCGCTCACATATCCGTCTTTAGACAAATGCTCACTCAAGCAATTATACCACATGCGTCTAGGTTGCTTTAGTTCATACAATGATCAATGTAGTTTAATTGCACATAATTCTTTAGGTTTTGAGCTCATTGCTTCGACACCTTGATCTGTCAGAAATTTTTATATAAAAATATGTATCCAATGACCCATATAAATAAGTTGTTACAACATCCATGAGACACATCTCTAGATTTTTCGAAACCGTTAAATTTCTTAGGTATATGAACGTAATAGCATCCATAACAAGAGAATACATTTCTTCATAATCAATTCCATACCTTTGGGAAAAACCTTGTGCAACAAGATGAGCATTGTATTTCACAATCTCATTTTTTTCATTTCGCTTTCAAATGGTTTCAAAGCTTCAGGTGTGACAACGATAGGTCCAAATACCTTTCGTTTGTTAAGTGAACTTATTCAGCCTGTATGGCGTCTTTCCATTTGACCCCGTCGTGCCTCTTTTGACATTTAGATACAGATTTTGGCTCGAGATCCTTATTGCCATTATTAATTTCTTTTGATACTGAATACGAGAATATGTCATCGATATCCTTCATTTCATCTCGGTCCCATATTCTTCCATTACTCATGTAATTAATGAAAATATCATGGTTATCTTCGCCTTTAGGGCTTTCTTGGCTTTCTTGCTCGTGTGATTCTTCTAGAACACATTCATTTCATTTGAGGTTTTTCAATTCCCTTCCTTTTTCGAGGATTCTTATCTTTGGAAGCAATGGGTCGTCCACGCTTCAGGCGAGTTTTGGATTCATTTGAAAATTTCATTGGGTAGCCCGTTTGGAATTTCAATTCGAGTAGGAGCATTTGCAGGCGAGTTTTGGATTCATTTGAAAATTTTCCATTGGGTAGCCCATTTGGAATTTCAATTCGAGCAGAAGCATTTGCAGCAGCTATATGTGACCTTGTCATTCTTTTTATGTTTGTAAATACGTCTGGCAATTGATTTTCTATATTCTGTAAATGTATGATCTTTTGAACTTCCAGTTCACATTGCTTTATGGGAGGGTGAAGGTGCAACAATGATGATGTGCACCATTTGATATCTTTTCCCGTTCATTTCTCTTCTTCACCTAAAGGTGAGAATATTTCTTCAATAAAATGACAATCGAAAAACGTGAAGTAAAAATGTCTCTTGTTTTTGGTTCAAGGTACTTGATTATCAAAGGTGATTCATACCCAACATATATTCTCAATCTTCTTTGTGGTCTCATTTTGTGCGTTGTGGTAGAGCATATATCGCACAACTAAAAACTCTTAAATGAGATAGATTCAGCTCTCGACCAAAATGCCAGCTAAAATGAGGAGTACTTATGATATGCACTTGGCCTATGGTGGATTTGTGCAGAAGCGTGTAAAGTAGCATGACCCCTTACACAAGTAGAGAGATTTGTTCTAATTATCAATGGTTTGATGATGAGTTGGATGTTTGATTAATGATTCAACCAAACCGTTTTGTGTATGAACATGAGCTATTGGATTTTTAACATCAATGCAAGTTGTCATACAATAATCATTGAATGCTTGATATGTAAATTCACCAGCATTATCAAGTATAACTTTCTTGATCATGTTATCTGGGAATTGTGCTCTTAATTTGATTATTTGCGCAAAGAATTTGGCAAATGCCATATTGCGAGTCGATAACAAACATACATGTGACCATTTGCTAGAAACATTGATCAATACGATAAAGTATTGAAATGGTCCACATGGTGGATGGATATGTCCACATATATCACCATGACTCCGTTCCAAAAATGATGGTGTAAGACCCCAAACCTTCATGTGTTTGAGTCACTTGCTTTGCGGACCGAATAACCATTACAACTCGTGTCTGACTTGATATGAGAATCTTGAGACGTGTAGGTAGGTCATTTTGAGACCTATACTTTAAGTTCTTTATGTTCCTCAAGATTTTAACTTGTTTAAGTTACAAGTTGTAACTCGACGATAATTGGAAGCCGACTCGGTTGAGTGTTCTCGCGTAGTTCTTTCTAGTGACCTCAGTCATAGCTTAGGTCATTACTTGAGTATCTAGAGCAGACTTTGAGTATTATACTTCCTAGGGAATAGATTCCCTAAGCCTAATCTTGCTTTGATGCTTAACGCATCGCATTCGTCTCTATCGCGTTGCGTGAGACCTAACCTCGCGTATGTCTCATCTTTTTGAATATCTCTACTCGTATACCATTATTGGACCTTATAGGAGTACTCTAGCCCATATCACAACCCTTCTCGTATGTTTTATAACATCGATCTTGATCATAGTATGTTTGGTTGAGAGTTCGGAAGTCTTCTTGCTTCATTTGACCTTTTGACTCTTAAGGTCTCTCGGTTTGTCTTTCCTTACCTCGTTTCGTGTCTTTGAGACTCGTGAGATGTCAACTTGAATCCTAGACCTTGTATTCTAGTCCTAAACATGTTTAATAATGTTCATTCATGCTTGTTGTATCTTTGTTCAACTTGTAGTTGATTCGTTTGATGTTCATCGCAAGTTTTGCCCTTCATTCCTCCTTGTTTCGGGTGATGTTCAGACCTGTTTCGGACATGTTATGAGTGTGTTAAACATCCCATATGGTTTGGGGTTGAGTTGGACACATTTGGGACTTGTTTTCAAGTCATTTTGGCCTTCCGACCCTAAGCGCCTCAACCTGGCGAGCGAGTGCACAAAATCCAGCAAGTCCAGGAAGTGAAAAGGAGACTGAGCGCTCGCTCAGCCTCTTGATTGGGCGACCGCCCAGCTCTGTTTTCCTGCCTATGGGATTTTCTGCAATTCCGAGTTTGTAACCCAATCAATCCATTAAACCTCCATCCTTAGTGACCCTAATCCCATGTATTAGACCTTAACTAAGTTTACCTAAACCTAAACCCTAATTAGGATCTTAATCCCACTCACCCTCCATGTGACATGTGGATTCCCACTCACTCTCCTTGTGACATGTGGATTTCCACCCACATTTGCATGTCATATATAAGCTCTTTCCTCCCTTGTGGCTGTCATAAACCCCCCATTTGCAGCCATTTCTTACTCTCTCTTCATGAACTCAAGTGTGTGAATGGTGAGGTGAGATTACTAGGTGTTTCCTCCATATCTTGAGCTCTCGAGTTCCGATTTCCAATCCGAGACAACTTAATCAAAGCTATTGACGAGGAGCACGATTCTCACCAATTAGATTTCCTTTATTTCATCTTTTTCTAAGCTTAAGATATGCTACTAATCTAAAGCCTTTTTGGAACCTAGGTTATCTTGCATGATAGTCTTTACTAAACTTGTTGCTACCATGCTAGGGAAGACTTCTTCCATGCCAAAAACTTGATTTGAGACTTGTTAAAAATCTGGAGATTTTGGGTCTTTGACCTAAACTTGCACATTTGAGTTTGTGTCTAGTTTCAAAGATGTTATTTATATGCTTTGGAACAACTATTGTGAATGGACTTGTTGTAATTAACAACTTCCTTGAGATGATTATTATAGGGCTTTACAAAGTATAAATTGTGTACTTGGATGGCTAAGATTTTTATTGTGTTAGTAATCTAACCCCATTTGGAATAAAAAACTTGGAAGAGATCTTTTGAAATGTCTAAGGCGCATTTGAACTCTATTTACATGAAACTTAGTATCTTGACTCAATGGAGTTACAAGAATGTTTACTATAGTCTATACGACTCTAGGATGTAGTCCTACGAGTTTTGGGAAATGATTTGACCACAAATGTGTGATCTTAAATTGAAAGGGTTTAAGTATGATTTGTGATTGTTGATACTTTGGGACTTCAATTGAAATCCCGGGACTTGTAATAAGGTGACCTACCCTTGTTTTGGACCCTATGGTTTTAGGGTTATTGAAGCTGGGAATCCCGACTCTCAAAAGTGGCTTTGTGTGCATGCATTCACGTTGACTTGTCTATGACCTTACTTGGGAATCTTGTTAATATCCTTAGAATCTGGAATCGTGTCGTGATAATTATTATATAGAAAGAATATTCAATTGTATATGCCTTAGTACCCTCTATGATGAGTTTACTTGAGATTATGACTTATAAGTATATTTTGTGTCTTATCTACATGATTATCCTCCTATTGAATTATCAACATGCTCGATTTACGAATTCCATTAACAGGTAGAATTACGAATTTGAAATTGAACTAAGCTTGATTTGACAACAATCAACTTAGGCTTTTCTTTTATACTTGACTTAGTGATTTTGAAATACGGTTCCTAAATGGAACAAGAACCTAGCCATGCATCAACCGAGAACATAGAAAGGAGTCTTGGAACACATATAGTACTCAAACTCTATTTTATTGGAAGTATAGAAATGACTCGACGAAGTCGATGCTAGTAAGTCATTAAACAATGTCGGCTCAACGATCAATCCTTACAACGCTTGACATCCGTTTAACTAGAATACTAGTTTCGAGATTTTTTATTTAATTCATGATCACACTTGATTGTTAGTCATAAAGTATAACATGCCTACCTGACTTGGATGAGACCGCTCTTATCGTGCTCGTCCTCACTTGATCCCTTAAATGAATAAACATTTACTTGTTCCCCATTAAGTCCAACTAGCGTACTTGTCTTATCATGTCTTGTCTTCCCTGGTTGACAATACATCACTGTTACGAATAATGAGATTCGTGATAGTGATGGGCTACCGAACCAGATACGTGTAAACCCCTCCATTCTTGATATCTTTGGAGAAGAGTACCTTGTGTAACCATTAGGACACTTGGAATAATACTATCCTTGGTCGATGTACCATCTCGTACATCCGACATCACATTCCTGTTAACATTTTATATTGCAGGAGCTACGCTGCGGCACCAGATTTATATCATATCCTCTTATATGTGGATTTCTTCTAGTACTTATGTGAAATCAAAGTGCTACCATGAATATGTGAGCTAAATGCTTATATGTACTTGTTCTTGGTCGCTTGATATTCGTGATGAGTCTGTGAACTGTTTGATATGTATATGTGTAGATATACATACTTCTACTTGATTATCCTATGACTGTCTTCATATGTATATATGTAGATATGCATACCTTTACATGATAAATTCCATGAATGAATTATTAGGTATAAAACGAGTTTATACACCTACCCCTGATGATTCTATGAGAGACTTGATATATGTATGTATGTGTGTGTGTATATATATATATATATATATATATATATATGCATACTTCTACTTAATTATTCTATGAGAGACTTGGGATGTTCTATATTAAGATATACATCCAGAATTATGATGATTCTTGTGACTTGCCTCCTGACTTGTTTGATTGTCTGTGAACAGGAGATTCACCATGGTTCATCTTGGTAGTCTGGTAAAGGAACGGTTGCTATACAGTACAACTCGACTTACTGGGTCTTCGTCGTTCTAACACGATATCATTTCCACTTATGGCAATATTTTATTTATGTTATATTGTTTAGTAGCAGCGTATTGGGTCATTATGACTCATTTCGTACTTTGTTTTCTAGTTGTAATTTCGGTAGCCGCGTTGAGGCCGAGTAGGTCGTGATTGTAGCAGACCGCAGCTGATCGATAACTAGAGCTTAGTTCGTGTGTTCGTGATTGTAGCAGCCGACATCCCCGAGTAGTAGCTTGTGGATTCCTATCTCATCTAGCATCATTGATTTGTATATTGTACTTTACTAATCTTGTGAGCTCGTTGTATTGTAAAGTTATTTAGACTTTACAGTCGGGTAGAACACTTGGGTTTTGATTTGGTTCTTCTTTAGGCCGACATGTTGTGTTGTGTCATTGTTCATAGTCTTCGTTTTTATATCCAGTTG
Source organism: Codonopsis lanceolata (assembly GCA_013146195.2). Taxonomy (NCBI): domain Eukaryota; kingdom Viridiplantae; phylum Streptophyta; class Magnoliopsida; order Asterales; family Campanulaceae; genus Codonopsis; species Codonopsis lanceolata. The sequence continues at coordinate 73,734,221 of CM028379.1, read as the reverse complement.
TCTAGCTCCCGGGCACGCAGTAGCTTTGGAGCTTTTTCTTTATTCTAGTTGTTATCATTGTCGGTTAACCTCAATATACTTTAGCCGTGGGTAATTGTTATATCAGGTTGGTTCCTTGTTGAAACGTTGGCCTGGAGTGCCGATCGTTTATTTAGCGTCTGCAATGTTGCAGCACGCGAGTTTTGTTTTTCCCCCTTTGTGAGATTTATGTCTCTCTTGGTCTCTTGACTTTGGTTTTGAGCTTCGCAACTTAGGACTTCCTTTCCTTATCGCTTCCACAGATTCGATTTTTTGTAAACCCGTATTTTAGTACGGCTTTGTATTTGTGTGTCAATCTTATTAGCTCGACTGTCCGACTCGCACTACCGATTTACAAGTGCTTGTCCTCTTCTTGCCTTGTCCTAGCGTCGGGACCTTGGGATTCTGTTTCAGAATCCGGGTCGGTCCCCACAGATGGTGATTCACTTCCAACTTTGGTTGGTGATGGTCTTATTATTAATTTTCCTTGAGAACCAGCATCACAAGAGAGTTGACCAGATTGAAAAATCTTTTGGTTTTTCAATGGATGACCAATAGAATTCTCAATAATTCTTCGCATCAATTGAACCTTCGCATCATTATTGAACCGAGCCTAAATGCCCAACCGATCATAGCATATGATTCAAATAAATGTTTCTTATATTTGCACAAGACAATCCGTATGATTCAAATATTCTTATATAAAACGAACAATTTTTCAAGACAATATCCGATGATAAAACGAACAACTTCTAGAAGTGTTTGATGTAATGCAAAGATATTCATTATTCTCTACGTTCATAGTTTCAATATGATATCCGCTCAGAAGAATCTTTTTAAAACTTAAAAAGTTTATTTGAGATTCAGGAGAGAATAATGCATTACTTATCATGAATTCCGTTCCTTCACGCATTAGAAAAATTGCTTTTCTAGATCCCTCAATTATTTTTGCACTACCAGATATAGTATTGACGTTTGCCTCGTCAATTTTCAGATGAGAAAAATATTTTGTATCCTTAAGTATGGTATGTGTAGTAGCACTGTCCGTGAATTCTGATAAAGCTCAACTAGATGTTTTGCTGTACGGCATGTACGTGACCAATGACCTTTCATACCACCTCGATAACATGAATTCTCTATGTTATTCAAGTGCTCATTTTGTCTACTTGATGATTTGTCTTTATCATCTTCTCTGTTCCACTTCAAGTGTCGAGAGAAATGTCTCTTATAGGGATGATGATTATCGAAATTTTGATTATTATTTTTCCCACGGCCTCAACCTCGATCATGACCTCATTCGTGACCCCGGCCTCATCCACGATGGTGACCTTGACCTTGGTTTCGACCACGTCCTTGCCCTATCGTACATATTTGCATTCGTTTCAGGGAATGAGGCTTAACTAGTTGGATCCACTTGTAGTGTGCTTTTGGGAGAATGACAATTCTCTAATGGTTATATCTTTCTTTCAAATTTTCTCAAAAAAAAAAAACGAATGGATCTTTTACACTAAGGTACTCAATTTTTAATTTTTCGTGGACGTGGTATTAGAGAAAAATCATTGCCCTAGCCCGATCTTTCATTGATGCATTATTTGCTTTCTTAATTGTATCTTCAATGTCCATGACATCTAGATATATTTTGGCATCTATAACACATGACATGTAAAAAATTTTCAGTGATGTCCAATCTTTCAAATGCAAGCTTAACGAGGTTTGACATTGTGAAGAACTATAAAAGAAACAAACATATTAATAAAAAAAAATTCATGAAAGAAAATTCATTTAAAGCTTAACACAATAATTATTACATGTTGATACCTATTACTAGTGCTAACAAAGGATACATGATACAAAGACCACAAACGAAAATCTAAAATTATTTTGGGGAATAATTGACACTTAAAACTAATATGGTATACGCGATAACTAGTATGATAGAAAACATCAACATTGGGTTTAACATATTGAAGAAGAGAATATAATATTGAGAATTTATAAGGAGGTAGTAAAATGTGGGCGAACTGTCAAGATGTTGGTGTATTTATGGAGTAAAAATTACTATTTTTGACCGTTAACAAGCCAGTGAAGAAAAAGAAAAAAACAGTAAAATTTGTGATTTAATAGAATTACATTTATATTATGTATAAATAAAAATCTTATTCGGAGTAATAAATTGATTACAAATAAAGTAATTTTGTATGTCATTTTTACCGATGACCGTTACATTACTATTGTTTGTCATGCACATTTATTCATGTCACACTACTCGGCAAGCCTTTGGGGAAGATGTTTGAAAATAAGTAATAAAATTATCCATATAACAAATAGAAAGCATAACCATTGTCATTTCACCATATATTATAGATGGTGGCAGAACCATCCTTTTTATAATAATGGTAATATAAGATATATATTAAAATAAATTTGTAGTAGTAACATAAAATAAAACATTTTAGCGGAAATTCTTACCGATGAAATTGTTAAAGAAAGATTAGAGCGTTCGTGCTGATAATGCAATATAATATAACATGTTTTAATAAATTTTATAGTGTGCGTAGATTTAGATTTTGAAAGCACTCAAGATTATTGGTCACAAAATATGAGAAGAGGTAAATGATGGAATGAGAAAGAGAGAGTAAACTGAAAAGTCGAAGGGTTAACTATGAATTAACTTCATAGTGCCCAATATATATAGCCGAATCAATTGTGTTATAATTATATAAATCTATTGTTTGTGTGCCAAACTTTCAAAGTTTGACATGACAAACTTCCTTCATGTAAGAATGTTAATGTTCGCAATATTTATGATCTTTGTTCTTTTGTATTTGTCATAACATACACGACCATATAAAAATTATTGGTCCTTGTAATACTTATCCTTAAAATATAATTGTCGACTTGCGTACTCATTGTTTATTCTAAAAATCTATTTAAGGGTCTAGTCAATACAATTAGTTCACTTAGGTACCCAAAAATAACATATTTGTTTACCTAGTGTCTATGACCAACCAAGACTTGTCAAGTATTAGGCTCACAACCAAAACTCACAAATTCTAAGAGTCAAGGTGGTAAAAATCAAAGAAGAGAAACCCATGCCCCCTGTCTATTGTTTGAATAGAAATTAGAATACACACATACTGATTAGCCACTTAGGTTGATTACGGTCCAAGTCCTCAATTTGAACCTACTTTCTCCTTCTCAATTCAATAAGTAATGGCACCCTACACATTCATTGTCGAGAACACCAAAGCATTGGTCCATATCATTTTCACAACCAAGAGAAACTTAATTGTGGGAACATGATTGTTACCTGACATTAAAAAAAAATAGGCAAATGATATTACATGCTAGAACTTGTGATATTATTACGAGCTTTGGTGTTAGAGCATTTAGATGATTAAGTTGGTGATGATTTGGAATGTTCATGACATTACTTAAAAAAATAACATATTTGATCTAACAGTGTAGAGATCTTATGAGATTTGATCCAATTGCACTAACACTAAAGCTTGTAATAATACCACAAACTCTAGCTCGTAATATCATACATCTTAAAAATACGATAAAGATATGCGGTCAAATTATATCCGACCTTTCTTGGTCAGAAAGGGTATTTTAATCATTTACCAAGGTAAAAATGTCTAATATACCCTTAATTAGTTGGTTAAGCGACCAAATGAGTGAATATATAAAAGATGAGTTATTTAAACAACCAAGTGAGTTGTTTAAGCGACCAAGGTATAAAGATGAGTTGTTTAATGACCACGTGAGTCGTTTAAACAACCAAGATGAGTAATTTAAATGACTGATTTAAGTCGTTTAAATGATATAGTTTAAGTGCAAAATAATAACTCGTGCGATTCTGACTAGCCAGTATCTGGTCATTTAGCACGGTGCTTAAAAATATTGGTTCTTCTACTATGAATAGACTTGAAATCTATTATCTCATCCCGCGTCACACCTTTTGTCCCATTAAATCTTAGTCTTACATATGTCCTTATAAAAAGAATTCCGAGTAAAGTAACTAGGACATGAGTAGGGTTAAGATTCAATGAGATAGAGTGTGTGACATGGGGTTGAGGTGGTCTCCTGTAAAACGGTCTTACAGATCCTTATCCGTAACACAGATCTATCCAAGTTAAATGAGGCAAAATTCAGAAATCTTAATGCAACCCCTTAGTTTTTGAAGATTACAGTGCCCACCCCTCATGTTTATATATGCAGAGTGTCACGTTTTCCTATTAACAGTGTCACTTTGTAGTATAAAATGTGTCACTTTTGGCCTTAGAAGTGTCACTTTGCATTTTTAATGAAAATTATATTTTTTTTCCCTAAAAATGTGTTACCTTTTGGACTTAAATATGTCACTTTTAGTCTTAAATGTGTTACTTTTACTTTGAAAATTATCTCATTTTTTTTATAAATGAAAACCATTACGTTTGGCATTAAAGTGTTACTTTATAACATTTAAAGTGTCATTTTTAGCATTAAATATGTTACTTTTAACCCTACAAGTGTCATTTTACCTTATAACTAAAAATCGTCGTTATTGATCTTAAAAGTATCACTTTTTAGCATTGAAAGTGTTGCGTTTTAGTATTAAATGTGTCACTTTTGACAATCACCGTTAGTTTTTAAGTGACACTTTTTAGTATTAAATTAAATGTGTCACTTTTTAATAGTAAGAGTGTTACTTTTTAGTATTAAGAGTGTTACTTTGTATTTTAATGAGTATTATAATAAATTTCCCTTTATAGTGTCACTTTTAACATTAAAATGTGTCACTTTTGTGTTTTCAATGTATCACGTTTGGCTATAAATGTGTCATTTAACATTTCGTCAAAGTCCGTTATGATCCGTCAAGTATCCCAAGGCAATTGATACTAACTGATGGCTAACGGAGCTGACAAAGGATTAAACTGCAAGACGTGGGAAACATAATAATTTTGACAACAAACATTGAAAGTGCAGGGGCACCAGAGCAAATAGAGGAACTTCTCATTAATGAGCATTAAAACATAATAATGTGGCTGGGAGGTTTCGAACCAACTAGAAGGTTTCGAGCCAATCACCACCTCGTGCTAAATCTTAAATCATCTACTTTAACAAACTCGGCTAACCGGTTATTGTCATATTTATTGACATATTTAGTTATTAACTTGCAAATTCTTAAATGGGGCTCCGTCTTATGGATTTAGGATTCGTAAGACCATCCTACACAAGTCTTTGCCCACGGGGTTAGGTAGAAGATTTGAATACCAACAAATACACCATTTAAATTTTAAATCTCTTATTCTTAAATATGTTTTGCATGTTACTAATTTGCAACAAAATCTTTTTTCTAATCCTCAATCATGTCAAGATAATAGTAGCTGTTTTGACTTTTTTGGTTTTCTGTAAAGGACCAACACACAGAGGACATGACTCCCTATTAGTAACTCAGAGTAAGGGTGGCAATTTGAGGCACGCCACGATTGATCGACATGAATACGGCACGAAATTATAGGGTTTGGGTTGGGGTTTATCGGGTTCGGATCGTTATAGGGTCAACACGATAAGGCACGATAAAAAATGAGTTGTTATCGGGTTAGCTTGATAAGCACGGTAAGACACGACAACTAAAATATATATGTTTTACAAATATATTTTTTTAAATTTTACTATGGGTTATTCACTTCTTTTGAACTATTTTCATGATTATTTCATAGTTTTATCATTTGAACATTTATGACTATTAAACTATTTGACTATTTATATTGATAAATTTTCAAAATATGTATTAAAAAATCAAAATTATATATTTTATAATATTTATTGGGCTTAACGTGTTTAACGGGTCTGACTAAATAAATCGTGTTTTTTTGCTTATCGTGCCTATCGTGCGGTGTCGTGCTTTTCGTGTTTTTATCGTGCCGTGTTCGTGTTCGTGCTTATCGTGTTGTGTTGTTATCGTGCCGACTCGATAACAACCCAACACGATCGATTTGCCACCCCTAACTCTGAGTGATCTCTATTCAACTTTCTTTGATGGCCTCCTCTATACATGTCCTTGCATTCTGGCCTCTGTTTGTGTGTCTAGAGATACTTGGCACGGTGGCTTGGATCATGCTAACTCTAGGACTCTTCAGTACTTACAATTGTTAGGATTTTAGTCTTCAAATTCTGAGTTTATGGAGTTGTGTAATGATTGTCGGTCAAGCACTTCATTATGATGTTTGGACACATCCAATTTCATCCAGTTTTAGTTTCAAGTATTACTAGATCTTCGTGTTCGTGCCTATGACACGGTGTCAGTATATCTGATTTCGTTAATTGAAACGCCAACGTCTAAATAGAAGGTGTGACTTAAAAAAATGTTACAGTTGAGGGGTACATTACTTCAAGTGGTAGTTGAAGGGCGCTATTCGAACTCTACCCATAATTGAGGGGGATTATTTATAAGGATTTATATGTAACTGACCTATGAACGTGTTATTTTGCGACAAAATCAACCCCCATGACCAGATAGTTTCAGTCAATCAATTGAGCTCTATTGTGAGATTATATTAATGTAAGGTTTATGTTTTGTAAAGGGTAATGGTTTGGAAGATTAATCTCAGGGAGTGACTGCTCATAGTATTAATTGTAGGGGGTGACTTTGTAATAGGGTGAGAGAAAATAGAGAGTTAAAAGTGGATAACTACTCTCACACATGTGAATGTGAGAGTGAATCCCAACCATTAATTTTTTTTAAATAATTTAATCTCAAACTCTAAATAGCTTTAGTCAATTGCACATGTGTGAGAATGAGCTCTATTGTAATATAGATGTTCACTTCATAAATGACCACTCTCGCGTAATTCAGTTGCTTCCGAAGACGACAAAACCAACGTTTTACACATTTTTGTAATTTTAAAGAAAACATTGAAAATCTTTCAAGCTGATGAAAGGCGGGAATATGACAATGGAATTTTACAAAAAAAACAAAAATAATGTGATACCCCATTTCACATCGGGTAGATGTGAGATTTGTGTGTGATTTATAAAGTGGCCACATATTACTACTGAGCACCAACATCATCCATGGACTTTTGGGTCAACTTGTAGTGGGCCTGATGACCCAAAGTGTTGCGTGCTCAGTGGGCTAGTGTGTGGACTACACGTAATGGAATGATCTTTTGGGTTCAGGCCGTTACAAATGGAATCAAAATGGGTTCCGACCGAAAATGTGGGATCCAGATATGAGACTTGTGGTTCGGCCTTGATGAGGACGCCAATGATTTAAGTGGGGGGAGATTATGATACCTCCATCCCACAACGGGTCAAGGATTTAAATGGGGGAGATTGTGATACCCCCATCCCACGTGTGAGACTTGTGTGTGATTTATAAGGTGGTCACACAGTACTACTGAGCACCAACATCATCCATGAACTTTTGGGTCGGCTTGTAGTGGGCCTGATGACCCAAGGTGATGCGTGCTCAGTGAGCCAGTGTGTGGGCTACACGTAGCAGAACGACCTTTCGAGCCGAGAGCGTTACAAATAGGGTGATAACCGGGCCGGTCTCATGTGATGAAATTATAACCAGAAAAGTCCCCTATATTTGTTTTAAACCACTAAAGTACACTTTTAGAGACAAAATGACGAAGATGCCCTTAATGAAGGAAAGACGTGTGGACAAAGCCACAGGCCAAATTTGGGCGTCGTAAGGAAAAAAAATTGAGTGTCGCTCAAATTTTTGGGCGTCGCAATGTAAAAAATTAGGCGTCGCTCAAAATTTTGAGAAAAACTTTGGGCATCATTGCCTCCAATTTGGGTGTCGTTGCTATGGCCAACATACCCACTTCATATGCAACACAGGAAGAACAGAAGAAATAAATGAAAACGTGACTCATAAGCTCAAAAACAACAGGATTTATATTCACTGTAGCTGTCATGATAATGATTTTATCCTTCATATGCAATGCCACTAAACTTGCATGATGTGCGTCGTTGCCTCCAATTTGGGTATTGTTGCCTCAATTTTGGGTGTCATTGTCATGACCAACACACCCACTTTATATGCAACATAGGCAGAACAAAAGAAATAAATGAAAACGTGACTCAAAAGCTCAAAAACAACATGGTTTATATTCATTGGAGTAGCCATAATAATGATTGTACTCTTCATATGCAATGCCACCAAACTTGCATGCTAGGTGTCGTTGCCTCCAATTTGGTCATTGTTGCCTCAAATTTGGGCGTCATTACCTCCAATTTAGGCGTCGTTGTCATGACCAACACATCCACTTCATATGCAACATAGGCAGAACAGAAGAAATAACTTCTACTTCTGTTAGACCATCAACATGAGAACACACGCATATTGCCAAAATCATTAAATTGGGTTCTCTACCCAAATCCAACCGACGCAACAATTGGAGCCAACGACTCAACAATCGGAAACAATTGAAATCCACCATGGCTAGATTCCAGTACTACACTTCCACTACTACACTTACAGCTTCTTTGAGGGAAGAATTGCTTCTTCTTTTGGCGACATGAACAATTTTCCCGAGAGCTTCTTCTTTTTGCAAAGACTCCCACTTCATCTGTCTCACCAAGTAAACAATTGAAATTGCAGTTGATGTTGGCGGTTGGGCTAAAAGGATTTGATGCAGAAGTAATTTGATTTAACAAGAGAGAGGAAGAGAGGAAGAAAGGAAGAAAGGAAGAAAAAAACAAAGGAGGAACGAGAGAAATTGAGAATGGTGGACATTTTAGGAAAAAATAAATAAAAAGGGATTTATGCGATTGAAAATAAAAAAGAGATACTGTAGCGGTTATAAGTTTAGAAAAAAGGTACCAACCCGCAATTATTCCTTACAAATAATCTTCAGCAACATGGTATTAAATGTCGTGCTCGGACACCCCCCCCCAACAATATGGGAAAGCTAAACAAAAGCACAAACATACATCGTAAATCTAGAACGTTTTGAATCCAAGCCATTCAAATATTGGATCGACGCAAACATGGTTCTTGTTTACACTAGTGGACATGTTATATTTAACGATTCAGATTGTCTTATTTCTAAACTTACTTCTGAAACAATTTCTTCTCTTTGAAACATGACACATTCATCTTTTTGACCACCATGAGTTCTCAGTTGAGCTCACACTCCATTCCCAGGTTGTTTCCAACCTCGCCTTCTATGCCTACCGCCTCATCGCCAAATGCCGTTCAATTATCATTTATTGCGATAATGTACTGTTACAAACATATTGAGATTGATTATTTTTTCCATTTTGTTCGTGAAAAGATTGCTTCTGACAATGTTGTGGTTTGTTATGTTTCTACTGCTGATCAAACTGAGGATATATTTACAAAGGGTTTGTCATCTTTAATTGCGGTTTTCTAGTTTATGGAAAGAGACTTTTTCTTGAATCAGTCTAATCAAATAACTAGACTATTCTACAACTCAACTGTTTTCAGGCAGTGAGTTAGAAAGAGATTTTCAACTGAAAACAGTAGTTTAAAACTGTAATACCCCGAAAATACTAGTATAAAATGTTAAATTATAATTTAATCTCTTTTCATTGTTTTGGGCTAATATAATTATTTTGAGCCTAGTTTCGGTTTTGGATAAATTTCGAAATTGGGCCGTTAAAAAAAATAAATAAATAAATAATAATAATAATAATAATAATAATAATAATAATAATAATAACAACAACAACAACAATAATAATAATAATAATAATAATAATAATAATAATAATAATAATAATAATAATAATAATAATAAATCAATCACAAAGAAGACTTAAAATAATATTATAATATTAAATAACAACAATGTTAAGGATAATACCTCCACATGATTATCCTTACCTCTACCGTGTTGGTCTCCGAAAAGAAGTCTTCCCACTCGGTTGAACAAAGAGTCCGGATATAATCAATCACAAAGTGGGTTGTAACTTATAAGTTATCCTACCGGTGCTTTGGGGTTCTGTTTTAGTAGAGTCGAGAGAGAGAGGGAGAGGCGTCGACGGCAAACCGGCTGCAAATTTTGGTTGTGCGTGTGCTCCGTCGAGGAAACCGAGGTAAACCCACCTTCGCCTTTGTTTTTCCATGTAGCCAAGATTTGGTAAGATAGAGATTTCATATATCAGATTAAGATGGGTTCCTTAATATAATCTGTAATTTTTTTTTGTTTGAAACCAAAACTGTGAAGTGGGTCTTTACGAACGCCTTCTGCGAGTTTTTTTTTTTTTTTTTGGTTGAAATCAAGTTGTAAATCTTTTCAAAAGCTTTGGTATGGAAGTCTTGTTGTTTTAAGAAAAAGTGTATAGTATATAGATAGATATATAAGTAATGTTTTGGTGGAAGAGGTAAGCATATGGATACATCTTTTTTCGTGGCGAAGAAGATGAGTTTCAAAAAATTACAGTTTTTCCCCTACGCTTTTGGACATAGTTAACCACTTCCAATTAATTACAAAATGACCCCTTAACTCTTTAACAGTTAATTAGTTGTCATTAATATTATTTTTACTTTTGTTGGGTTATTTAAGTTCAGAAATAATAAGACCCGAAATTCAGAATTTTAATTTTAGTGTTTTGTTTAAATTAGTTTTGGGACGTGGACAATTAAAGTTTCAATTGCGGTTCGAGATTTTGTCGTGAGCACACCTTAACAAGGTAAGGGATTATGTTTCTTTTAGGTTCTTTGAAAAAGTATAAAAAAATACTTTTAATGTAGGCTTCCGCAAAATTCTTGAAATTATTCGTTCTTTCATTTGCCATGTCCGACCTCATGTCGGTAGTTACTTTGACTCCGTCGTTAGCTTTATTGAATATCTTCGTTATACCTTCGTTTTCGCAAATTTCATTTCTACTTTGATTTTCATGAAATACCTTTGTGATTGAGAAATTTCTCTGCATTTGTAAACCTTGTCGGTATACTCTTTGGTATTAAAAATGACGAATTTTATATGAATTACGTTTTAATAATAGTACATTGATAGTACTATTCATGTTTTGAAATTATTTATGATCACTAAGTATGAACAACCCGTCACGGGGATTTTCGTGACAACATTTGAAATAATTTAAGTTGCACCACTTGGCCTGTGAGTGCGGTTATTCGGATATACCTTAATTTGTGTATCCTTCGGGGGATTCCTGTACCATACGGGGGATTTGTTTACCCTTCGGGGAATTTGGTTCTTGGTCAATAGACCCTTATGTGATCTAAATAAATATTTTGATATTCGATTATTACTGGCCGGTATGGGACAGTCGGTAATAACAAACTTATTTGATTCATATTTGTTCTGTTTGAACTCTCCAATTAAAAAGGGATTTTTAAGTCTTTCGTTACCTATCTTTGATTTTTGCAAATTATTAAATTTCTAAATTTTGTTTTAACTTACAGCACGATTATTCTTTGAGTCACCCCTCCTTAGAAACCGGAGGCGGCGTATGATTCTTGAGCTTTGTTCGCTCACCCTTCACAACCCTCTTCTTCCAGGTCGAAATTAAGGACAAAGCTTGAGGTAGAGGATACCCGTGAAGGAAACAAGACTTATAGGGCGAATTTATAAGTTTTGAAATTTATTGGAGACATAGTTAATTTTGGTATACTTTGTTTCGTAAAATTATTTTGGATGACTGTATTTCTAAATTGGAGACTTTTGTAATTTCTGATTGGGTGACGTTTGACTAGTCTTTAATTAAGTTTGAAATTGTAGTGACGTAGCCAAATTTTGACACATATAATAGACCCAAGGTTTTGGGGCGTTACAAAAACCTTTCCAAAAGTTTTACTGACAACTAAAAACCTTATCAAGACAATAACCTCAGATTTTCTACAAACGATGACTAAAGCAAACAACTAAACTTAGTTGAGATATCTGGACTTTCCAAAGGTGTGTGCTGATGTGGAACATCTCATGGAGACTTAGAAGACAAAGAGATATAGAAGAATCAGCACATGGGAAATGTACCAACACTCCAACAGATCAGTACATCGAATAGTGGCTTTGTGGCTTTGTTTCATTTTTCCTTTCATATTTACATTCATAGTATTAGTCTGTTTTCCTTCCTTCTTCACATGAATGGGCTGCCTATATAAGTGGGTCAGACAAGAGCTGTAGGAATGACTTGATTTCTAGAATTATTAATCAGATTTGGTTCTTCCTGTTTTCACTCAAAGTTTCTTGATTTGGAGATTCTTTTGAGTTTAATTTTCTGGGTTTTGTTCGTGTAACAACTCCCTGTTCTTCGAGACTCGCTCTCGTGCAGCGTTTTCTCTGATACGCTTCCGCCATCATGTGCTATGACAAATCTCAATAAATCTCAATCACTATGATATCAAATAAAGAAGTAAAGTAATTAAAATAACTAAATAAGAGTGTAAGAGAGATTTATAGTGGTTCAAAGGCTTTCATCACAAGCCCTCCTACGTCCACTTTCTTTCTTCCAACTCGGACGAAGTTTCCCTATGATTTTCATGGCAAACTAAGCTCCAATGCTTGTGCATTTAAACTATGTGGCAGAGCTAGTAAAACTGGAAACATGTACAAACTCTAATCTTAGAGCTTCTTCTGTTTAAGATCACTGGAAACTTGATTTATGAAACTCAAAAAAAAATTTGATAGGTAACTGTGACACCTTGTTGGTATGGGGATTGGAACCAAGGATCTCGAGGTCTTTGCTTAAGTGTCCTTGCTATCTCTCCCATCCCATCTTTTTTCTGCCCCAATTGTTTTAGAACCTTCACAAATACATTCCATATCAAGTCCAAATTTCCCAAATGTGTTTCCACACCTTGCATAATTTTCCAAATAAGAGCTTGAGATCACACAAGCTCTGAAAGTCCAAATATCTCCCATGTAACATACTTTACCTTGTTGACTTGTTTGAAGTGATTGTGTATACAGAAAATAAGTTCATTTATGCACAGACTGATGACATATTTTATTTTACTGAAAACTTGACCAAACTAATTAAGAGGGAAAGATAGTATTTTGAATTTATCAACCCACTAATATCTAAAAGTAGTACATGTCCTAGCATTTAAACAATTTTACACTTGAATGTAATAAACGATAGATTTGGAATTTAGAAGATCACTTTTCAAAGAGCACAGTCATTTTGGAGAAACTCTCTCACAGGAGAATAACTTTTGAATTATGGAGGTGTATACATTAGAGCTTGGTATATCACTTCAAATTTCCCATGTTGAGTTGCATTTTACTTTAAAATAGTTATATCTGGTACCTATTTCTCGAGTAACTACTGCAAATGGTCTAAGGGCTCGTTTGTTGTGGCTGATGACTTATGACTTATGGCTGATAGCTTAAGCTGATGGCTGAATGGCTTTTGGCTGATTGCATGATAGACTGTTTGTTAAGATGTTGAAAAATTTGTTTATGAGTTGTTATATTTTTTGTTAAAAAAACTTCAAAATTAGTATTCATATTTTTATGTATATTTCATAAAAGGATGAAATGAGGATAATCAAATATTTATTAATAAATAGTTGTCTTCATCTTTAAAAAAAAATCATAAAAGCTCAAAATTTTAGCTTTTTGGCTTTGGCTTTTCCATGCATAAAGGGTGTTGTACCTCACTTATTGGCTTTTGACTTATAAGTTGAAACAAACACTCTAAATATGGCTTTTCAAAAGCCAAAAGCCAAAAATCACTCCAAATAAGCTGCAACAAACGAGCACTAAGTGTAATTGCGAGAAAAGTTCAATATAAGGTATGAAGAAACTTACAGAATTTTGGTGATGACTCCATGATCTACAACCCCGTCAAGTTTATCAAGACGTTCTGCTACTTCAGCTGCAAGTTCAGGGATTAGGAATATTCAGAAGCATAGACGGGGATCAGAATAGACAAATCACATAAAGAAACACTACCAAGGTTTTGTGTTGGAGAGGTAAATAGGACATCGAGAACATTATGCCATTCTCTTGTCACGAGTTGGAAGTCACCTCCTAGCGGATCAGCATGCCCTATAGATGGTCTCCTCCACACCTTCACAAACAAAAGGAAAAAGAGTACATATAAGAGTTCTAAAACTACCAGATAGAAAGTACACATGAAAGTTTTCCTTCATATGAAAAAACTAGCCAGGCACGCCTCATCACCCTTGATGTGATCATAGGGTCAAGGATTGACACTTTACAAATTAAGGGACTCGAGAGTCAAGTTTGGGAAGCTAGAGGAAAGTTTTGTTGCACCAACAAATCAACAAAGGAAGTAAGGAACAATCTTTTGGTATTTCTAGGTTTAAGTCAATAACATTGTAATCTCCCCCCAACCTTTGGAGTTCCCCTAGTGCACGAATCTGTAGTTTACTTTTAGTATTTGTGAGTCTATAAAAGGCATGCTAAAACACTTTTGTAAGACATCTTGGATCATATATGCTAAGTGTATTTCTTGAGTGTTTAAACACTTATTCACAAATAGATTTTGTGAGTTTTTAGGTTTCTTAGACTGGAAACCTACCTTGAACTTATCAAGCTCGTTTGAGTTGAGGGACGTGTTAGGTGGGTAGGTGGGCAATAGCATCGACGGTTCTCGTTTGCACCCTGAGGTTCCTAGTCAATTGCGACTAGTGGGACAAGGGAGACTCTTATCCATCCTTTAATTTTCTGTTATAATTTCGTTATTCCGTTGTCTAATTCCGCGTTTTTTGTTTGTCCTTGAGGTTCCGAGTTCTTCAATTCGATCTTGGAAGGAATCTGTATCCGTCATCGAGGTAGGGTTCACATCAACCCTTGCCTTCAACTAAATTCATTTCTCTAGTAGTAAATTTGACTCTACGTACTGAAAAGTCATGTCTTCTTCATTGGGACTTATTTGTTTCCCTTACCTTAGACAATATCTTCAAACTCAAGGACATTTTTGTGTCCCTCGATCGGAGCGCAAGACAGGTCCATCTACATCCATATATGTCTTTTTAGAAGATCACATTTACACAGCATGTCCCTCTATAATGGTTATTTAAGACAAAACCAAAGAAATATGAAAAAGACAACCAAAGAAATATGAAAAGACGTTACATATGTTTCTAAAGTCGTACTCCATTCATAGATCATCTAAAAGAAATCCGTATCAGTTTAAATTATTTCGATTGGATGAGCAAACGAGTGAGAAGCTATGCCCCAAAACTATCAATGTAACAAGTAAAACGATAGCTAGTACATATATATGTAAGTATGAATACATATATACATATAATATATGCTCAATCAAATATAAAGCTAGGGAGAGAGAGAGAAAGAGAGAGAGAGATATTATAATATGTAGTTAGTCCTTTAAATATACAAAAATTACCCGTATTGGTATTATGTTTAATTGAAAATCGACCGAAAATGCCAAAATAAAATTGACACATCGCCTGTACATGCCAACTTGGGACAGTAAAATGAGAGTAGGTACTAACCTTGGACCCTAAAATGCTATTGACCCTTTCCTTGGAGATGATTATCACATAAAATTACTATAATTTCTTATACTTAGTCAATGCATAGAAAACTACGCGAGTCATTTTCATTGAAACAAACGGAAGAGAGTAACTTTCAATATAGGTGAGTTGAGGAAATCGTGGGAGATAAAGAGAGCTTCATTGTTTAGAAAATAACTAATGAAGATAAAAAATTATAATTTATTTTCCTTAGAATATTCTAAAAGATGCTCCATTTTCTGAAATTACTAGACATCAAAGAATTCGGAAAACATTTTACGGACATGGTGACCTAAGTAAGCGGTACAAAGGGTGATTCGAGTAGTTTCCTAGAACAAAAGGAGCCTTCGAGATTACGAATATCAAACTAGGCAACTTAAACGAGAAGATAGTTTTTTCAAGCAGCCGTACAGTATGGGATCGAGCATTCATCTGAAAGTAGCTATAAAAACCACTCTTCTGTTTAGGGGTGCCAATTGGGTGTTAATGAATAGCTTTGGGTTAAGCTATTATCAATTAACATAATGGATAATTGTCTAACCCAAAGCTATTTATTAATACTCAATTACCACCCTTACTTCTCCTGCAACTTTTCCTTGAGCTTCTTTTTATAAAACCATAAAAAATTGAAAAAGATAAGTAGTTAAAAAAAAGATGACGATGTACCACGGTGATATGAAGGCCTTTACCAAGTCAGTTGTTTGAAATGGTACTTACTTTCTGGTGTCACTATTGGCTAATAACGTAAGGGTTCATATGATCGAAAGAAATGACATACCTTAGAGCATGGACAATGGTGTATCAAACATCGAATCAAATCAAATCATAGCTTATAATAGTGAATCTAAAATGTATTTAATCTAATTTAGATTTGATTTAGTTTGATTCGGATCAATCTATATTACAAAGAAGCTAGGTAATTGACTGAGGCTATTCAGAAGTCAGGATTTAATTTAATTTACTATCATCCTACGGCTGTCATTTATTTGAGTAACCTCCTCTTCTGGGTTTCCTTATACTGTTAGAATTAGGTTTCCTTATAAAACAACTAGGTAATTAACTAGGGCTATTCATAGGTTGAGATTAATTCTTTTACTGCAATCTCACGCTCTACATTTAATCTATATTACAAAGAAGCTAGGTAATTGACTGAGGCTATTCAGAGGTCAGGATTTAATTTAATTTACTATCATCCTACGACTGTCATTTATTTGAGTAACCTCCTCTTCTGGGTTTCCTTATACTGTTAGAATTAGGTTTCCTTATAAAACAACTAGGTAATTAACTAGGGCTATTCATAGGTTGAGATTAATTCTTTTACTGCAATCTCACGCTCTACATTTAATCTATATTACAAAGAAGCTAGGTAATTGACTAGGGTTATTCAGAGGTCAAGATTTAATTTAATTTACTATCATCCTACGGTTGTCATTTATTTGAGTAACCTCTTCTTCTGGGTTTCCTTATATTGTTAGAATTAAGTTTCCTTATAAAACAACTAGGTAATTAACTAGGGCTATTCATAGGTTGAGATTAATTCTTTTACTGCAATCTCACGCTCTACATTTAATCTAAATTGTAAACGTATTTTTCCAATTTTACTGCTTCTTTTTCTTCCAAAAATAGATAATTGTTCCAATAAAGGCATATTCTACGGCTTACTTATTATTTACGATTTTACAGTTTTATATTTATTATTTTATGGTTTTACCGATATTGTTTTACTGAGATTTATTTCTTTATATTGTTAGAATTAGGTTTCCTTATAAAACAACTAGGTAATTGACTAGGGCTATTCATAGGTTGAGATTAATTCTTTTACTGCAATCTCACGCTCTACATTTAATCTAAATTGTAAACGTGTGAAAGACAGTTACTTTTTCCAATTTTACTGCTTCTTTTTCTTCCAAAAATAGATAATTGTTCCAATAAAGGCATATTCTACGGCTTACTTATTATTTACGATTTTACAGTTTTACATTTATTATTTTATGGTTTTACCGATATTGTTTTACTGAGATTTATTGTTTTAACGTGCATAACTAATCAATTTAGTTTTAGTCCAGCGGTAAGTTTTGAATATTTGTATTTTAATTTTTTTCTTTTTAATTAATATCTTAATTAATTAACTTAATCAATTTAAATTTTTTTCGACCCACAATTTCGTATACAAATAAAAAAATCGTAAGTTTTGTAATTTGAAATATTTGTTTTTTTCTTTTTAATTGTTATCGTAATTAACTTAATCAATTTTAATTTTTGTCCAGCCCGTTTTTTTGTTTGGCAATTTAATTTTTTTTCCGGTCCGCAATTTCTTATACAAATAAAAAAATTCATAAGTTTTTTCCGGCCCGTTTTTTTGGTCGGCCCGCAGTTTCGTGTACAAATTATTAATTAATCTCTCCGTTCCGGACAAAGAGGCCTTTACGGTTTTACAAATATTTAGTTGTAGTTTCTTAATTAATTTTTTTATCATGCTCAGTTCATACATTAACCACGCTCTTACTAGCACCGTACCATCGGCATGGGCACGAGTTTATTTTTATAGAATGTTGGACATCTTCTCATTGTTGTGGTTTCGTTTGTTGGGGTATGTGTATTGGTTTCCATTTATTTAATTGTCATTTTTTAGCTTTTAGGGTTGATTAATTTAGATCAAATGCATCTTCGTTCGCCTGTTAGATTTTGTAATATAGATATGTGGGAGGATAAGAGTTTTGTAGATGAAGCAGAAAATTTAGTTAATTGAATATGTTTGAATTTTATTTGTCTCATGTGTAGGTGGAAATAATGGACAAAGTTATTGCATCTCATGTTTACAAAGTTAAGCAAACCCCCCGTAAGAAAAAGATCGAAGTTTTCGTTATTGAGAAAACTATAAAATTTTCTTTTTGTATTTTAACAGTAGTTACAATTAAAATATTTATTTATTGGTTTTCTTAAAAAATAAATATCGAAGTAAAATATTTTATTTTGTTAGGTATTTGGGCTCATTTCCACATTATTTCATTTATTAATAAATTCTCAAACTGGCACCGTGCCATCGGCACGGACAAGAGTACTAGTATAGGCTACAAATCAAAACCAAATCAAATTAAATCAAACCAACCATCCGTGTAATAAAACTACATTGTTTTGGCCTTTAAAGGCACAAAATGGTACCGTTTCATCAAACAAAATTCAAAAAATAAGGTGGCTGATAGCCCCATGTGGGCAGCTTGACTTGGGCGGCTGACACGCTTTCCGCATGTCACCCCTTGGTTGGCTAGCCTAATTTTGTAATTATCTATCGTTTTTGAGCATTTTCGGCATTAATTTTTTTTTTAAAAAAAAAAACCAAAGTTCAGATTTTTATCTATAAATAGAGACTATGTTTGCCTCATTTTGACACCAAACAAATTTTTTGGGAAATTTGATATTTCTCTCTCCCCTTTCTGCCTCCGAATTTCATATAATTAACATTTTTTTAATTTGATTTTATTAACTAAATTGCTACTTAAATATTTTAATTTTTAGTATTAAAAATTAATATTATTATTAATTGTTAATATAAATTGAAAGAAGATATTAAATTAGTATAGATAAAGATGGTGTATGTAAAGTTGTTGGAGATAAAGATATTGGTGTATAAAATAGTATTGGATTATGTGCCACTGTTGTATGAGTTTTTTGGTTTTGAATCAATCTTGTATCAAATGAATTATTTTATTGGTTTTTAATTTCGTGGCTGATTTGATGTTTGATTTTAATTTTAAGATTTAACCATTGTCCATGCTCTTAGCATCACCTAGAAACAGTCATCAATCTCTTCAAGCTTCCATTCACTATCTTGAAGTGATGGTTTCAAATACAAACCAAGATATTATTAGAGAATAATATTTGTATTTATTATTAGTGGTAAATACCGTATATAGTTCATTTCCTTGTAAAGTTCTTTCCTTATTATAACTCCTTCCTTGTATTGGTTTCTTGTACCCTACTCCTTGTGTAACCCTAATTGTAACTCCCTATATAAATAGGTGATTCAATCAATGGAAAGACTATGTCGTTATTTATAATTATTGTGAGTTTCTACATGGTATCAGAGCTTTGCTCCTAAACCTCCCTCCCTCCGCTTGTCGCCGCCTCCATGGCTTCGGCAACCAAACCTCACCATCCAAAACCCCGTTGATCCAAACCAAACCTTCCAACTCATTAACATCTCCCACCAAATCATCACCAAACTCACCACCACCAACTAGATCACTTGAAACTTCAAGTTGAGGCAACCCTCATTGGCTATGACCTCTACATGTTCAGATGGCTCACATTCATGTTCGCCTCCCACCATCCTCTCTCCAAGGATGCTCAAACATCCACATATGTTCCTACGCCCAACCCATAATACTAACCTTGGATCCGAAAGACAAACTTTTGTTTAGCGCCCTTGTTGGCTTCCCTTTCTCAAATACATGCAGTCATCAAAGGTCGTCTTTGATAAGCTTCTTTGCTCTTGAAAACCACTCGACCATAAGGATCTCATTGAGATCATTCTTGGAGTTTGATGACACATTGTTGATGTGGTCGAATCGCGCATATCTCGTTTGATGAGCTTCATGAAAACTCATCAACCGCAAGATGTTTCTCGCAACCAGCCCCGCGTCCTTCTCACATGCTTGGCCAATCCACGCCCCTGGACCCAACAACTCACTGCTCGGCAACCATCTTTGCATCGACAATTGTCCTCGCAACCTCGATAACACTCTTAGTCCCGACGTCCTCTTCGACCCACAACGACCATTTCTAGGAAAATGTCAAGGATGTCTCCAAGAAGGACACATGGTTGCTCGTTGCCCAACCATCAGCGATAGCCACCAAGCCTCCGCTGCTTACTCCCAACTTGGCTGAAGTGGCTACCCGAGCATATTTTTCATCCACAACGGACAACGGACACCAAGGCGGCTTGTTGACAATGGTGTTCTTACCATGTTCAGTGACCTTGGCAACTCTCTCTACACTCCACCTACACGCACTCCACATGGTCATTGGTGATGGTACAAGTTACCTATCTCCAATCTGGTTCCTCCTTCTTCACACCACACATCACACACTTTTCCCCGCATAATGTTCTATTTGTACGACATGAAAAGAAACCTCATCTCCATATCTCAATTTTGTATTTCCAATAATACTTCTATTGAGTTCTTACCATCTTCTTTCATGTGAAGGATCTCATCGACAAAGAGCACACTCCGACCGGTCAGGATGGTGTATATGAATGATCGACCCAACCGCTTCTCATGGGCCATTTATCTGTAGGTTAAGGTCTCTCTCCAAGACGGCATCATCTCAACTTGGTCATCCTATGAACCCGTCTAACGCCATATTATTTCTAGCCTAGGTTTAGCCATTG
>CM028379.1:73661564-73713269 GCA_013146195.2 Codonopsis lanceolata | reverse complement strand
TGCCAAGAATAACATCAAAGTCACGTATAGGAAGGACTACCAAATCCATGCGAAGTGTGGTCACCCACCAAAACATCACAAGACTTAAACACTTGGGGCGAGCATATATTCCCGGCGGGGTAGACACTTCAAGCAAATATGGCAAAGGTTGAGGCAAAAGCGCAAGGTTCTCAATAAAGTGTGAAGCAACATATGAATGTGAAGACCACGGATCTATGAGGAACTCGAGCCTTATGATCGAATATAGAAAGAGTACCTCCAATCCGGCCGTAGACCCCTGAACCTCGCGATCAAGCGCGAAGCACGACCTTGAACTTTAGGTTTACCATCCCCATCTCTAGCTCAGTTGTTGCCAGCTACCCAGTGACTAGCCTTAAACTTCGGACAGTCCTTCTTCATATGAGTTCCATCTCCATGATAGAAACATTTTCCATTTTCCCCGGCACCTATCAGGTGTGTGCCGGACCTCTCGGAAACGAGACAAACCATAGCCTCACTCTGCGACCCTTGCGCCTTTGATGAAGAAGTGTTGTTACCTTGTTTCCCGGTGTGGCCTACTTGGCCTCACTTCTCGATCACGATTCCCTTGATAACCCTTCTATTACCGGAATTGTTTCACGATTCTTGATGCAGGTAGTCTGCAGTGCACTACTAGCATTATTCTTGACTCGGTGTTCATCAATGTCTTGCTCCACCTCATACGCTCTATCAGCTGGTCCGATAATCGGTGAGCTTAAGCGCTAAAATCGCTTCTAAACTTCGGTTCTTAACCCTTCACAAACTTGTGTGTTCTCCGTGCCTCAGTGGGAATCGGATGTCATACAATATCGGCTCAATTACGTGAACTTTGCGGAATACTGCTACGCACGATCATACTACCTTGCTCAAGATCATAAAACTCTTTCTCTCTTTGATTGCGAACCACATCAGAGCATACTCATTCTTAAACTCTCTTTGGAAATTGGCCCATGTAATGGGAACTTGTTGCATCTCCCAACTCTCCTTCAAGCAGTCCACCAATGCTCGGCGGCTCCCTTAAACATAAAGGTTGCTAACATAACCCTCTCTTCGTCGGTACCCCATCATGGACAATATCTTAATCATTTCCTCCATCCATGCTTCGGCTTCTCTCGGTTTGGTTCCCAAGAAATGAACTAGGCTTTAAGCTTAAGAAACCTCTCTAAAAGGGTAAGTGTCGGTCCTTGGTCTCGGTGGTGGAGGTGGTGAGTGATCTTCTTCCTCACACTTTGCTCTCCACAGCTGCCCGGCGAAAAGAGCTAACCGATGCGATCGCCAGCTCGGCCCGTATCACGATTACGGATCACACAAAAACAAGTCATCGGCGTTGCAGTAGAACCAACAGCCTCCTACAATTGTTAGCACATGGCATAACAATAACCTCAGCCAGCCTGCAACATGCAGGAACTTAATAATAACAACAATAAAATAACTTGAGCTTTAGCGGAAGAAAATAGTAGTGAACCATACACATATAAACAGGCTCGACATATAAAGTCGACACCAAAAGATTACAAGTTCTTAAATAGTTAAGTCTATTACAACAACAAAACAACATATACCCCAAGCCAAGTCTACATGACTTGCTTCCCAACGTCCTTACCAAAATAAAAGTCTAAATAACCAAAGTCCAAAAGAGCAACTTTGCTAAAACCAACAATCAAGCAGTACAAGCGGAGTCTAGAGGACCGTCTCCTCGGCTCGGATCTAAGGAAAGACAAAGCAACAAATAGGGTAAGTGGAAAGACTTAGTAAGTTACAAAAATGCATGTTCATGTTATAGCATGACATTTATCTCACTTATAGTACATGATCATCATATAGCACTTAGCACATAGTTCACGTAAGTGCGGAAAGTAAATCATACAAGTAGGATATGATAGTCATAACCGTAGACCACTTGCAATAAAACTTTATCATACTTTATCGTGCAACATTGATGCTCTGTGAATGCATCAACTTTTATCAAGTACCACTCGATCTAGATAGCAAGCCAATGCGGCACTTAAGCGTACGGCAAAGGGCTACTTCCCATTGCGACCAACAATGGAGGTGTGTGTGAAGTCTAGGTGCGGCGATCCATAGCGACACGAATCCCATAATTCGTGAAGGCGTGCATCGTCCCACCTTGACCCGATAAACAAACCAAATAATGCCAGCTGGACTCAATGTGATGCACAAGTAGATATTTACTTGACTAAACCAATCAAAGACCGAATTCGACAAGAGCGAACTCGACCAACCAAGTAGGGTATTAATCTCTACTATAAAGTCATATCAAGGCAAATTAAATTGCACAAACCAACCTTCCATAAAACTTGCATAAATCATCAAACCAATCTCATACTTGAGTAAATCAAATCAAACGGTGTTCAAACTTCGTAGGGATTGAAACTAGGGTTCAACACGTTCAAATATTCCCTAAAGTCGACTCCGTTGAGTCTTTGCTCTAAATTCCCAAATTTGGAGAAATTGAAGCTATATGCTCCATAACCCAACCTAGGTCAATTCTAGGTTCATCAAGATTGTAAACTCACCAAGGCAATGCAAAGTGATCCAAGTTCATCATAGAGTTCATTTCATAGGATAGAACACATAACACTTTCACAATATTTCAAGAAGGCATAACTAGGGCATTCTCATAAATCAACACTTCCAACACAAATACAATACATGGCTTTAACATGTTCAAAACCTTAAATGGACAAGATGGAAGATTATTATAAACATTCATAGGTAGGAAATCATCCTAGGCATGCTCCTAGCAAGCTCACAACTTCAACATACAACAATATAGCATATGAAGCATACAAGTGCCCTCATTGACCTCAACCAACATAGACTTTGCTTCCTTAGGGTCAATGAGAACTAGAAAAAGAAGAAGAGAAAGAAGGTAACTTACAAGTTATTCACCAAAGGAAGAAATGAAGGAAAATATTCGGATGGAAATGCTCCCCTTGATGAGCTCTTCAACTTTAATGAATGAGTCTTGGGCAATGGATGAATGGATGAAGGTAGATGATGATGAAGACCTTAAGAAACCATGGGAGAGTCTTGGAGAAGATGAGAATTCGTTTTTGAGAGAGAGCTACCAGCAAATGAGAAGGAGAGATTGTGGCTTATATTTGGTCAAATGGTGAGTGGGACAAGTGTCAAACACTTGTGGTCCCTTTTCAAATCAGATTTGGGGCTTAATGACCAACTAATGGACCCTTAATCTAACTTAGAAATCTAGTTAGGGATGTTAGGACTTAAGTAGGAAGGGTTAGGGAGGTTTAGGATAGGTTTAAGTAGGGGTTGGAAGTGAACAATTCGTCAAATTCCGAAACAGGAGGAAATCAACCCGTAGCAGCAGAACAAGTGAGGCGGGCGCCTCACTAAGGCCCATGCGGCCGCCTCAAGTACTGAGGCCTCCCCAAAGTTCAGACCATTCAGCAAATACTCTCAGCAGTTGAGGCGGGCGCCTCACCAGCTCCCATGCGGCCGCCTCGGCTCCAGAACCTCTAAAACTTGGTCTAAACTTGATCTAAATGGTCCCAAACTTTTGGGCAACCATTCTAAGGTCTAACCCTACTCAAAATGAGTCGGAAACACACCCGAACAACTCCCGGAACAAGCTAGGACAAGGCGCGAACCACGCGACGAATGAACAACGGATTAAACTCAAATCAAACGCCAATCAAACTAGGATATCTTGGACATGAAATAGGTTTGTTTCAACATGAATAAGACTTGAATATAAAGCTAAGAACTCAACGAACACTTCGTACGTCGAAATAGAAGCAAATACGAGCAACGAGAGGAATCGCTAATGCTAAATTCAACGCGATCAAACCGGCGATTCAACAAACAAGTTTATATGATTCTAAACATGTTATGAACTTCTAAAATGATCTATGAATGATTCCAAGACATTTATATATCAAATGAACATGCTCACAATCAACCAAGAAAGTAAGAAAACAGGCATACAATGCACATGCAAGAATACGGGGCGTTACAGAAGCCATAGGATGGTCCTTAGATGATTTAAAAGGTATTAGTCCGTCTATGTGTATGCATAAAATACACTTAGAAGAAGGTAGTAAACCTTCAAGAGAAAGACAAAGAAGACTTAACCCACATATGGAAGAAGCCGTAAGAAAAGAAGTTCTTAAACTTCTAGATGCAGGTATAATTTACCCAATATCAGACAGTAAATAGGTTAGTCCAGTTCAGGTAGTTCCTAAGAAGTCAGGAATTACAGTTGTTAAAAATGAAAAAGATGAATTAGTCCCTACAAGAACTATAACTGGTTATAGAATGTGCATTGATTTGAGAAAACTAAATGCGGCAACTAGGAAAGAGCACTTTCCTTTGCCATTTATTTACCAAATCCTTGAAAGACTAGCTGGCCACGAGTATTATTGTTTTCTTGATGGTTTTTCTGGTTACAATCAAATTCCTGTAGCACCTGAAGACCAAGAGAAAACAACTTTTACATGTCCTTTTGGCACTTTTGCTTTTAGGAGAATGTCATTTGGACTATGTAATGCACCAGCCATCTTTTAAAGATGCATGATTTCTATATTTTCAGATTTAGTAGAAAGATGTGTTGAACTTTTCATGGATGATTTTTCAGTGTTTGGAAACTCTTACGATCATAGCCTAGAAAATCTTACATCAGTTTTGAAAAGATGCTGTGAAACAAATTTAACTCTAAGTTGGGAGAAAAGTCATTTAATGGTCAAACATGGAATTGTCTTAGGCCATGTTGTGACAAATAAAGGTATTGAAGTTGATAAAGCAAAATTTGAAGTTATTTCACAACTACCTCCTCCAACTTCTGTTAAAGGTGTTAGAAGTTTTCTAAGGCATGCTGGTTTCTATAGAAGATTCATAAAAGATTTTTCCAAAATATGTAAACCTCTATGTAACTTATTAGCAAAAGATACAAAATTTGTTTTTGATCAAGAATGCTTAGAAGCATTTAATCTATTAAAAGAAAGATTAACTACTGCCCCTATTTTATCCGGCCATGATTGGTCTCTCCCTTTTGAAATCATGTGCGATGCATCAGATTTTGCAATTGGAGCCGTGTTAGGACAAAGGGTAGATACAAAGCAACATGTGATACATTATGCTAGTAGAACTCTAAATGATGCACAACTAAATTATACAACAACAGAAAAAGAATTTTTGGCAGTTGTGTATGCTTTAGAAAAATTTAGATCATATCTGTTAGGATCGAAAGTGATAATATTTTCTGATCATTCTACTTTAAAATATTTATTAAGTAAGAAAGATGCTAAGCCTAGACTAATTAGGTGGATGCTATTATTGCAAGAATTTGACATTACAATCAAAGATAAAAAGGGAATAGAAAATGTCGTAGCCGACCATTTGTCTAGATTAGAATTTTCGCCCTTACTTGAACGTCAATTTCTTGATGATCCAATTCCTATAAATGAAGATTTTCCTGATGAGCAACTGTTAGCTATTAAAGATTCAGACCCTTGGTATGCTGATTTTGTCAATTATTATGTGTCTGATATCATAAATTCCGATTTTGATCATTATGAAAAGAAGAAATTTTTGGCTGAAGCAAAAAATTATTTTTGGGAAGAGCCTCATTTATATAAAATATGTTCAGACTCTTTAATTAGGCGATGTATTCCAGAAAAAGACCAACAAAGTATTATGGAATTTGCCATGAATACTCTTGTGGAGGTCATTTTAGTGGGAATAAAACTGCTAGAAAAATTCTACAATCTGATTTATATTGGCCTACTGTTTTTAGAGACTGTGAATTATTTTATAGAACTTGTGATAAATGTCAAAGAACTGGTGGAATAGGAAAAAGAAACGAAATGCCTTTGCATATTAATATGGTTGTTGAAATCTTTGATGTTTGGGCATTGATTTCATGGCTCCTTTTCCAGTATCAAATAATTGTGAATATATTTTGGTAGCAGTTGATTATGTGTCTAAATGGATTGAAGCCATAGCTACTAAAACAAATGATGGTAAAACTGTAGTTAAATTTGTTGAAGATCTGGTTGCTAGATATGGAGTACCAAAGGCCATAATAAGTGACCAAAGAACTCACTTTACTAATAAGTTATTGAATAATATCCTTAAGAAACATGGTGTAACTCACAAGTTAGCTACACCATATCATCCTCAGACATCTGGCCAAGTAGAGGTTAGTAATAGACAAATTAAAGCAGTACTAGAAAAGACTGTCAGGCCTAATCGTAAAGATTGAGAATCTAAACTTAAGGATGCTTTATGAGCATACCGAACTTCTTTCAAGACCTCAATAGGAATGAGTCCATACCGAATGGTATATGGCAAAGCATGTCATTTACCAGTTGAAATTGAACATAAAGCTTATTGGGTTGTTAAAGACCTAAATTTAGATTTAACCTTGGCTGGTGAGGAAATATTGTTTCAATTGAATGAATTAGAAGAACACGGGCTAAATTCGTATGAGAATGCCAAAACATATAAAGAGAAGACCAAGAAGTATCATGATATAGGGTTAGCCAATAAGATGTTTTGACCAGGATTGAAAGTTTTACTTTTTAATTATAGACTTAGGTTATTCCCTACAAAATTAAAATCTAAGTGGTCTGGTCCTTTCATAATTGTTCGAATTTATCCCCATGGAGCGATTGATATAAGAAATCCAAAGAATAATGAAGTTTTTAAAGTTAATGGACACCGACTCAAGCCATACCTTGAACCGATGTCAGTCGAACGAACAATTGAATTAATTCGTTTAGCTGACAACGCACCGCCCAATGATTAGGTTTGCAGTTGGGTCGAGCCAAAGACGTTAAAAAGGCGCTAAGTGGGAGGCAACCCACTATTATGAATTTTATTGCTTTTGTAGTTAATTTAAATATGCTATTCTCCATTAAATGTATTTTTGGACATTTAATTTTAAAATTAATTATGCCAAAATTCAAGTTTGGGGGAGAAAAGCATCCTAATGTTGTATTTATATGTTGCTAATAATTTTAGTCTAGAGTTTTTGTAGAGTTTTTATAATGCAGGAAAGAGACGAAACGTAACGGGACTTAACGGAGGGACTTAACTGTTAAAATGCTGAAAAAGGATGAAAAAGAAACGAAAAGGAGACATTCTGCCCACCTTGCGGACGCAAGGTGTTGAGGGCCTTGCGACCGCAAGGTCCCCAATTAAGGCGGATACCGTGAATAGTACTGGCAAGCGTGGGAATCAGTTGAGGAATGCAAAACGCCTGGGCTGCCGACCTTGCGGACGCAAGGTAAAATACACCTTGCGACTGCAAGGTGTTTTTATATAAGCATAATCGGGTTCCTTCAAGCAGATCACACAGTCTTCATTCCTCATTCAAAGCAGCAAGAAACAGCAGCCGTTCTCCATCCAAAAATCCAGCAGATCTCCAAAATCTTTTCAAATTCCGGCCATTTGTTCAAGAAATCCTTCACCCTTCTTCAACCTCTTCAACTTCTCCACCTCCAGTCATCCACCATTTCAACCCATTTCAAGATCGAGGCAAGGGAAGGATTCCATTTTTGCCGGCATCAAGCTTACACTCCGGCGACAACTCATCTAAAGCTGCAAACTAGTAATTCTAACTCCCTTTTTTTAAATTTTTTTCGTTTAAATTTTATCTGCATGTTAGGGTGTTAGATAATTTACGTAGAATAGATAATATTTGCATGCTTTAGGAAATAGAAAATTTTAATTTCTAATTTTAAATTTTAAAAATAATTATATTTTAAATTGTCAAATATTAAAGTTTTATTTTGCTCAAACAAAAATGTCTCACAAGCGTAGAAACACCGGTGCATCTTCCTCTCGCCCCGTTCAGGAGGACGAACAACACTATGACCACCGCCGTTTTATTTCTCTCGAGGCCTCGGAAAAATACGCGACCAAGCTCTCCAAGTCATTGGTTCCCTAGAGGGGATTCATGGCCGAAGAGTTTGGCCTACAGAATAATTTTAGGGCTTGTAGGTGGGGGTTGTTGATTGATTCTCCGGACAAAGCAGTTGTGCCTATTGTCCGCGAGTTCTATGCCAATAGCCGCATTGGTGTAGATGGGGGAGTTTTAGAGACCGTTAATGTTAGTGACATTAGTGTTGACTTTTCGTCCCAAAGCATTAACATGTATTACGGCACCTCCAACTTCGCGGATGGTGCCGACGATTTTAGTACACACCTCCATTCTCCTGTCCCTGTCGAGGTGGTCAATACGACCATCGCCCTCCCTGGTGTAGAGTGGACCCAAAACCGTAATCCACCCTACGGTCCACGCACCATGGAGGAGTCCTTCTTGCTGAACACGGCCAAGCCCGTGTTCAAATTTATCTGCGCCCGCCTTATGCCTTCCAGTCACCAACACACGGTGACTTGGGCTAAGGCTGTTTTGATCTACACCATTATGACTGGTGGGTCTATCGATGTTGGCTGCCTGATCAACGGCCAAATTAAGACCCTTATCTGAGGTGCTACAAATGCGAGGTTCGCGTTCCCGCATTTGATTACCGAGCTATGTAGGGGGCAGGAGTGAGATGGCCTCGACACGCAGAGAGGCTTAGAGCTGGGTCAGCCATTACTAGGGCCATTTTGTTTGAGCGCCAGCAGCAGCCGCGAGTGCGGGTTCCTCACGTGGAGGAACCCGAAGAAGAGGAGGAGGACCCGCTGGTGGGGATCTCCAACAGGCTAGAAGAGGTTGCCCTTGAAGCCCAAATGGCAACTCAGCAGTTGGCACAAATGCGTGCCAACCAAGAACAGTTGTTTGGGTGGTTTAACACCGTGGGACAAAATGTCTCCAACCTCTATGGGATGCCGCCTGGTACGATCCCCGAGTTTCGTCCTCGTTCGTTATTTCCACCCGACTCACCTTGTGTCGAGGCCCAAGTTTCATCCTCTTTCATTAGGTGGGCCTGCTATGTCCTTTTGATATTTGTCCTTCCCCATCAATCCTCTCATATGTTCCTCAATTTTGGGGACAAAATAGAAATTAAGTTTAGGGGGGATTCTAAGCCCAGTCTTAGCAGGTCCTAGCCTAGGAGGAGTGGAGTTGGGCTACGTTTTTAGGGTGGGGAAAATTTTCTTTTTCCTCTATCGTGTCTTCTCCTCACCCGCCTTTCTTGTTTTTAAATTTTTCTTATTTTCGGAGGTGTTGCCTTGACCAGAATACACTTATTTTGGATGCTCGTGGATTCCTCTTGTGGGGACCCATCATCAATTGTGTCATCACCATCTCCAATTTTCTTTAAAAAAAATTAAAAAAAAAATTAGCCTCGAGTTTTGGTATGGTAATACTAGTCGATGAGGAGTTAATGCAATGAACCGCATAGCTAGTCCGTAGATCCCTCTGGAATTTACTTGAATTTTGCGAAACTTTTACTTTTCTCCAAATTCTTCATGCACCCACACCAGTCATAATTATGGATTAACTAGAATAGTTTTATAAAGTTTATAGCACCTACTTCATTTCAACAAGATATGCACAAGAATATGATGCATAGCCATTCGAACATGATTGTTGCATTAAATTGTGACTTAGGGTCAATTGCACGATAGTTAGATCCCTTGGATTTTTCTCATTTATATATCTCAAGCACACTTTTGAACCATGTCTGCATGTTAGTCTCAATTGTCCCTACCATCTGTCTTAGCGAATGCTTATGTGAAATCCAGTGATGCTAAACATTCAACCCCACAATTCCCATAGTTGATATGATGTTTTGTGTGTCTTACTTGCTTTAAAAACTACATGAGCATTTGGCATCAAGAAATGACTTAGGTCATCTTTGGATCGTTAGAGCCTAAATATTCCCTGACCTTTACTAAAAATATCCCTACCGTCCCCTTTGAGCCTAAATAAAAAGAATGGAGTGTGCTAAGCACACTATTAAACCCCCATTCGACATCGTTTCTATTACCCACATTAACTTAACCCTAAAAGCCTATACACTTTTAGCCTATCCTTTGAGAGAGTAGGATGTGGGTGGGAAATTGATTATAGAGGACCAATTTTTTCAGTTAGGCTATTTTTCTGAAGACTTCTTCTTTCCATCGTCGAAAAAGAAAAAAAAATAGAAAAAGAAAAGAAAAAAATATGTATCGATGAAAAATGAAACGGAAGAAGAAGAGTGCAAGAAGATTCAAATGGAAGCATAGCTTTCAAAAGAAAATATGTTAGAAAAATATTGCTGAAAAAAAATGATGTGATGTTTTTAGAAGTATATATTGCCCAAAACAAGTTTTGGGGGGGGGGGAAGAAGAAAACTGAAAAGTAACAGAAAACACCCTCCTACTTGTAGTCTTTGCAGGTCCTAGCCTATATAGGGAAAACTTCCTTTTGCTTGGAAGTATGATAGATAAAGGGTAGTCTTGCTCTCTCACTTTGAATTCCAATCACTTTCCATCAAATCCCCCAACACCTTGGCCTTACATTACAAGCTAATAAAGACCTAATGATCTTCTTGCCAATGCTTGTGCATGTTTTCTCTGCTAAGTGAGTCATATAGAATTGATCAAACACTTCATGTTCATATTATTCTCCAAACAGCTCAATGTGTTAGCATAATCTTAGCTATTACAAGTAATTGGGATAGGAGAGCATTGCATGTCATACATAGAAGTGCATGGGATGAATGTATAAGTTTTTGAAATCCTTGGTGACCTCTCTTTCGGTAATAGACCGGGTTTGGATGGTAGATCTCATATTATATAATGCATGGTTTTTAATTAAAATTTTATTTTCATATGAATGTTGTGTTTAGCTTAATAAAATTGTTTTAGTTAAGATATTCTCTAAGACTGGTGACCACACGCACACGGAGAAATTAAAAGTAGTTGCAGTTTTAAGAAAAGGTCAGTTGGTTTTATGTGACTTAGCTTGCATATATGTGGTGAGCATCGAACTGAGACTGCTTTGTATGTCATGCTATTATAACTTGAGGTTGAAGCCAACAAGATTTTGTGTTATCCTAGTTTAGTTTTTATTTGTTTTTGTATCTATCAGTTTTTGTATTTATATGCATAGTCGAGTCACTCCAAAGAGTCTCCTTGAGTTAGTGGGTTTATAGAGGAGTGTAAATAGTGTCACCCTCCAAAAAGATTTTCACTTTTTGTTATTATTATTAATTAATTGCTTTTGTATTTATAAGTATTGTTTAGTCGTGGACGAGCAAAGTTTAAGTTTTAGGGTATTTGATCGATGTATTTTATACGTCGATTTCCTATACTTCTATGACTTAAATTATGCCATTTCACGAGGCTTTTTGGCTACTGATATGTGTTTTCAGTGAGTTTTGTGAGTTTCAGGGTTTTTAGTGAAAATATGCAAAGCACAAGGCTTTTATATGCAAAATCCAAGAAGGGGCCAGAATGAAAAGCTGAAGAAGAAAAGAAGAAAAACATGCTGGAGACCTTGCGGTCGCAAGGTGTTCCAGACCTTGCCTCCGCAAGGTGGACAGTAACTGAAGAAAACAAGACCCCGGATTTTAGAGGACCTTGCGATCGCAAGGTGCCCCAGACCTTGCGACCGCAAGGTGGTCAGAACACGAAAATTTGCGTTTTCACTGGAGATTCGATTGAAATACAACTCCTCGGTATAAATAGGAGTCGGTTGCCAAAGCCTAGGAGGACGAGAAAATGGCTGGAAACAGTTTTCTATAGCTTTAGAATAGATTTTAGGTTGTATAACATATTTAGTTATTGTAATTACAAGTATTGAAGATCAAATCATGTCTCTTATCATCTCCATGTGTTGTTCATCGTCAATGATGAACTAAATCATCATTAATCTAGGAGGTGGGAGGTAACTTGTATCGAATTTATGTTTTAATTCATATTTATGTTCATTCAATTCTTGTTGATTGTGGTGATTATCAATCCCTATATTTTTTCGCTTTGAACAAATGAATGTAATCGCAAATAATAAAAGCCTAGAGGTGCGGATAACTGCATGACCAATGTGCATATGTCGTACACTGGCTCACCATCACAATAAATTGGACCTATCGATGCACGAGAGTGATAAGTTAGGGCCAGGTTCATACATGACCTAGGTGACAGATAGATCATATGTTCTTGTGCTTAGGATATAGAATGGATGAATGATGCGGGGATGGAGGCTGAACCAATAATTCAACAGACTATATTAGCAGAGCTTATGTTAGCTATACGCCAGGATAGGTTCCATGGCCTAGTTTGGGTTTGGGTTTTCGTCGAGTATTTACCGTCGAGTGTTGTTTATAATGCCTTATTGGCATATTCTTTGGTACAAGTACACGACTTGGAGTACTAAGTTCGTTTGGTCTAGATTGCCGTGAGTGAAGGTTTGTGTCTAGGAGTATTATATTTCTCCTTTATTGCTTACGAGTTGCAGTTATACCAAGAGTAGGTGATGCATTTCAGTAGGGCTGTTGTTCCTTGTTCCATTTTTAGGAATCGGAGAAGCTAGATTGTCGGTCCCAAGGGTGATCGTCGTGTTAATCATTATGGCGAAAGTTCGTTGTAATACGTTTCGAGAGCGAAGTGGTTAAACCTCCCATGGTACCTATTAGTATTTCATAGATTACTATACAGGTGTAGATAGTTAGGGTAGTAATTAACCACCAGTTCTTGCATTACTTGTGTTGGGAATTTGAGAACTCTTTCCGGATGGTTGTGTTTGGGTATTTGGGGGACTACCTTGATCAAGGTGAAATTTCCTCATGATATGTTGGAACTTGGAGATTGGCCAGTAGGTGATCACGTGATGATTGGTTGGATTGTTTGTCGACCCGTATACGGTTTGACTTATAAGGATTGGCCGTATACTAGTTAGTAAGAATATGCTACCTAGTGACTCGTGAAATGTTGTATTGTGTCTTTATTAGTCTAATACATTGATAGTGTACTAGCCTTATATAATGTGTTTTATCTACCATTGATAGGTAGTTAATAGTATGAATATTCCATACTTGGTATACATACATAGTAAATTAATATGCTATGTTGCATGATGTTGATACCATGCCTATATGTGCTTATGATTGCTATTGTTGAGACCGATATAAAGGATGTTGATATGTGATTCACGAACACCCCACATCTGTCGGCGAAAGCTTTGAAGTCACTTGAGGGCCTGACTTGATTATCAAGAGGTCTTCGTCGGAGAACTAGAATGGTATAATATGAGATAGAATTGGTGAACCCGTTACCAAACGGAATGTAATTGAAAATGGAATCTTGTTTTGCTTGTGCAAATATGTGCAACTTGTATATGGAGATCATGCTATGAATGAAATGAACTTGTGACTTATCGAATAAGTTACACTGTGTTGAATGTCTTCCTTGTTGGGTGAATATGTGGTCTATAATGATGATTGACTACTTGATTATAGTGTAAGGGCGTTAGACCCTAGAGATTTGCGTGGTGACCAGAAAATTCTTGGTTGGGAAGTTAGTTAGTTCGGTGCAATTATTGCACATGCATGAATTACTTGATTAGTTGATAGAGAGGCATTTAAACCTTGATATCTACGTTTGTTGGAACTTTGTAAGCTTTGCTAATGTCTTTGAACTCCGTCAAGAGTCAAGACGACTCGATTTTGGAATTTATTGTAGTTGAGATTTGAGTATTTCTCCCCCTCGTGTTTTGAGGCATACCTAGACGGTCACCTCGACTTCATGTGCAAGCCAGACTATTGAACTTTTGGTTGTTGTCGAGTTTTGAATTCGAGGACGAATTCTTTTAAGGTGGTGAGGATGTAAGACCCCGAACCTTCGTGTATTTGACTTTCTCGTGTTGCATGCTTTGTTGTTAATGCGTTGAGTGTTCGTCTTAGCATGTTAGCACTTAACTAGGTCTCATTGGAGTCTTAGTACCTTGCATATATGACTTATAATGTTCATCTTGATCATAGTATGCTTGGTTGAAAGTTTAGAAGTTTTGTTGCTTCGTTTGAGTTTTAGGGTTTCTCGTGTTTGCCTTCGTTGCTTGTATTGTTTGTGCTTTCAACTTGCGAGAAGTTCATTTAAGTTCTAGACCAAGTGTACTAGTATTTCTCATGCTTGCACAATCAATGTTCATAGATTTGTTGCATTTGGAAATAAGATGACCAACATATCACTTCACAGATTCAGTCCTGTTTTTGGGCGAACTTCGGGAAAATTCTGGTACCAATCTACTAAAGAGAATTTTCTAAAACTTTAGTATGTTTTACCTACATATGTTAGGATACTCTCTGTAAAATATGGTATTTTTCCAAGGTGTATAAGTACCTCATTTAGGTCTTGACTTACGGCTGTGCCAGAATTATGTTTTCAGGAAATCAGCTTCTGTACTTGAAGTTGCAGTAGCCATATTTTGATGAATATAAGTCCAAATTGAGTAATTTAAAATTCTAAAATATATTTTAATGAGTCTAGTTTTATAAAAATCAATAATCACCTCATTTTGAGGTGTGAGCTATTTATGGTCAATTTTACAAGATTGACAGTTTGTTTTCCAGATTTTGGGTTTTTGACTTGTTTTGGTTGAAGACCCCCTTGCCCCTTGTCCAAAGTCCGACCATTTCAGCCTAGAACACCATTTTTGACTTTAGTCAAACCCTTGTTAGACCCTTGGATCATCCCTTATCAAAGGCCATCCTCCCTTAGCCAATGAGAAGCCAAATAACCTCCTTCACATGGATTGGGGTTTTGTTGGCAAGTATATAAGCCACCTTTCAGCCCTTCCAGCCATTGTTGATCAACAAGAACCAGAGAATCAGAGCTTCATCCACCATTTTCGTCCATGGAGGTCACCCTAACTTGAGAGATCATTTCCCGGAGTTCCGGTGGTCCGATCGGCGATCCGAGACTGCCAAATCGAAGGCCTCGATCTCCTCTACAATAATCCTTGCTTTAATCATCCATTAATCTTAGGCTTAAGGTACGTTGACAATTCCCTGAGATTTTCATGTTCAATAAAATGATATGACCCCTTCATTATAGTTGCTCTATTGATGATTATGAACATCTTTTGTGAAGACAAATCCTCCAATTCAACCTAAGAAATATGAGTAGGATTTTATGAATTCTTATTGAAGTTGTGATTTTGACTTTATGCAAAGCATGAATGTTGTTTATAATGAGCTTAGGAACAACTCTTGTGAAAGATTATGTTTCAATTCAAGGTTTAACAAAATCTCTGATTCTAGGGTTTGAAACTCGGGATTGTGTTTAAGGCTAGTTTAAGATCATGAACGGCCTAGTTATCGAGTTCTAAATGAAAGGAGAACTTAGGAAAGGGCAATGTGATGCATATAGTATCAACGCTCTATTTGGTTGAATTTTAGTAAAACTCACCGGAGTTGAGATTAGGGAGTTATTGAACAATACCGACTCCACATTCAATCCCTACGACGTTTGTAGTGCGTTAGACTAATATATTAGCCTACGTGACTTTGGGATGGATTGAAGGGCATGTATGATATGAGTGATTATAAGACTTAATCGAGTTCTTATGTGGTTTATGTGATTGTGTGAAGCAAATGCACAATTGAGAGCATGTTGTAGAATGATGTATCTACTTGACAGGTTGAATTCGCTCTTGTCGAATTCCTACTTGATTCTTTAATGAGTAAAAACACCTACTTGTTGAATAATGAATTTGAGGACTATTCTATGAGAAGATTTGGATTGGGGCTTTCTTAGTACTCTATACATGGAGTCTACTTGTATAAGTCGCTAGGATGACCATGTTGTTATCTAAGACTCACCGGTATGGTTTGACCTTACGGGTTATTACCGCTCTAGTGTTGCTTAAGTCTTTGACTACTATCGACTTTTGTGTTATTGAATGAGTTACTACTCTAGGAAGAGTTTAGTAAATGGCTTCATGATCCTAGACTAACGGAGTAGTCTTGGATAGTACATAATGGACCGATGGTTAAGTTGTGACTCTGTTGAATTTCATAGGTGAATATGGAATACGTGTATATTTTATATTATGACTAAATGCATGATTTCCTACATTGTCAAGAATTGATTCTTCTATGTGTTTCTATGATATGACTTATGAGCATATTGAATGTATTTGCCTTCGTGCCCGATCGTTCTACGCTTAATGAATTGTGATGAACTCGGATTCTACTATTAAGTGGAATTATGAATCAAATTGAACTAAGCTTGATTTCACAATAATCAACTTAGGCTTCCCTTATATAATTGACTTGGGACTTTGAACTAAGATTCCTAAATGGAACGAGAACCTTGCTATGCCTCAAACGAGAACATAGAAAAGAGTCTTGGAACACATATAGTGTTCAAACTCTATTTGGTTGGAATTGTAGTAAAGACTCAACGGAGTCGAGTTAAGGAACAATTGAACCTTACGAGGATCGTGGTGAGATCCTATGATAATTATATTCCATTTGACTAGATTACTAGCTTTTGGGACTTGAATCGAATAGAGTGAACAACTTGACACTTATGATTTAGAGACTCAAATGAGCTCCTATTGTGGTTTTGTGATTATTGTAACAATGTGCATAATCGTATGAGTTTAGTAGATCATTATATCTACTTGAGAATTAGCAAGTAAACATCTACTTGTGCATTGCATATAAGTCCAGCTGGCATTACTTGAGTTTTCATGATGATGGTGGGACGATGCATTGTCTTCACGAATTATGGGATTCGTGGTTGCAATGTATCGCCATACCGGATTCGGGTTTCACACACACCTCCACTGCTAGCTACAGTGGGGAAGTAGCCCCTTTGTCGTAACCAATTGAGCACATTGGCTAGTGCTATTTTCCTGAGTAGAGAGCTCAGACCCGAGAAGAGAGCTCGGTACTTTGATACCTGAACACGGGTATCACTGGCACGATATGATTAACAGTTGTGATTGCAGGAGCAATACGACGATAGTGGTTTGGTATCTCCTCTATCCCTTATGTGGCTTCCTATGGGCACTTATGTGATAACAAAGTGTTAGTTGAACATGAGATCTTATTGACCATGTTTGTATTGTCTGATGATGTATGAGAGATTTGATATGTATATATAGAGATATGCATACTTGTATATGAGATATATATGAAAGACTTGATGTGTATATATATAGATATGCACACTTATGCATGATGATTTTATGGGAGATTTGATATGTATATTTAGAGATATACATACTGATATAGGTGTATATATATAAACATGCACCCTTACACGTGGTAACAGTGTGAATAACTTGATTCATATATATAATGATATGTATACTTGCATATGATGTTTTGTGGGAACTACCTTCTAATTCATTTGATTTGTGTGTGAACAGGGAATTACACCCTGGTTCATTTGGACGGTTTAGTAAGTAAGAAGGAGTGGATATCTTGTGGAGTATCGAAACGATACGCCTCTTCACGATACGAGTTTTTTCGTCATATATAAAATGACACCCTGGTTATGTTTATGTTACATAATTATATGTTGCATATATATTGTCGTAGCGTACTGGGTCATTATGACTCATCTCATACTTGTTTTTAGTTGCAGTAACTAATAGCTGCACTGAGGTCGAGTATATCGTGACTGTAGCAGGGCGCAGCTGGTCGATAGATCGAGGTTAGATCATGTGGTTCGTGTTTGTAGCAGCCGACTTTCCCGAGTAGCAGCTTGTGGAGTCTTGTTCCTTTTTAGCATTGTCATTGATTTCATGTACTTTGCTATTCTTGTGAGATCGACATTTTGTAAAGTTATTTAGACTTTACAGTCGGGTAGAATACTTGGGTATTTGTATTGGTTATTTCTTGGGCCGACGTGTTGTGTCGTGCCTTGTTTGTGGTTTTAGTATTTATTTCAGTTGTCTCCCGGGCACGCAGTAGCTTTGGGGAATTTCCTTATTCTAGTTTTTATAGTTGTTGGTTGACCCCGGTATGCTTTAGCCGTTGGGTAATTGTTATATCAGGTTGGTTCTTTGTTGAAACGCCGGGAGTGCCGATGGTTTGATTAGCGTGCAATGTTGCGCACGCGAGTTTTGTTTTTCCTCCTTTGAGAGATAATGTCTCTCTTGGTTTCATTGTCGTTGGTTTCGAGCTTCATAGCTTGGGACTTCTTTCTTATATTGCTTCCGCTGATTCGATTTTTGAAATACCGTATTTTAGTGCGGTGTTATGTTCATGTTTAGAGCGAGTTTGCTCAACTGTTTGACTAGCACTACTGTTTATCAAGTGCTTGTTCTCTTATTAAGTTAGTTCCAGCGGCACGACCTTGGGATTTCGTGTTGGAATCCGGGTCGGGTCGTTACAGTTGGTATCAGAGCTTATGTTAGCTATAAGCCAGGATAGGTTCCATGGCCTAGTTTGGGTTTGGGTTTTCGTCGAGTATTTACCGTTGAGTGTTGTTTATAATGCCTTATTGGCATATTCTTTGGTACAAGTACACGACTTGGAGTACTAAGTTCGTTTGGTCTAGATTGCCGTGAGTGAAGGTTTGTGTCTAGGAGTATTATATTTCTCCTTTATTGCTTACGAGTTGCAGTTATACCAAGAGTAGGTGCTGCATTTCAGTAGGGCTGTTGTTCCTTGTTCCATTTTTAGGAATCGGAGAAGCTAGATTGTCGGTCCCAAGGGTGATCGTCGTGTTAATCATTATGACGAAAGTTCGTTGTAATACGTTTCGAGAGCGGAGTGGTTAAACCTCTCATGGTACCTATTAGTATTTCATAGATTACTATACAGGTGTAGATAGTTAGGGTAGTAATTAACCACCAGTTCTTGTATTACTTGTGTTGGGAATCACATAAAGTCAACGTAGCTTTGCCCCAGCTAAAGTGAAAAGTGTGGGTGGTATCCCACCAGTAATCCCATAGAAGCTCAAAAATAGGTATATCACTGCGGAAGGGACGAAAAGCTCGCATAAACACGCCAAAGCCAGAATGCTCCACCGAAAGTTGTGCCTGTAAGGCATCGAATTATAAATGGTGGAGACTTTATCACAGCTAGCTCGAACTCTGGCAAGGGTCCTGCGTGCCTAAGAAAAAAAAACAGCGTTTCAGAATCAGAAAAGGAAAAAAAAGAGGTAAATTCTTATCTTTTATTTAGCCCCTTATACATGCCATAAAATTATGCCCTCTTTACTATGCATGAAAAAATAACGAATAATGATATACATGCATATGTTATCTTGGCATCTAAACATGTGCATTTATCTTAGAATAATTGCTTTTTGCATGCATGCATAAAATAAAAATGAAAAAAAAATGTTGCATTTTGCATGCATAAATAAATGTTGTATTTTGCACGCATAAATAAATGTTGCATTTTGCATGTATCCAAGAAAGCATATCTGTTGCATTTTATGCATAAAATATATGTTCTGCAGCATGTGCATATACCAAAAAAAAGTATCTGAAAAAAAAAATACAGCATGTACCCGAATAGTATATTGCATGAGTAGATATCATATAAAAATATCCATGACATGAGCATGCATCATCGGAGCCAAAATATATCAGTTACAAGAATCATGCATCGCAGATTCAAATAGTGTCAATTGTAAAAGTATGCATCGCAAATTAAATAACATGAATTTCATATTTTAGCTATGTTATATTTGCCAAATTGCATCATTCAAGCATGAATACTACGTGCATAAGCATTGAAACCAAGAACATGTATATTCCAAAGAAGCAAAACAGCAAGGAATTCAAGAAAATTCAAGAAATTCAACCAAATGGGTTGAAAGAAAAAAGAAACTTACAGTCGAATTTGGAAGATTCGAGATATGGGTGTGCCGATCTCAGAGTATGTTGCCCCAATTGTCCTTAGAATACCAATATTTGACAACATTTCTGTTGATTCTTATGTTAAATTTATATCTGATCAGTACATTACTTTAGTTTTATACTTCAGTGGCTAATCGGGCTACGTATCGATTAGCGTGGCAACTGTGTATAGAACTTTGCCTTGTATAGTTTTTGTAGGACCTTTTCAGGATCATCGGAAGACCACTTCTCTGCTTCACCGGAAGACCTGCTCAAAGCTTAAGATCGGTAGACCTCGTGTCCGGTGATGCTTCTACGTGTCCTCTCCGGATCAAAGCTAGCTGGATTAATTCAAACTTATTCTCATTTGATATTTGAATTAATCCAAGTCTTTTTCTGACATGTCAAGCCGCCGAAAGCAACTTTCCGAAAAGCAGGAATACTTTTCGAAAGCAGAACGATCGCCCCTACTTTCGCTTCATCTCTCGAATCGACACCAAATCGCCCACCTTTTGAAGATCTCGAAATGATTATCTACTCTAGTTATCGTGAAAACGAAATTCCTTGATCGACCCCATGCATTTAATGCATTTATGAAAAGAGCTGTTGAAGT
Source organism: Codonopsis lanceolata (assembly GCA_013146195.2). Lineage (NCBI taxonomy): Eukaryota > Viridiplantae > Streptophyta > Magnoliopsida > Asterales > Campanulaceae > Codonopsis > Codonopsis lanceolata. Next base: position 73,692,912 of record CM028379.1, on the reverse strand, counting down.
CTTCGTCTTCTCCAACGGATCTTTTGAAGTGCACCTGCTTTAAATACTGCCATTGAAGACTGGATCAAAAGCGACAACTGTACAGAATCAATCGAACACTTAAAGAATTGCTCTGAATCTACAGAACTCCAAGTCTTTCAGCATTCAATAGATCCTCAACATCTAGAAGTCCTCATTAACAACAAGAAACTGTTCTTCAACATTTATTGTTTTATTCTTCTTGTTGTTTACTTCCATTAACTATATACGCAAATTAAATATCTTGTATTTACTGAGATATTTAATTCCCTAGACAAACACAAGTCAATATTTTGTACACGATCCATTAGGGATATTCTTTGTAATTGATCTAAGTGGAAAACATAGTGCACAATTTAAATCCAAGGTTGACTGCCTTGGTGGTGGACGTAGCACTCATTATAGTGTGAACCATCCCAAAATACTTGTGTTATTTCCTTCTGTCTGTTTAATTATTGAACTGCTCAGTTTCATTGTTTACTTCATCCATTTCAGCAGAACTTTAGTAATCTGTAAAAGGTCTACCGGTAGTCCTTATCGGCAGACCTGGAACAATTTTCTTGAAGGTCTTCCGCTACTTGATTCTTTTCATAGATTGCAAGTAACTTTCAAGGAACTTACTTTAAAAGTTTTAAAGTGTTAATAAGCTATTCAACACCCCCCCCCTTCTAGCTTATTATTGTGCTCATTGGGACCCACAATTTCGCTTAAAGGAGGAAATTCTCGGCGTTCCTCGCCCGTTTCCGGATGCATCGGTGCTTTTCCCTTCTGGGATCTTGAGGAGGAAGCCATCTGGCAAACAAAACAATCGATTTGGCGAAAGAAAATCGAGAAAAGCCAAAGAAATGAAGAAGAAATGACTGTTAGCAGCAACAATGGCAACAAGAACAACAAAGAAAGAAAGAAGGTGAAATGAGCTACTGCTCACCTTCTGCCGTGAATGAGGATTATAAAAGGTGGAAGTTTCACTTCCCCCCTTCAAAGTTCAGTTCAGCATCTAAAAGCCTCAAGTTTGCTCAAATTGCAAAATGGCCTTGGAACCTTAACGGAAAGTTAACAAAGTTAGCTTTGTTAACCAAAAGCGAAGGCCATCTATCAAAAATCAAATGAAGACATATATCCCCAGCAGGTTATCCACAAGAAAGGCAGAAGAAAAAAAATTATGCCATTCTGATCCCCAGCAGGGTACCCGTAGCAAAAGAGAGTGAAAAAAATAGCAAAAAAAAAATGAGCAAAAGCACAGCAAAAGAAAGCCAAGCAAGAAAAGCAGAGCGGAAGAAAAAAACAATGGAAGCAAGAAAACAAAAGAAAAAAAAAAGAAGAGCAAAGAAAGAAAAGCTGAACAAAAGAAAGAAAAAGGGAATGAAAGGTAAAGTATTAATATTTTACATGTTGCATGCATATTAGCTGTAGTTGTAGGATTATCTCATCGAGGGGTGCATACCCCGGGACGTGTAATAATCAAGTTGTTATCCCATATGAGTATGATTGTTGGATCATCTCCTCGAGGGGTGCATACCCCAGGACGTGGAATGATTGGTTTCATCTATCCTACCCTGAGTTGTTGTTGGATCATTCTCCTCGAGGAGTGCATACCCCGGGACGTGGAAATGATTAGTTGTAGTTAGTTAGACTAGTTTAATCGTAGACTAGATGTTATCTCCTCGAGGGGTGCGAACCCCGGGACGTGGAATAATCAAATTTCCTGCTTTCTAGGAGTAGTTGTAGGATCATCTCCTCGAGGGGTGTAGACCCTAGGACATGGAATGATCAGTTGAATCTATCCCACCAGAGTTATTGGATCATCTCCTCGAGGGGTGCATACCCCGGGACGTGGAATGATTGGTTGCATGCTATCCCACCCAGAGTTGTTGTTGGATCATTCTCCTCGAGGGGTGCATACCCCGGGACGTGGAAATGATTGGTTTTATCTCAGTATCCCACCAGTTTGAGTTGGATTATCTCCTCGAGGGCGGCATACCCCGGGACGTGGAATAATCAGGATCCCATCCATCTCACCCAATGATTGTTGTTTGTTTGCATGAGGCCGAACTACATTTGGTCTGATTCCTGAGAAAGGGATACGTAGGCAGCCTATTTCGGTAGGTGCGACCATAAGAGCATTTTGTTGCATATCTGTTTAAAAACTACGATAACCTATTATAACCGACTAAATATGTCTAGGTATGTGAGATTTGAACTGCATTCTAAACTGTTGCATCTATAAACTGCCGCATTGCATATCTCCTCATATTAATTACACGAAATTTGGGAGTCTATTTCTTATCAACGATGTTCATTTACTTGGTAAGTTTCGGTTTACCCGTAAACTCCATCGTTGAGGGGCTCTGTAGACACCCCAATTTCATACCCCTGGTATGTAATATGACATGATATATCAAAACCTATTAAAAGTACTAACTAATGTCAAGTTACAGGGTTAAAAATGCAAAAGCAAAAGCAAGATGCATGAACAGTGAAATACAGGGGGCCTAAGTGCCAAAAGGAGGAGGGAAAAGACCTTTGCGCGCAGCCCATGGCCAACCCAGGCGCCGTCCAAGCTTCCTCCATGGGTGGCGCCCAATAGTTCCCATGTTACTGTAGCACTTTGCCTATGGTACAATTCTCTCAGCGTGCAGTACAAATCGATGAAGCATAGAAAGAGAAAACTTAACAACGAAGGAAAGCCCTCTCTAGCCTATAAATAGAGGCATCCAGCTTTCTGAAAATCAGACTCCTCACACAGTTAACACAGTTAGTGCACGCAATGAGAAATCCTCCGTAGTGAGTTCTGAGAGAGCGCCGAGAGAATTCATTCTGTTGTTTCTCTTTTGTATTTTGATTTACATCTGTTCATACATTACATTAGTTTTAAACATTAGTGGCTAATTGGGCTACGTATCAATTAGTATGGCAACTGTGTATAGAACTTTGCGATAGAATAGTTTTTTATAGGCTTCACAGGTTCAGCGAAAGATTTCAGCAAAGCTTCACCGGAAGACATCACTCAGCATCCAGTGGCAGACCTTGTCTGCACGTGTTCAAGCATGACATGTCCAGTCACCAAGTCTTAGTGGATTAATTTAATTCATCCTCTATCAGTTTGAATTTGAATTAAACCATCTCCAGACTTCTCAGACACGCCTGACCAGCTTTCCGAAAAGCAAGAAGACGTTCGCCTTCTGAACAATGACGAAGCGGTGAGCAGGCCGACACTTACGATGCGTACCAACTATTGCAGTGCGAAATTACGATTGCTACTTTGCCCATCTGCAACATCTACGCACCAACTCCCTCGATGATCGGGGAAGACGAAACCCACAAGTCAGCTCCATGCATTTAATGCATTTGACCTAATAGAGTTGTTACACTTCGTCTTCTCCAACGGATCTCAAGAATGCCCTGCTATAAATACTGCCATTAAAGACTGAAGAACATGTCCGAAAATACTCTGAAATTCTCCAACAACTTCAAGTCTTTATACTCAGTGCATTCAAGAGATCGTAAACTGATCAAGAAGTCCTGGACAACAATCAAGAAGTTCTGCATCAACACTTATCTTAAGTTTCTTATTGATGTTCTTCAACTATTCTTCTGCACAATTGAATATCTTGTTTATCCAGATATTCAATTCCCAAACCCCCAAACACAAGTCAAATATTTTGTACACGATCCATTGGATATATTCTTTGTAATAGAACTAGTGGAAAATATAGTGCACATTTAAATCCAAGGTTGACTGCCTTGGTGGTGAACGTAGCACTCTTTACAGTGCGAACCATCTCAAAATACTTGTGTTCTTTCATTACTGTTGTTTAATGCTTTATACTATTTCATATCTCTTAACTTATCGCTTCAACAGCAGACTTGAGTATTCAGCCAAGTCTACCGGTAGTCCTTCACCGACAGACCTAAACTGTCTTCCTTACAAGACTTCCGCTACTTCAATCTCTTCAATAGATTGCAAGTGCTTGTTTTAGCAACTTATACGAAAAGTTTTTAAGTGTCTAATAAGCTATTCAACCCCCCTCTAGCTTATTATTGTGCCCTTTGGGACTAACACATTCCTCTAGCCCCGAAGCTTTGCCAAATCTCCCCCAAACAGCAAAACGAAGTGGCCAAAATGAAACCTAGTTACCCTGCTAGGATTCCGCCCTATTCCATCGATTCCAAAATCTCAAAAATAGCAATTGCCCTGCCCGAATCCAGACGCCAAATCAGCAAAAAGCAAGCAGTTGCTCTGCCCGATTTCTGCCATCAGTAAGCAAACAACAGTAAAAAAGCAAGCAGTTGCTCCACCCGGATCCTAAGGCCGAAAAGCAACTTTCGGAAGTAGTTACTCTGCCCGAATTCCCGTAACAGCAAAGCAGCAAAAAAAGACTCCCTCTCCCAGAAGGACAGAGCGAGCGCACCCTAAAATCTACTAGATGCTAGTTGGTACGGGATAAAACCCCCACGCTTCAAGAGGTAGGCTATTTAAAGTTTTATTTATTAAAAAGTGCTATTTAGATCAGCCCGATGTAATAAAAATAAGCAGTTGTGCTACCCGAATTTCTATAGGAAAATAACACTAAAAAGAGCCATTATTATGGCCAAAATTTTATAAATGTATTTGTAACTCCAAGAATGAGGCTGCTGCAAGTTTGTAATAATATAGATACAGATATGTATATTTAAATGCTTTATTTCACATGTTTAAATAAATATAAAAAATCATATTTTAGCCAAAAAACTATTTTGAGACCGAAAGGGCGAGTTGGGTGCCTAACCGCTTCCCACCTTGTAACTTAACCTCCGGACCCTTTACAAATCTGGTTACATTTGGTTTTTCTTTGTTTTTCCTTAAAATAAAGATGGTGACTCTGTTTATCACATTTTGAGTCCACAATTGAGGCCAAGTGTATTCCACGTGCTTAAAAGGTTTTGAAACCACCCGTTTTTCATTAGCGGGGGGAAGGGTCATAAAAAACTGTGGCGCTCACAGTACCAATTAGTATATATCAATTGTTTGTCTTAATTGATAGAGATACAAATTGTTAAACAACAGAGTATATACCAGTTGTTGATTCAACCAATAAATATCACTTAAAGTAGATATTTGGTCTGAACTATCGTTATGATCAAAATCAACTTAGTCTTCAGGATATCAGCAAAGTTGTAAACATGAAAGGTTATCTATTGCATGTTGAGCTATGCTGCTGATGATCTTGACCAACGTGAGTAGATCAGATTCATAAGACTATTATCTTATGTGGAGGGGATGGCTTTATCTTTTGGGAATACTGTATATATCGAAGAAGTAACACTTTTAAGGATTGATTTCGCTATTGGGTTAACAGCATAGTTATATTGAAACTATGGATTTAGAACATATGAGTTGTGATTTCAAGCACATGTATAAAAATCCATAATTAAAACATATAAGTTCATGCTATCATAGATTAGGAAATCGAGGCAGATAGACATGAAGTAAAGTTGATTGAACTGGTTTTCAAGTAGCCTCCTAAGCCTAAACCACCTCCTCAGCCTTGCAAGCCTTCCCTACCTTTTAATCCTCCACCTTCCAATCTCTCTCCTTACTACCAAAAATCCCTCGGTGAACCATCTGGTAAATTTGACTATTATGTCCTTTACTTAGATAGAACACCGTTTAAACCTAAATTACCCCCTGATCCTTGCAAGCCTCCTAAGCCTAAACCACCTCCTCAGCCTTGCAAGCCTTCCTTACCTTCCAACCTCTCTCCTTACTACCAAAAGGCCTTATCCATCATCCACAAAAGCCTAGTGCTTCATCCACCCGTCCATCCAGTCCCCTTGTCTTGCCATATGCTTGCTTCACCCTCAGATATGGAAAGGGATGACTATATGCTTGCTTCACTCTCAGACATAGAAAGGGAGTACCAAGCAAACCTTCACTCTTGGAAAGTCCAGAACCCTACAGCCATCAACTCAGCCCCTGTCAGTACAGCAGAAGCTACCCTCAACTGGCAAAGCGAAAACGTTGTTGCCCAGAACAACGTGCTCAAGCAGATTATTACTCAGTAGAGCCAGATTGTCCAGATCCAAGACAATCTCTCTTCAAAGGTACAGTCTTTCGAAAGCATGATAGCCGAGATCCGTCTCAAGATCCAAGTCCTCCACCAGCAATCACTCCAGCTTGTCCATTCTCCACCATCTCCCCAGGTTTCCTCTTCTTTATCAAGAAAGGAAGCAGAGATGAGATTTCTCAAAGCTCAGCTCACAGATCTAGAGCGGCAGCATAAACAACAAAGAATGGCCGCACTTGAGGATGATCTTTGGAGACTACCTTCAATACCTTTCGCCAAACCAGCCTTTAACCCTCAACCAATCTTCCAGTCTACCTACAACGAGGCATCCCCTTCTCTCTCCCTTTGGGCCTCTAAACCTCTATCCACCAGCCAACCATTCCAACCACCTACACCAGTTCCAACCACCTTTGTTCCGGCCTCCCGGCCAAATTCACGATCCTACTACCGGTGCTTCCTCTATAGCCCACAAAAACAAACCCAGTTTCCCAATTTTTACTGGCTCTTTCCTCTCACCTTGACAAACCTTCCCCGTCCTCCTTTATCAGACCCGTGGTCGATTCATCCTCTTCACAAAAGGAAGAAGAGTTTGATGCCACAGAAGCCTTTGAACATCTGTTCATGACCGAACTAGAACCAACAGTTGAGCCAACGGTCCAGAATGATCCAGAGGAATCTGCATCCCAGACCCCTCCGCAAGAGAATCAAAAAACTCTGTTACCTACTACCTAGGCCAATACCCGACAGAAGTTCACCTTCGACGATATTCCGCCTCACAAATGGCGAGAACGAAGTGTGGAAATGCTTACCTAGTGTACAGCGGAGCTGCAGTTCTATACCATCGACATGGTCATCAAAAGGTTCCTTGCCCGGATCCAAGGGCGCCTTAGGGACTGGTATTTCAGCCTTGGAGAATACCGGCAGCTGCAGATTCAGCAAGCCCCGTCTCTTGAAGAATTCATGAATTTAATCTATTCTGAGTTCATAGGCAGCCCCATAGAACACACTATCATGCTAGAGCAGAATTCCTGAAGATGGGGTGTTGTTCTCTCCTAAAGAAGGACCTAGAGACACATTACAATCGGATGTCCGAGCGTTTCTATTGTCTAAAAGGTGTTGATGATGTCAACCTGAAATAGGTGTTCCTCAACTCATTCCCAGAGTCTCTCAGCAACGAAACTTATCGATCTCTGGAATCCAGAAACATAACGGTTGCTCAGACCTCTCTTGGTGGCCTTTACCAGTTGGTCCTAAATGCTCATGACAAACTCTACAGTCAAAGAAGATTCTTCAAAGAGTTTGGAAAAACTGGTACAAAACTGGGATCTGCATGTGATGAAAAGCATTTCCAGATCAAGTGCAAGGATAAGTCGTCCTGTGACTGCACTCACACGAAAAAGAAGTCCCACTCAAGAGCCTTTGACCTCTCTCAAAGGAAAAGCTTTTCGCGGCGTCCCTTCAGGAAAAAATGGAGATTCATAAGAAAGAAACTCCGACACGGCCGCACTTCTGATCGGTGCCTCATTTGCAATAAACAGGGACATTTCTCAAAGGACTATCCAGATACAAAGAAGTCTCAAGCACTGGTCCAGGCGCTCAATCAAAATGAGCCAGTCAATCTTTCTGACCTCGAGTCCCTCTATTCTCTTGAAGATGAACCAGGAGATTTAACAATCTGTTCTATTGCCCATCCAAGGAATTCAATAGATTCTGACTCGTCAGAAGAGGATCTCATACCCAAGGCCTTCATGCTAAATCCTCTTTCCTGTAATCCACCTGTTCATCAAAAATCCCATCCTATGCCCCTGGCCAATGACCACCCTCTCACCTCTCCATATGCTAAGCCTTTTCAGGTTATAGCATTCTTTGATATAGGTTTTGCAGTATCCATCCTCAATCCCAAATATGTCCCTAAACACATACTGCTAGGCTCAAATTCTCATAGAAAAGGCCTTCCCATCAGTTCCGATATCCTTCATAAGTTGCCCGACTTACGATGGATGGAGGACAGTCTCTGTTACAAGGGTTTCTTTAACCCTTGGAGCCCAGTCTCATGGCTTCACATGGCATCTGGTCTGTTACCTTTAAAGCAAGATGAAGATGCCAATTCTATCAAGGCAAGCCATTCAGGGATAGATCCCGATCACCACCAACTTGCTCTCACAAAATGCACCCAGCCTGTTGGCCAATATGCTATAAAGCTATCATCCTCTCCATGGGCGTATGAGGTATTTTTTGTCAACAGACAAAATGAGCAAGTTCGAAAGAAGCTGCGTTTGGTCATCAATCACCAGCCATCCTTGTTCCAGTTCGACGCAAAGGTACTTTCAAAGCTTGATCTCAAGATGGGTTTCTGGCAACCAAGGATTCATCCTGCTTCAAGACCAAAATCAGCATACTGCATTCCTGTCCACCCTTATCAGCGGCCCGATTTCCTGTTCTACCTCAATGGTAGTCTACTGTTCTCCCCTGATAAGGATTCTCAGCCCCAGCCCCACATTGTTCAGGAACTGTGCAGACTCCTGGATGCTCTATCTTCAAAGATCCAGCTGTTCCCCATATAGAAAAAGGGTCCTCCCCCCTGGGCTACAAAACAATTCAAAGAGGTCACGTCAATCAAACAGCTGACAAGTACTGTGCCTATTTGGAAGATTCCCGTCGTACCAAAAAGGAGTATCCTTCAGCCAGACGCAAGTAATGGTTATTGGGCGGCGGTCCATCTTGTCCAAAGTAAAGACAGAAGATTCCATTTCCATCCAATCAAGCACACCTTTCCAGATGGAATGGACTTGTCTTCTTCCTTCTCCCGCATGCTCCAGTACAAGCGAAGGGCTCCTCCCTAGGCACAACTTTCAAGAAGGGTGAGATGGTTTCTATGGTGGAAATTCACTGTCCGGCATATCAAAGGTTCGGCAACAGTCCTTGCAGATTTTATATCAGGGCCAGATGCCTATAAAAAGGAATGGACGATTTCCATGGAACCCAACCTTAACAACAGCAGTATTCCAATGGTGCCCCCCATCAATACAGTCCCTTCTTCCTCCTCCAACCCTATACCTCCAGACCTAATCCCGGTCCTTTCCCTTCCTGGTGAGATAACAGAAGTCATTGCTGATATTACCCTCAAGCAACGGGCCACACCAAATTATCAAAACTTTCTCACCATCCTTCTTCACCGTCATGGACTCTTCATGAAAGGGCTTAAGTTTCATCCAGACTATCCCTTCCTTATCCTGTTTCATATCCATGACCTGTTCAGATTCCCTAAAGAAGATTTATGTTTCTTTTGGTATTTGTTTGAAGCATATACCATCGGAATCTCGTTCAACTCTGTCAAGCTCCTCTCTTATCTCTTCCAATGCCAGCTTGACAATATCCCACCTCCTTCCTGTAACCCTGTCCAAGCTTTTCCAATAGTTCCTTCCAGCTCATCAATGGACTCAGCAGCTCTCATCCTGTAGAAAGTCGTACGTAACCATCGTATTCAGAAGACCATGCTCATACCTCCCTCCCTCAACCATCAGAAATCAGGATCAATCATTTGTCTACCATGCCCCCATGGCATTCGTCTTTGATTGGTCTGACATTAATCCAGCAGGGACCTCTTGCATCTTGCGAAACTTTGAGCTATTCATGAATACAAGGAGAGCTCTTGCTCGAGCCAACATGATCAATCCACAGACCATTCCCTTGCATATCATGTTAGGCGCACAGTCTTGGACAGATGACCATCCCGTAGCATCCAAATGGATCGATGCGTTCGATCAATGGGCTTTGACTCACATTATCCCGATTGTTGAAACATCCGAATCAGCGGAAAGTGGGAGCCCGAGTTCTGATAACAACAGTGACGGACCTTACCCAGATCCATATGAGGATGATCCATCGCATCCAGATTCCCGATGGTAGTCAGCGTCACTTGTTTAATTATTTCTTTTGTTGTTTTCTTTTGATTTATTGCCTTTTTACTTTTGTTTGTTTGCAATTAGTGGGCCTTTTCCCTTTTGTTTGTTTCCTTCAGTGCGCTTAGTGCGCCTTTTCCTTTTGTTTGTTTCCTTTAATGCGCTTAGTGCGCCTTTTCCCTTTGTTTGTTTCCTTGTAATAGTTAGGGAGTATTATTAGTCTACTTTTTAGGTAGAATTATTGGTCTTTGACGTAAGTGCTTGCGTCATTGTTCAATAATTAGTTTGTAATAGTTGGTTTGAATAGTTGCTTTGTAAGCCCTATATAATGGGCCTTAGGTTTTCATTTGTATTCAGATGAAGTGAAGAAAGAAATAAATAGTAATAGTTTTATACTCTCTCTCTCTCTCTCTCTCTCTCTCTTAAATACTCCCCGGTCCCCGGTGTTCAGAGCCCAACTCTCAGCAGCTATACCTCTAAGTCACTATAGTTAGCCGGTCTCTCCCTCCGTCTGTCCTTCTGTAGAGAGTCTTCTCTCTCTCCCCCTCAGTCTTACAGGTCTTCTATAGATCTGCCATAACCCCCCAATCTTTGGTATCAGAGCCACACTCGTTCGAAGTCCCTACCTCTGTTCCACAGTATTGGTTGCCATAGATCACCCCCCTCTCTTTGCTAACATGGCCACACTCATCTGAAGTCCCTACCCCTGTTACTCAGATCGGTTGCCGTAACCATTCTTTCTAGCCTTAAACCTGTGTGCTTCCCTCCTGTGTCTTCCCGCCAAGTTTCGGACCAGTAACCGTTGTGTCTGCAGGACCGACTTCCTGATCTCTCACAGCCTGAAAACCAAATTTGTAGTTTTGGAAGAAGTCTTCAGATTAGTAAGCGTTGTGTCTGCAGGACCGACTTCCTAATCTCTCACAGCCTGAAAACTAAGACAGAAGCCAGAACTTGAGCCTTCCGGGATTAAAGCCTAATTCGTCCTTTGTCAGTCGAGTCCTTGAGATTTTGGTAAGTCGACAAGAGGTCGCGGTGTTATCTCGGAAAGTATTGAAAAGGAAGAGAATTAGTTGTGTGCCTCCAATTCTCAGTTCTCATCATGTCTTCTACCTCTACCTCCCTTCTATCTCCTTCATCTAGTTTCCGACAATCTTCAGCTTCTAAGATAGATCAATTATATGAAATATCTTATGTTCCTGATGATTCGAAGATTCCTATCTCCCAACTACCCATAGTCAACCCCTACCATGTGTTTTCTAAACCCCATATTTCTTTCTCCAGAAAAGTAAACAAGATCATAAGTTCTTCCTTCGAACAACAGGTAAAAGAATATGTTCAAGCCTCCCGGTTTGATTCATACCAATTACCGGCAACTAGTTCAGAACACCTAGTTGCGTTATCCCTTCCTTCATACCTACCCAGACACTGTCTCTCCCAAGGATACACCCATATCCACTTTGGAGCAGTCAGACTAGCTCTTACCTTCCATGGTCGAAAAGGACTCCCAGCCTTCTCAAGAATTGCTCTGGTGGATACAAGGTTTGTTGAATACCAACATGCCTGTATTGGCACAATCCAAACAACATTAAACGCCGGAACAATTTTTGTAACCTTCTACCCCAACTTTAACATGCCTCTCAACGACCCTTCCTTGCTCACAGCCTTAAAAGCCCAGATCCAGATTGGTGGTACTGCCCAGGTGAACACGTTCCAGGCAACGTTTCATTATCAGATGGCGTACAAAGTACAGAATCACTCATTGGACCTCATGGTCCCTGGAAAAGACTCAGGAGATGTTATTCTCCTTGATATTGATTCTAGTGCTACACCAACATGCACCTATGTCCCGAGACAACTTTCACGAGCAGATCTACTCAAGCTCCTCCCTGAGCGTTGGGTAACCAATTACGAACAAACTCATCAAGCCCCGCCGGCTCCTGTGCAAAGCAGTGCACCTCCAGAGTTTGTACGTCATGAAGATGGCCTCGTTGAAGTGAAGTTCTCATCTTCGCAGCAAGCGAACATCCCGTGTAAAGTCTTCCCCACAGAGATCAATATGGTCCAACCTATTGCTCATTGTCCATATGATGTTTGTGACTGTCCTGACTGTCTAGATGATGCTTCTAGAGTCTTGATGGACGAAGATCTCAAAACGAAGCAAAACTCTTCTCAAAAGAGTTTACATAAGAGATATGAAGAAGGTGACCCAGCCGTAGGAACCCTCGGTGAACCATCTGGTAAATTTGACTATTATGTCCTTTACTCAGATAGAACACCGTTTAAACCTAAATTACCCCCTGATCCTTGCAAGCCTCCTAAGCCTAAACCACAAAGAAGGTTACAATAGAGATCTATTGATTACATGAACAAAACAACTTCCAATGACTTAACTACTACAAGAAATTCTAATCTAGACATTGATATATTTTTGAAAATTTGTTACAAAGCTTATATCTATGAAGTTCGTAGTCTAGAGAGCACTGTTGATTTGATTTACAGCTATGCAATCTAGACTAGATCAAGATGGTTGATGTTCTCTAAAAGTTGAGAATTTTTTGGGATGAAAAAGAACTCAACTTCAGAAAATCATCTGGAGTCAGCATGGACTCGAGCCATAGAAAAGAACGGAGCTCTTCTTCTTCTCCTTACTAATGCACTCTCTAGCCAAGGTGACCTTCACAAGCATCGACGTATTTTTGAATGTCGGTTGCTGTGATGGTGCTTCTTCAAGAAACTTGAAAAGAACAACAATCAAGGAGAATCATGTTTGGTAAAAAGTGCAAAGAGTCTGCATAGCTAAGAAATGCGTAGCTAAACGTGAGCATGGTCAAGATAGTCTGGGAGGGGCATGCTAAGAGGTTGTTGGGTAAATCTTTTGGCTAGAGGATTTCTCAAAACTAAACAAACAACTTTCGTATGGTAGTAAGAATTGTATCAAGTTGTTGAGAGGATGACTTGATCGGGATCTAGGATTAGTGTTACGTAACATTTTGAGAAAATGTTTGTATCGAAGTTTATCTTAGGGTTTCGAAGAAGTTCGTGAGTGTGATGGAGACGAAGAAGGAAGGTCTCTATTTATACTCACTGAGGCAAGACCAAAGGACCGTTTATTGAATAATTCAATTAATTGAGATGCCTTTTCAACCACCTTAATAAAGTCATGCGTGATGACTTATGATTATGTTTATTCCTCGAGATTCGACAAGGCCCTATTTTGAAAAGATGAAAAGTTTTTGATTTGACAAAATAGCTTTTTCAGAAAATTTGGGCTTTACCAAGAATCTGGGGAACAATGTTTAACTTTTTCGAAATAAGTCAGTTTCGAAAATTTTAACCTCGACCTTCGTAGAAGTAGCACATAGATACCTATGTATTTTGTTTATTTGTTTACGAAGGTAAAAACTCCTATAAGTCAGCACATATAGCTGAGCTTATGAAGTGTTGCCAACAGAGAGAGAGACTCTGAAGGCATAGTTTTGATATGAGAATTGATAAGCACAAGTCAGATGAACAGGCTATTTGTCTGACGCTTTTGTATCAAAACTAATAAGTAAAGTATATCATACTAATAGATGAGTTGTGTATGAGAAGAGCATAGTATGATATAGCATTACTTAAGAATTATATCTGTAAGGATTTGTCAAATGTAGACACAGTAGATATAAATGCGAGCATATCAAACAAGGCTATTAACCTTAGAATGTATGCTATCACAGTGGAGATATACTTACAATCTTGGTCAGAAATGACAACTGAATCCAAAAGATTTGGTATATTGTTGGCAAGAGAAGGAAGGAGTGAAGACTGGAAGAAGTTTTTCTATGTTCCAAACATCAGTCTTTACGAACAAGTGAATTCACAAAATCTACTTGCAGAGAGTGATAAGAGTTGCTTTGCGATCTATATGCATTTGTGTTCATGCCTAGAGAACTTTTCAGCAAATCATTAGCAACATTTATGAGTTTAAGAAAGCTCCAGAAAAGCATAGATACACAATAATAATTTGAGATAACCCACATAGAAATAATCATATAGAAACTGAGACTATCATTCTTAGTTTCCCTTGATCTCATTTTCTCATGGACGAGAGGAATAGAGGTGATAGTTGAGCATAGAGTTCTTGGGTGTATATTTAACAACAGAGGATTATAGTTGAAGAAGAATTTGATGTTCTATGAATAATGTCCTTTGAATCTGAGCTGGACAATCTACATGCTTGATAGATGTGTCTAATAAGAGATTTCCTTTGCAACTACTTTTTATGTTCTTTATCCATATGCAATTTCTCTTGAGAAGGTGTTGGATTGATAACAATCGTTAGCCTTATGTCAACAGATAAAGGATTGGGAAACATTTGAAGTGAAGCATCCATCGGCGTTATGTACATCTGAGATTTTTCTCTTCATAGTGTCAATTGAAGAATTAACTTCTGTCATATGAAGGAGTTTCTCATAGTCAAGCAAATGTCACCATAGAGGTTTGTCTTACCTTATGAGTTTTGAAAACAAGAAAAACATATTTTCAATTTTGAACACGTTTTCAAAAACAAATCTCTTCTATAATCCCATGCAAAAGAATTTCAAAATATTAAATCAATGACAAAACATTTCTTTTGATTTTGCATCTATGCTTGAGGAACAAGGATCAAACTCTCAGGCTGTTAAACTTGGCATGAAGCTTATAGAGTCAGGATACCAATTGTTGGTCCAATGGATGTGCTCAAATAGGCTAGGGGGGTTGAATAGCCTATGTTACCACTTTAAAATTATCTCACCATTCATTTATGAATATGGGTGAAATGCTTATAAATAATTAATAAGACAATCTTGAGATAAGACATGTCTGCTATTTATACAGGGCAGCAGACGTGTTCATAGGCTGAGTAACAAACTTTGCTGATAGATTGTAGATAAACTATTAGCTTATCAAAAGGTTTGGTAGCGGAAAGGTTCTGGCTAAACAGATTTATCTTAGAAGGTTTAAGCAGTTATACACGGATATATGTTCAAAACAACAACATACTTTAAAACTTCTTCAGATGCCAAAACATATGGGTTCTAGAATAGATAGCTTTATTTAATAAAAACCTTTCAAGAACTGGAAAGAGAGATCAGGGCTGAGTTTGATGAATGTTTATTATATTGAAAATTCTATAGAGGTTTACTCAAAGGAAAACGTGCTTAATACATCAACCTAGACTCTCTAACCTAGCCATCTACTTTCTTCCCCTAGATTCCATCTCCACTAAAGAACTTATTTCTCATAATTTTATGAACAAGTCAGAACAGGAGGAGTCAATGAGATGCGACATGAAAAGACAATTTTATGGGTTGCTTAGATAAGGCATATCTGAGCAACTGAGTGCAAAGCACTCGAATCCCTTTGATGACCTATTGTTGCACAACCAACAACCCTTACAATGGAATACAAGTCTGTTGGTATGAATACAATGCAGACAGGTAGCACTTTATCTTCCTTGGGCATCGTTGGAGATCTATCTTCAACAGAATATGGAGTTCTTGGTCTCTACCAAAGGATTGGATTTATGAAGGGTTATAGAGACTCATTTCTTTGAAGGAGATCAAAGAGCTCAAATCAAGAGAGGGGTTTCTTGATCAAGACACTATTTACTGTCGTTGTATCTTTTTCAGATCACTCTTCCTTTCTTCTAACTTTTCTTCCTTGCAATCCACAGAATGTGTTTTGTAAAGGTCTATTTTTTCCACGGTGATTTTTGAGATCGCTCGATTGTTGATCTATATCTCTAGCTCTCGATGTCGATGTCGATCTTGATCTCTGTTTTTAAGAAGGAAAAAGAGTTTTCTTTTATAGATAGAAAACTCTAGATCCGATGAGATTATCTTCGAATGATCCTTAGCCATTGTAGTGACCGTTTGGATAAGAGTAAATCTTATGGACTATTGAATAAATATATTCTAGAAGATCTCTCTGAAAAAGGTCGTCCAAAAACTGAGACTAAGTTGATGTGTCACTGTTGTGCATGTCTGACGGAATAGTACACTAACATTTGGTTTTCCAATAAAGTAGATACATTTGAACTTGAAAACCAAATGTAGTGGGGAATATCTGTTTAATAAAATCCAACTAGATCTTATAGGTTTGAGAGTTGTCAAGACGTTTCCGCAAGTTGACTTTTGGAGAAGCTTGAGCCTTTTATCGTTTCTGAACTTCTGCAATGATTCCACTATAGTTCGCATGTGCAGCCCAAGAAATTCGAAGGTCTACTGGTTTAATGTTCCTCTAATGATATTATCTTCCAGTAGAAAGGTCTGCTGGTTGACATACTTGAGGAAGGAACTATCAACCCGTAGCAAGTCTGCTGGTTTGATATCTTCGAAGAAGCTATCATCCTGTGGCAAGTCTGCTAGTGTACTGAAATAACAGGTCTATTGAGGTCATCACGTAAGAGTAGGATTGAGACTTGGACTCTCATAGTCTAAGACATATGCAATGTTCAACAAGTTACCACACTAACCGGTACGCAGCCTTTTTAGTCACTTATTAGAACATGCAGTAATGGGGACAAGCAATTCAAGATGTTCGAAATATGCAAATGAATTAGTCGTACTTCATCAGGCATATTCCAACACTTTGTTAGTTGTGCCATGGTAGCCAGATGATCTGCTACATAATTCTGTTCACGGTAAACATGGGAGAGCGAAACTGATCGTATCAACAAACTACATTGACGAAGGTGATAAACATATGTCCAAGGTGGATGATCCCCCCCCCCCACCTTTTAAAACCAAAACAGCTACTAAAGAATATGTTTCCACACTAACCAAACCCAGCAGGAGGAATTGACACATGCGCAGCCCATCTTTGAGAGCCATTATTTCGGCATACATGCTGGTGGTTGTTAGAGTAGAATATGGCATTCTAATTAGATTGGTTTTTTATTCTACTTATAAAACAATTTTATTCGAATTTATATTTAAATGAAGGCATTTATTTATCTTATATTATTTATTTTTTATAAATATATGATAAAGTCCTTAGATCAATTTTAGCTATGGGGTATGGTTGCGCATTTGATGGTAATCATGAAATATGATTCTAGGGCTTTGGTCTTAAATTAGTTCTAAGTCGGTTGGCTTTTCAAGGCAAAGACATTGAATAGCCTTATGAGACTTATGTGTATGATGTATGCTCGTATAACGAGAATGTTACATTTCTTTAGCATCAGCGTTATGATGCAAGTACATATATTACAGGTGCTTGTTAGAGAACAAATTCACTAAACATGATCCGTTGAAAATTCTTAAATGGAAGTTTTCATTGTCAAATTAAGAATTTTTCACATTGCGATAATACATGATTAGTCCTCTGACTTGAGGCATGATAGTAAGCTTGTGTACATCACATAACACTTTGATTTACTTTCTAATTGCTTGACAATCACAAATGAGTATTTTGGGTGCTGCAATGGTGTGCATGGAGGTTACTCAGTGGCTAACATAGAATTCGACACTTGTGAGATGATAAGAGAATTTTCTGTGTTTTTCATACTTCATGACACGAGCATGTTGGCCAAGGCATAATGAATTTGATTCATAAAGGAATCATTGGTACTTGAAATGGAAGCACAGTTATTAAATCAATTGGATTTTGACTTATAAACCATATCCTATATTTAATTTAGATTTTGTTTTTACCCCTTGGACAATGTGAACGGGGATCTGGGGCTACCTTTTCATATATCTTGTATATATATTTTATAAAAATTTTAAATTCTGCTGCGATTAGCTCTGCGATATAGCAAACCCAACAGTGGTATATGTTTAATTGATAATTGTATGTGTGGTAAAATGTGTTTTATCCAATTTAATATTTGGGATAAAAACTGAAATCGAAAAACTAGACTATTGAAGAAATATGTTTTCTTGATTTATGTTTTTTTTTTAAGAATTTTGAATCCTCAAAATTTTGATTTGGTGGGAATAAAAACAAAATCTATGATGTACAGTATACATGTAAGTCATGTAAAGTGGGATGCATATCCTTGATGAATGTTTGATTTGGCTGGAAGTATGTCTTTGTTTCTTAATTCTATTGGAAACAGTGTAACTTTTCGGATTGTACAATGTTGCTAACTTTAACATGCACTCTATGGAAACTAGTCTCCCAGAATTGGTGAATAAGTTGACAACGGTTGAATTCACTATCAAGAAGGATATGCCGGTCCTCCTTGTTGGATCCTCTTCCAAGACTACAAAATCTAATAATAAGAGGAAGTGAAAAGGAAAGAGTTCCTGCAAGCCAAACAAGAAGGCAAAGGACAATGGCAAGAAAAAAGGTCAAATCTCAAGCCGATGACAAATGAAACCACTGCGGCAGATTAGGGCATTGTCAGAGAAATTGCAAGGAGTGTCTTTCGACCCTGAAAAGCGTATTTATTTTGTCATAGTTAATTTATTTATTAATGATGCTTCTTGGGTATTAGATACCAGTTGTGGCTCACACATTTACAATGATTTGTAGATAATGACAAGAAGCAGGAAACTGGACATGAAGGACTAGGTCGTTAGGATGGGAAATGGAGCAAGAGTTGCTGCATCAACTATTGACACTATTTATCTTACTTTAGAGAATAGTTTTAATTTGTGTTTAAACAATTGTCTTTCTGTTCGAAATATTGTTAAGAATATTATTTTTATTCCTGTTTTGGACAGAGAAGGTTTTAAATTTGTTGTTGAGAATGAAAGTTGTTCCATTTTCAAAGATTTTGTATTTAAATATACCGGTTATTTGACGAATTATTTGTACACTGTTAATCTTGATAGCCCCATACTCACAATTCAACAAAATAAGAAAAAAAAATTAGATAATCAAAGTTCTTCCACTCTTTGACATGCTAGACTGGGTCACATTTTTTTGGAACTTGTGTTTGCTAGTTTAAGTGTTCTCTTCAATAACCTTAGTTATTTATTCTTGTCAGCCAGATGGGTGATTCTTCTGTGCGACTCTTTTCGAAACCTGCCTATTGTCAAAACTGCAAATTTAAAAAAAAAATTAGCCTATTTGAGCCTTACCAAAACCAACTCACATTTTATTTAGTTAGTGACAATTGTAGGAAACTTGGCCATTATGCTTCTTCATGCCTTCAGCCAAAATATGTGTATTTGAGGAAGAAAAAAACCCAACATAATTTCCAAGCAATGCTGCATATTGTGATCTATTTGGAATGACTGGTTTGATGAGGGCTACTTGGCGATCCTTTGAGAATAATGCTGATTTCCAACCTGAAAATCTGTTCTCCAGAGCTTTCATAATCTTTAAAAATAAAAATAAAACTGGCGCTTAGGTTGTGAGAGAAATTCATAGACATTCCCATGTCAACAGAATTCAGAGGGGCAATCCTTTTGGCACAATTCTTTTCTTAAATCCAGCAGGGTGTATATAGAGAAGATCACATCACCTTTAACCAAGTTGATGCGTTGGTCCGAGTCCGACACCATACAGCACTGCTGAAGCAACTCACTTAAAACAGTTATTGATTTATGGGTAACGTGAAAAAAAACTTACCAATCGGGTGCAAGCAGGAGATGATTTACGAGCAGGAAATCGCTCCTGATACTGATACCAGGGATGCTTTGATTGACCATGGTTTTTTACAAAGAGGATGAAGATATTCTGTACAAAAGGTATAGAGGTAAGGGGAAACCAGGTCCCTTTGCCTTAACCCACCTTTTGGCTCAAACCAATTTGATTGATTCCCACTTACCTGGATTGAAAAAGAAACTGTAGAAACACACTGAGCAAGGACGTTTCTCCATTTTTGAGGGAACTCTATCAATGAATCTTCTTCCATTTTGTTGAATCCTGCACACAAGTTATTTTCAAGCATGTGTTGTATATAATTCATTATAAATGTTTGTTGTTTAAAGCAACAGCAAAGCGACCCCCACATCTGATAGGGCATGAGGATCTAACTAGCAATGAAGAAATCTATCAGCTAACTACTAATGAAAAAATTGTACTGCCATAAATTTCAACTTGTAAGGGTAATTTAGGCATTGCCTAATTTATCTTGTCCTCACTCTCTTGGTCAAAATAGAATTTTATATTGAATTTATTGTAGTAGGATTTAATTGATTCACAGAGGTAGGTGTTACAGTAGTGTTTAGTTATTGATGGTATCAATTTAGAAACAAAATCTTGTATATTTGGGTGGGTGTGTGTGTGTGTGTGATGGGAGGGATGGCAAGGGCACTCAAGGCAAAGACCTGGAGGTCCTTGGTTCCAATCCTCATACCAAGGGGTCATATACTTATCAAAAAAAGTGTGTATTTGTATGTGTGTGTGTGTGAGAGAGAGAGAGAGAGTTGTTACACCAGCAACTAGGTATGCTATTATCTACGACTGATGATTCAGAATTTACACCAGCAATGAATCAAAAAATTGGAAATCTTCCCAGTAAAATTACAAGTAGATATACTTAATTAAAGATAAAAAGAAAATAAATAAGAAGAAAAGGATATCAAAAAAAAAGAATAAGTATATCAACATAAATACCCTCAGCCATTAGTGGAGTTATAAGAGATTTTAACAATGACTGACAATGGAATGTTTATAATGTGCCCTTGATTCCCAAAGAGACCGATTCGTCCAAAGCTTGCAACGGAGCTGTTCATCGTCGCATCAACAGAAACATTTAAGACCTGCCTCTCCCCACTACCAATGGAGAAGTGAGTTGGGGTCACTCTCACAGAAGCTCCATAAGGAGCACTCCAACCTACACTGTATGTCTCGTTATTGGCAATGTTGGTCACCATTCTTTGAACAACCCTAGACTGGTTTAGTTTCGCAATTGTAATTGATGGCAGGTTCAGGTCTGTGCCAGTCATGATAGAAATTCCACAGTTTTGACCAGTGTAATTTAGAACAACAGGTAATGATCCATTAATGCCACAAAGAAATGCCATATAATCATCATAACCTGAATACATTAACATGTTTGGAGTTAGATCATATACATGCAATTCCTGGACTAACCAAACAATAAGAATGTTGCGAATTGATATGATTGGCACGATTTCTTCACAGAACTTTCCCTCCAGGCATGTATGTATATGCCTATATGTAATCTTATATATGCATGCAAGAACACAAACATCGTAACCACCATCTTCAGTATAATGCATCCCATAAAGAGAAGTGAGGAGGGTGCAATCTGAGAAACAAGAACATTCTTAATCATAATTGTACTATGGCTAAAGTCAGCATGCCTCAAAAGTTTCAGCTTCTGGTGCTTTTTATAAAGCACATCAAGAAAGGGTCCATCTGCATTTCATTATTACTTAATAGGTTTCATTCCACTTACCACTCCAAAGGATTTTAATTTTCAGTACGAGAAAAGTGCTGGTGATCTTTCAGATACGTTCTCTACTGCCATAGAGCCCAAATTAAATAAAGATATTGATGATACCAATGCTGACCATGCTCAGCTACCTTCTTATTTCTTTTCTTTTTTGGGACGGAAAGAGTGATAAACTAATGGAGAAAGAACGTACAAAAATAGAGTGGACCAAAGTCCACTTAACGAAAGGGAAAAGTACACAAAAAGAAACAGAAGAAAACACTTGGGAAGTCACAATAGATACGAAATATAAGATAGTGTTAAGGTAGAACTAATAAGACCTATTAGAATAATATAATTAAACAATAAAACTAATTGTTAGGTTACCAACTCATCTAAAAGTTTAAGCTATGGGGCCCAACTATGCATATCAAACTCAACACTCCCCCTCACATGTTACCCGTCCACACGTGGAAAAACAAACAAGGAGAGACAAACAAATATGCCTCACCAGGGTATCACAAACCAAAGAGTGTGACAACATGCAATCCCAACATTCCGGGTAACAAATGCAAGTGGCATGACTCGAACCCAACACCTTGCCAAACCAGCGCTCATGTTAAGTTACCAACTCATCTAAAAGCTTAAGTTGTTACACAGGGGCCCAACTATGCATATCAAATTCAACACTAACTACACATAAAATACTTTATTATAACATAGAGCTAGTAATGGCTACTAAGTGAAAACTACTTAAATGCTAAAGGAAGAAAGAAAAAAGAGGAGCACTATAGATGGAAAGCAACAATCAAATTTATTAACTTAGAATAATTTACAAGGAGATATTACGAGATCAAGATCAATTATGGTAGCAAAGGCACCAGCATCGAACAAAGCTATGGAAAGGAAGGATTTGGAGTAGATTGAGGACATGAATCTTGGCTAATGGGTTAGACTGAGATGAAGAGACCATGACTTTTGAGGTGAGGGTAAAAATGTAATCTTCTTCATGGTGAAAGGGAAGCTTTCAACATCACTTCCAGGTTCCGAAGAATCTGAGTGTCCAAGTGTACACATGGTGTCTAAGACATCATGAAAAGAGTATAGGACTCAAAGATCAAAAGCATCAACTTCTTCTCCTATTTGGGTAAGAAAATTGATGAGGTCTTGAGTTTTCCTCTAGTTGGGGAAATCTTTAGCAAAATCATCTTTCTGATGGCAAACAAAACATTTGTCAAAAGTTTTTCCATGGCATTTCTTTTTTCTTTGAAATTTCCACTTTCGTTGCTTGAATTTGAATTTTCAAAAAGCTTGAAAGATTTATTGAAACTATCTTTCTCATAATGGTGTTCCTTTTTTGCTGGTTTGCAATCACAGGTTTTTTTGTTCTCACACTTGATCTGGAGGTGATTGTCTCACATGCTTTGCCTAGAGATCTGCCAGTTTCTTTGAATTGGACCAAGAATTTCTTCTGATAGCACAACTTGTCAAGGGCATTGAATATTAGCTGGTACGCTATGGAGGCTTGAGCAATGGTGATGTTTCTAGTTTGCATAATTCTCTGGGCTAATTTCCTAAGGATTCGGGAAAAGAATTTAGGAATTCCTTTTTCATGAAGGAGCAACACTTCATTTTTAGAAAATCCTCAAGAGCTTCAGTTATGTGTACAGAGAAGAGCTGCGATAGATTCTGCATGAATGTAATTAACAAGCGCTTCAAGAGACACAGATTGCAGGATCAGGAGTTGGCAGTATTCACTAAGACTGAGATACCATTCACGGGGTCTTCCTTGATTTCATGAAAGAACCTGTCTAGCAACCATATTTATTGGAAAATATTGAAGTTCGACAGACCACCATGTAGTCATTTCAAAACAACGATCACGGCGCTTGGATGGAGCAATATCATCAAAGGTAAAATGTTGTTGCCCAAAATGAAAAAAGGAAGATGTGAAATTAGTGAATTGGGAGGTAACTTCTGGAGGGTATTCCACAATGGGAGTTGACCATGAAGTATGAAGGCTTCACATCAATCATCGTCATTTTCTGAGTCGGGGGAATGAAGACTAGCCATGGAGAATATTGAGGAGAAGGATCACTGTTACTTGTGAGGTTTTTTAGGCAAGAGGTAATCGGGTTATAAGGTTCAATAGGTAGGATTTGAGAGGGTGTGGACAAAGCACCAACAATGGGATCTGGAGGTGGAGTGGACATGGAAAGATATGTAGGGATTGTCGAGATTAAGGAAATTGTTATGGGTGGCTGTTTGGGGGATGGTGGCTGGGAAGGTGGCTTGGGTGTCCATGAAGGCTTGAGAATAACCTGATGGCTGATGGCTGATAGCCGATGGCCGATGGTGAGATAGAGGTTAGAATTGGAAATATGGTCTGACAAAACGGGTGGTTGGGAGTCTCCAAAGATCTTCAGGGGAGAGTCTATGTTTTATTGTTTATGTTGTCTCTCAAGATCTCTAAGTTGATTTTAAAGATAGGTTTTGACTGCTTCCTTGTGAGGGATGAGAACGGATGCTTTGTCAAGATCTTTGCTTGTAGTGCTTGCATGATTGAGTTCATAATAAAAGGCTTGGATTTTTATTTTATTTTTTATTTTAAGAATCATTCCTTCAAGGGTTAATACACGAGAAGGGAGATTTCCTAATGTTTTTGAAAGGTTTTATTTTTTTTTTATAAGTAAAAGTATTATATACGAAGAGCGTCAAAACAGGTGACGCGGCCTATGTACAATAGTGAAAATACAAGAGATCTCGAGATGGAAGGAATTCACTATTTCTTCTAGAGAGGGAGTAGGAGTCGGGGATAGATCCACCGACTCAGGCCACCAAGAATAAATAGTGCGCAGCCAAGTATCTTTAAGCTTCTCTAAAGTCCCTTCCTCGTTATCAAAAGCCCCCATGTTCCTTTCCTTCCAAATGATCCAACAAACCGCCAACGGGGTAACCTCCCATAAGGAATTTCTCCTGCTCCTTTTATATAGGGACCAGCTCAAGAATAAATCCAAAACTATCCGGGCAGGCAACTCCGAACGGACCAAAAATCCAATTCCATAATTCCGTCGCCATGGGGCAGTGAATAAGCAAATGATCCACACTTTCATCACTCCTTTTGCACATATAACACCAATTAACGTAAATCTTGCGACGAACCCGCAAGTTGTCACCAGTTAAGATGGCTACATGACAAGCCTCCCAAGCAAAGAAACCTACACGACTGGGAGCTTTCGACTTCCACAGCAACTTCCAAGGGAATCTACTATATATTTCTAACATTGAGCAGACAGGAATAGAAGGAATTAACGGAGAATACTCTGCCTCTATTTCCCTCCCACCTAATTGAGTCCTCTCCATTTCTGCCCACTTGCCGCTTATATAACATTTTAAAGAATTCCAAGGGTTCATTTCCCAGTGTAGGGGTGTAGTACTGTAAGCATATGCGGAACGTAGGGTTCCAAACCACAGTATTCCCCTAAACTTGAAGAATCGAGCTTACGAAACAGTCTTTATCGGAAGCCAAATTGAACATATCGGGAAACAGTCTCCATAACTCCACCTCCCCACACCATCTATCTTTCCAAAAACGGATAGAAGACCCATTCCCTATTTCAAAAGAGGTATGTCTCACAAAAGCTTCCCAACCTTTACGAATCCCTTTCCAGACCCCCACCCCATATGCTGCTGAAACAATGTTCGGAGTCCATATATTAACGTCTTCCCCATATTTACAGCCTACCACTTTCCTCCACAGCCCATCACGATCTGTCATGTACCTCCATAACCACTTGCCAAGCAAGGAAATATTGAAAACTTTCAAATTCTTGATCCCTAATCCACCTCCTCTCGAATTAGCACGAACCTTGTCCCATTTAACAAAATGATACTTACGAGCCTCACCCGAACCTTCCCACAAAAGACCCTTTCCAACCTTTCAAGAACAAAGAAGGCATCACTAAGAGAGACAGGAAATATGTAGGAAGGCTGGACAAAGTACTTTTGACAACGGTAAGCCGCCCCGCTTTCATAGCAACTCCTTTTTACAACCTGCCAAACGTTCTTTAACTTATCTAATCCAACTTCCACATTATTGAAGGCTCTTTGATTCCTCTCCTTCCATATACTCCACCAAATCGCCAACGGAGCCATGTCCCAAACCACATTCCTCCTTCTCCTCTTATCCAGCGACCAACCACGGAGGAGTTCAACTACTAAAAGGAAGAAATAACTCCATACCTCTCTCGCTACATAGAAGTGCAACAAAAGGTGATTAGTCATCTCCTCATCTTCTTTACACATGTAGCATCCGTTGACGTAAACCCTTTTTCTAGCTCTTGGCGAGGATAGCCTCCTTAGCAGCTTCCCATGTAAAAAATGCCACTATGTTGGGTGCTTTAGATTTCCAAATGACTTTCCAAGGGAAGGAGTTCTATCCATATCACATAAAGTTGAATAATAGGACTTGACTGTAAACTTCCTGCTCTTCGAACTCACCCAAACCACCCTATATTCAAGAGGCCCTCGACTCTTTATGGCGTAGAGTTTCTCAAAAAATCTTGCCAAATCTCCAACCTCCCAATCTTGTAAGCTTGGTATATTTGAGCCCCTATCAAACAGCTTAAACTTTTAGATGAGTTGGTAACTTAACATGGTGTTTGGCAAGGTCGTGGGTTCGAGTCATCCCGCTTGCATTTGTTACTCGGAATATTGTGAGTGCATGTTGTCACTTAGTTTGATTTGTGATGCCCTTGGTGAGGCATGTTTGTGTATCTCTCCACGAGTGGACGGGTCACAGGTGAGGGGGAGTGTTAAGCTTGATATACATTGTTGAGCCCCTATCTAACAACTTACGCTTTTAGATAAGTTTTATTATGAAGGGTGCTAGTAGAAGCATTATGTTTCATATGCACATATATATAAACACCCTAGCCTAACCATTTTACGGTTACGGCTTCTTCTCTTCTTCATTTTTACTAACACACTCCTTGCACCAATAAAACAGATTGGGCTTCAACCCAAAAACTTTCAAATTGGTTTTATTACGGAAAAAGGTTCCCATCCTTCACTTAATTTTCATCCTTCAAATATGAAGATCAGTGAGTATACATGTGAAAGGCTTATTGCTTTATTCAATTCAATGTACCAAAACGTAATAAGGATGAATACTCAGAGAGCCTTAATCCTTTCCATTGTCTTTATAATGAAGAAAAGGATGATAATGTATGCAATTAGCCATGAATATCTATTAATATAGTATTAGTACCTCCACACGTATTTAACGCTTATTTATCAGCTTACCACATCTGCACATGAAGTTGATTGGGTAGATATTTCCCTTTGCCAGCTTATGAAATGTACTTGGTCCGGATCTCCTTGTGTTCATATTAGGCAGTATTTGGTGATAGTGGATTTTTCAAATTAATAAGCCACCAACTCTCGAACCAATCCAACTGCTTTTATCAAGGGAAGAAGTACTCTATTGGCTGGATCAGAATTGTAGAATAAGACCAGTGGTAGCATCAAAAACCCCCTGTGTACATAAAAATGCATTGTAGGCTAGGACGAAAAGGCAAGCAGCAGCAATCCCTGCCGAGGGACAGTAAGCTAGCAAGGGGGGGACATATTTCTAAGAAGCCCCATATCATGAGTGGTAAAGCCCAATTATGGTACTCATAGAAAAGGATGCTTAAAGGAAAGAAAGATAGCTACCATAATTAACCTGATCAAGGGGCAAAGTACCATCACTTGGGAGAGTGATGCGACAAGGGAATTATTAGCCTGCACAGATTAGGTGGATCGGGCTTCATAAAGGGGCACAAATGGCCAATAGCTGCACCAAATGGGAACTGCTGGGGTATTTTGGAAGGGGGCGAGGTGGAACTAGAAGTTAGGGTGTGTCATGCCAGACGAGTATAATTCAGGTGCATCAGGCTTCACAAAGAGGAAAGAATGCCCAATAATGCGTAGACCTTGCTATGCTGCTAGACGGAGCTGCAGGACAGGAGGTAATAGCTTAGACGTGTGTAAAAAGCAGCTTTGGGAAGATAGCACGCTCAACCTAGAGAAGACATCACAACTCGCTCTATACAGTGAGCTTATTTTCACTTATGGAAAAAGTTCACTCATTTATGAAAGAGCCCTGAAAATCCAAGATAACAAACTCAAACCAAATATCTATTTAGGGAAGTGCAGTATTTCCCTTTCTTATAGTCGATACACATTTTTTAGTCTCTTTGTTTTCTTGATTTTCCTTTTTACTTTCATTGGGGAACTGCTGGGCCTCCACCTTTGTCCATTATGTCCGCGTTTTAATACAAGTTATTCTTCTGTCACCCAAAAAAAAAAAAAAAAAAGAGCTTGGCATACATGTTGGGACCTCACTCAAATAGGTTAAGCATATAAATGAGTTAGTAACCTAACATGGTAGCAAATATCTAGGTGCGCAAGAGCTTGAGGTCGAGTCATCCCACATGCATTTGTTTCCCCTGACAATGTCAATAACTTCTGCTCGCAGGTGACGAAGAGTGTTAAGGCATGATATACATTATTGGACCTCTCAGTTTAAGCTGTCAGGGGGATAAACCTTCCCATCTCTTAAGTAGTATAGTCCCACTCATCACCCTCCTCTCATGTAATTATGAATGAAGAGTTTTGCAATTAGATTTTAACTGCTTCATTGTAAGGGTATTTTAGGCAGGCATTGCCTAATTTATTTTGTCCTCACTTTCTTAGTCAAAATAGGATTTATTTTGGTATTTTTTGTGTTAGGATTTAAGTAGGATTCTTTATTAGAGATAGGTGATATTTTTAGTAATTAAATCTTTGCATAAGGTTTTAGTTATTAATGTTCTCAAATTAGGAAAGGTAATATTGTGTTATTTTCGGCTAAATCTCTTTCCTAGAATGTTTTGGTGTCTTGCCGTGTTGTTACAGGATTCCTTGGTGTCTTGGAGTTCAAGTTGCTGCAGCCTGTATATATAGGAGATGCCGTGCAGAGAGCCTGAGGCAGAGATACAGAAGCAGGAGAGCATTGAGTTTGAGCGAATCAGATTATATCCAGTGTTAAGAGAGTTTAATCTAGAAGCTTTGTGTGTTGAAGCTGTGAGAAGAATCCAAACAAATCTTACACCTAAGACCTTACCGGATTCTTGTTTTTAAACTGCTGCGCTGTAAAACTTGAGAACACAGCTTTGTTTTTGAAGCTTTATTTTGTGCTTCCAGGTTTGTGTGATTGTCTTGGAAGTTTACTTTTTTTAAGTACTTTCTTCCCACGTTTTTGGTTTTTGTTTATGTGGGTTTTGTGATTCTCCAAGATTCTACATCTTGTGAGAATTTTGTGTTTTTGTTTAGATTCAAAAACAGTTTTTGGTTTTAATAAAGTTTGTTGCCTTGAGGCTTGATCTACAAGATTGATTCTTGTAGATTGTTTTTCGTGATTTTCTGTCTTACTAAGTGTGTTAAATTTCAAATCTCAAAACAATACTTCATTGCAAATTTCTACACACTTTCAGGTTCATATTATTATTGCCATTGTTGCAACATTCACCGCAACATTGACATATCATCCCATATTGAGATTCCGTGGCATTGCGTTCTTTCAATTGGTATCAGAGCCTACTCTTGATATCACTAAGAGTCGATTCTGTTTATAGACGCGATGGATTCTCAATATGAGAATGTGGTTCGTCCCCCTACACTTACTAATGCTAATTATTCTATATGGAAAGTCAAGATGCGTATCTTCATCAAATCAATTGATGAAAAGAGCGTGGCTTCTTGTGTTGAATGGTTGGAGTCCTCCCAAAGTTGATTCCGATGGTGATGTCAAAGTCACTAAAGTGCAGTGGTCCAACGATGATAGGAACACAAAGATCTTTTAACTCAAAAGCTTTCCGCTATTTACAAGGCCTTAGATGCAAATACATTCGAGTAATAGCAAATTACGCCAAAGATGTGTGGGAGGCCCTTCAAACCTTATGTGAAGGACCTGCCAGTGTTCGTTCCTCAAAGCTAAGAATGTTAACAACTCAGTTTGAAAACACAAGGATGCAAGAGTCTGAGGACATAATGACTTATTATGGAAGACTTCTTGATCTATCAAATTTCGCCTTAGCCTTAGGAGATCCCATTACTAATGGCGTCTTGTCGGTAAGATGATGAGGACTTTGCACGAAAGATTCAATGTCAAGATATGTGCTATTGAAGAAGCACATGATATTGACAAGATGAGTTTGAAAGATTGGTCGGAATTCTTCAAAACTTTGAGTTGAATCTAAGCGATCAATTAAAAACAAAGGCAAAGGTGTCGTCATCATCTTCTACACCCACTGGGAAAAACATTGCTATGGCACACCAATTGATCGTCATGTGATGCGCTAGAAATTCAAAAGACATTGATGAGTCGATTTTGGAGAAGAATCAATTGCTTTATTGACTACTAAATTCAAAAATTTTTTGAAAATAAAAGTCAAAAAGAACTCCATCATCAAACTCAAAAATAAATTTCAAACCCTCGATTACTCGAAATTTGTTCCCAAAGAACAATCCTTTCAAACTCTGAAAAACCCTTCACAAATCCTTTTGCTTCTAAGTCATCCTACAATGGTAAGAATCTTGATTCTATCCAATGTAGAGAATGTCAGGTTTTGGACGAAACCAATGTGCTAACACTTTAAGAAAGAAAGGATTGAATTTTTACGCAACTCTAAGTGATAGTGATGGAGAAGATCCGGGTGATCTTATCACCTTGAATGCAGTTATGATTACGATTCAGATAGTGCGGTTGGTTCGAAAGAATGTCTCACCCGATGTTGCAACATCGGGAGTAACATCGGGGAAAACATTGTAAACGCGGCGAGAAGCTTTCTCGCTTTAATTCCCGCTTCGCAGAGGATAGCGGACATACGATTGAATCTGCTTTGAAGGATACAAGGAGTCGTACAAGGATTGGAGAAAAGGGCTCATCAAGTCACACTACTTGGTAAGGCGAATGAAGCTAGCGAAAAAGGCAACGAGGCAAAAAGAATGCATAATCAGTTTGGAAGGAGTTCTAAGTAGAAAGGATGTGGAAATTGAGCGGGGTTAAAGGAGCAACTTGCTCAAGCGAAGCAACACCGACCAAGTGGAATTCAAGCAAGCAGAAGGTTGACGATCGCTAAATGCCAGGTAACTCTTCGGATCGGGTATAGGTTTTGTCCTAAAGTGTTTGTGAAAGAAGGAGAAGGAAACGAACCAAAATGATGAAAGCTTTCTGAAAACGTTTTACGTGATAAAACAAGACCAAGAAGGAAAAATTATGTTTGTCACTTACGCCATAAGCTGGGTCACATCGGCATTTCTTTTTGCTTTCTAAAAAAGGCAATGTATGAAAGAATGAAAAAAGGCAAGAATTCTTTGGAAAAGCTCACGAGCGAGAGCAGGGATGGAAGCAACGATGCGCCGGCCAATCGGTAACATTGGCGAGAAACATTGGATGCCTCGTTCGAGGAGCAAATCATAATTTCAAAAACCCTTAACAAAAATGTGGGTTCCAAAAACATGATGAAAAATGCAGCCAAATATCACAGCTATTTGATGCTCTGTCAAGTGCCCATGTTCCACGATGAAAAATGCAATGTTACATTTACCTCCTTTAAAATTCTCATGCGTAGTCGATCCCGGTATTTCGATATGGTCAAGCCAGACACAATGACAAAAAGAAGCCGAGAATTTGAGGAATACGTAAGATGAATGGTGTTCTCCGACATACGGTATGTGCAAAGGGAAAATTTGTGTAAAGGAACATTGAACGTCAAGGTCTTCCAAATTCCCAAAAACGCTTACCAAGTGAAGGCTTAAGACAAACCCGATCAAGATAAGTCAACATGTGACGATGATCTTCGTAAGATTTGACAAACATTTTTGAGGTTTTTGATCATAATAACAAATGTCCTTCGATTGTGTTAAGATCGCTCGACAATTGTTATTGTTCAATAACACTCATTCATGTCAAAAAAGCAAGTATTGATGTAATGCATCCTGCACCGTAAGCTTGGTCACATGAGCTGTGAAGCTCG